>MU226804.1:785083-805784 GCA_018584345.1 Thuja plicata
ATTTTGTTAGGTTATATTCTACAAGTTTACATCAAAACCATATCTAAGTTCCCTATTATTTGTGGTTGTTGGTTGTATGTCCCACATAGTAATGGAGAGTCAATGAATTCTTGGTTAGCATTTAGTACTTTCTTACTATTATCTGTTGTTTGAATCCAGAAGTATAAGGTATTTTGAAGAGTTGAGTTTTGTCTAAATTAGGTATACCTGCCTTGGTTTTGCAAAGCCAGAAGTGCAGAGGGAAGTATTGTCCCTATAGTTGGCCCAGTTACCTTGAAGAGATCTCACACTTGGAACTAACCATTCCTAATAATAGTTTTGATCTAGGATTAAATTGAATGTGCTTTGGATATAACATAAATTCATTGGGTATATCTAGAGAAAGATTCAATAAGAAGTGTGTGATCTGAGGTATTTGTATTTATGGCTATGGGTCTTTTCCAATAGGTGTGTTTTTATTTCCCCATATGTTCATGGCTGTGTTGCTCAATGGATAAGGCACTGATAAAGAACTAGTGTATCTATTTGTTGATATATGTCTGATTTTGTTAGGTTATATTCTACAAGTTTACATCAAAACCATATCTAAGTTCCCTATTATTTGTGGTTGTTGGTTGTATGTCCCACATAGTAATGGAGAGTCAATGAATTCTTGGTTAGCATTTAGTAATTTCTTACTATTATCTGTTGTTTGAATCTAGAAGTATAAGGTATTTTGAAGAGTTGAGTTTTGTCTAAATTAGGTATACCTGCCTTGGTTTTGCAAAGCCAGAAGTGCAGAGGGAAGTCTAGTCCCTATAGTTGGCCCAGTTACCTTGAAGAGATCTCACACTTGGAACTAACCATTCCTAATATTAGTCTCAAGGTATATT
Source organism: Thuja plicata (assembly GCA_018584345.1). NCBI lineage: Eukaryota > Viridiplantae > Streptophyta > Pinopsida > Cupressales > Cupressaceae > Thuja > Thuja plicata. The sequence continues at coordinate 785,956 of MU226804.1, forward strand.
GGTTTCTTTTCATAACTATAACAGTTTCAAAAACCAACATGAACTTTATGAGTTCTCGAAGACCCAGTACTCTAGACTTGCGTTTAGAATCAGAACAAGAAAGAAACTGGTAAAGTTCTTAGACACTCATATAGTTGATGTCTGAAATCTAATCGACTAGTATACAAAATTTATTTAGGAAGTTACAACATAGGACCCATTGAGCCCCGGGACATATGCTCCCATTAAGTATTTATTAGTTAAGTTTGATGAATTGGATGATGCACAATTATAGTCTCCAAGAGATTTTGATAGTTCAATTATGGGAAAGCTCACCCAATTGATGTTGAGGGCTCATGATGCCACTAGGGAAGCTTTTGAGATAGAATAAAAGGCCATGGATGTAGTTAATTATATTGATGAGGCTACCGGATGCATGGATTGTTTGAAGGAGGTGGACAAGGAAGGTGTAGTTAAAATGATAGAGGATTTCAAGAAGTTTTAGGAGCAATAAATCCTCCGGGTTCTAGAAATTCTCCTCCCGTGTGTCCATATTATTATATTCATTATTACTTGAGCACAAGCTCTCGAAGTCTAGAATTCTAAACTTCATTTTTGTATTATTTATGATGGCCTGTATCGATGATTTTCCTGAGGCCAATCGACCATCATTCTAGTTTATTGTCAGTATTTTGTCATAAACTAAGTAAGTATAGTGTGGATTGAAAGAGACATAAGAAAGGTAAGAGACTGTACATGCCATCCTATCTCCCAAGGTGCCAATGTAACAATTAATATCTGATGTACAGGGAAAGTAACTGAAGACAGAGAGTTACCTCTGCATTTATGGAGCACCTGGCTTGAGATACCCAGAATGCATAAGTCACACCCACACGCACAATGGTCTCTCCTCAGCAATTGGTCCCCCATATTCTTCTTCTTCTATCTTTCTCTCTTCTTTCTCTTTAGATAATTGTAATATAAAATAGGGATGATCCTGACAGTGTAGGTAGTACCAACTGTGAATATTGTATTTAATGTAACTGTGTAGGTTGTGTAGGTTTTAGGTCCCAATGTAGATAGGGAGGCATCTCTAAAATATAATTTTGGACTTCATTCCAAGGGTTGAAAATTTTTATTATTTTATTGTCCATATTGATTGTTTCTCTTGTGTTCTTATCTTAGTTACTTGATCAATCTCAGTAGATTAATTCTCACTTGGAGCCATGGATGTACCAACCAGTGATGTTGGCTCTTGAAGTTAATGAAGGAATGAAATATTACTCTTGGTGTGGCACTTCATATTGTCTCTAGTTCCATATTTAATGAATGTTCTTTTATATTGTATGCCTCCTTATGTCCTCTTCTCCAGTTCCTTTTTAGTTAGATGAAATACTTTTCTTTGCTACTGGTGTATGATTAGTTGATGATCATATATATATTTGGTATTGTTGTTGGTTCTTTGTCTGGAGAACCATTGATGTTTGAAAAATTAAAATATGACTATAGGTAGATTTTCATTCTAACTCTAGCCTATTTTTTTGCGTTTTCTTTGTCAAATCTAACTATCACTTGCAAGAAACCTCACCTGTTCTAAGTCCCCAGATTTTGATGAGTTTAAAACCAACAAGCCCCTTATTATAAAAATAGTCATCTGCCCAACTGAACCATTCATGCACCGTCGTGACCTGACTACCAGGTGCTTGGAGGCAATGAGAGTTCGCTCTCTGGTAAACCTCTTCAAGTGAAGTTGGTCGGTACTCCGGTACCAGGTGAAAACTCTCACCCTTTTGGTGAGTTTGTCCCAAAATCTTGTCAACAGGGGGCTTAAAACAGTTATCACAGGAACATATTATTGTGCCTACAGGTATGCAAAAAGGATTAGCGGGAATGAGTTACCATAGGGTGGGAACTAGTAGGAATGAATTCCTGTGGGGCTACCAAGTAGGATTTTGTGATAGATCAACAGGAATGAGGTCCATCTAATCAGGTCTTGGGTTTGGGAAACTATGGTGGGAATGAGGGGAAACATTTAGGTTAGTTAGAATGAGTGTGGGGTAATTAGTTAGAAAACATATGGGGGTGGGGATTGTGAGGAATGCACTTGTATCTGACCTGGGTAGGTTTTTGTTGAAATGGTCGGTGGACACACTAGTGTCTGAGGAGAGACATGCATTCTTTCTGAGGGCTACAAATCAGTTCACATTGGTAGATTGGGCCATAGAGGACAATCTAGGATTGGGTTATTTGGCGATGATGCCCCATGTGAGGGAATACATGGATATGGTGACCTCTTTATGTGAGTAGTATAGGTGCTAGACTTATACATTCCATCTCCCAAATAGGGATATGATGGTGACAAAAGATAATGTTTATAGGATACCTTGAATCTTGATTAGGGGGTGACAAGTGGTGGTCAGGGAGGTGACACAGAGGGACATAGTACATATTCTATTGTGGGTGGATGCATAGTTGTGACATGGGTGGTTGATGGTATATTGATATCTGGATCAGACACCTCCAAGATAGAGGGTATATTTCTACATATGTGGGCTGGTTGGGGGATACAATGGCCATAGGGGTATAGGGTGAAGGGTCAAAGGCCATAATCCCACAAGTATAGACCATGACAGGGATAGGGATTAAGTCTTCCTCACAAGCGGGAGATACAGATGCAGTTAGGATTAGATCGATGGAGGAGTCACACACTAGATTGAATCAAATTTACTAAGATAGGACCTTGGAGAGGGATGTTGTAATACATGAGCAAGACCAGTTGTGCTTAGAGAAAGAGGTTTTGATATAGTAGAGGGATTCACTACAGGTAGAGTGGGATAGGCTAGGAGGAGGTGGGAAGACTGGTGCAGGATGGATATGGAGTGGTGGGGGAGAGAGATGCCCTTTGGATGGAGAGGGATAGTCTGTGAGATGAGGTGGTAGCGTTGAGGTAGGAGAGGATAGCACAGAGGGAAGAGTTGGCCAAGGAATCCACAAAGATTCATGACTTAACAACTTCTCTAGATGCCTTGGAGAAGGCGTTCAGGAATAGTGAGGAGAGGAATGGTGAGGGGACAAGCAAAAAATTTGAGAGTTGCGGGAGGTGTCAGATATGTTGGGATTCTATTAGGATTCATATTACACCTTGGTACCACTAGAGAGGAGGGTGGAGTATGTACCATTATAAAGGGTAGGTAGTACTCATAGGGGGTCTAACAGATATACATGTAGCTCCTATAGGATCACCCACTCCTAGAGGACATGACATATTCATAGGCCTACGCAATCAGTGGGATATTCTTAGGGAGGTCAGGGAAAAGATGAGGGGATACAGGTATGTCCAAGTCATAGGAGATAGGATAGTATACAAGGGTTGCAACACTGATTATAGGGCATGTAGTACAGTATGTGACAGAGAGGCCATCAACCCAAGTACTTTGGATATTTGTTCCCCAAGATCCACCTAGAAAAGATGATCCTCCCATCCAACTGCTTGCATCATGATCTAGGTTTAAGCATTAGTGTATTCTATATGATGTATTTTTGAGAGACACGGCCCATGATTATTTTATTCTTTGATGTACTTGTGTATGATAGTGATTCTTGGATGTACTTGATGGACATGGAATGCACATTATTATTTTTTGAGATATTTTTTGCGGGACATTATGTGTGTGTGTGTGTGTGTGTGTGTGTATGGAGAGTTGATCAGGATCATGTGTTATGTGCCATTTTTTATACTTTCTATTGATGTATGGATGCATTTGTGCATTATGTTTGTCTGAAACAAGAGTGGTGCAAGATGTGATGCTTATGCTATATGAGTATGCATGTATGTTTTTATGAGATGGTAGTAACATGTGATGCAAGATGTATATGAGCTATGTTCTAACATGATTTTTTTCTTATATGATAATGCATGCATATGTTGATGTGATGTGTTACATATTTTTGATGATGTGATGTATGCACATGTTTATCTATGTGATGGTTATGTTGTATGCAGATGGTTATGCGATGTAATGATAAGGCATGGTTTTAAGTGGATATGCATATGTATCTAAAATGACATGATTTTGATGTAATGACTAATGTAATAATCATGTACTTAGTATGTAATGATTAATGAGGTGATTATGATAGGATTTCATGTAAATGATGATGTAATGATAATGCACTTATTATGCCTATATATGAGATTATTGCTTATGTAATAATGATATAATGCATGCAAAAAATGAAATGAACTAATGTAACTAGATGGGATGTTAAATGCAATGAAATGAAATGACATGGATTAATGATATGTGATTATTGATATACTAATAATAAGATAAATTGACATGGACTAATATGTGATTAATGATGAAATGAAGATGCAACCGATACTTACTTAACAATGAAAAAAAACTAATATGAAACTAATGTAGTTAAAATGATATGTAAGTGAGATGTAATTAATGCAATTAAAGATGAAAAAGGTCCTACAATTAATGGTATAACTATGAATTAATGATGCCACTAATGCATTTGATATGTAATTAATGTTCAACTAAAATGCAATGCAATTTAATATGGAACTTAATGCAATTGAATGATGTGTAATGAATGTGACTTAAAATGTCTTTGAAATGCTATGTAATGGGACTAAAATGCAATTGAAATGAAATGAATGCAACCAATGATGAAATGCAATTAATACGCTAGGTATATCTAAATTGATAATGAATGTGATATAAAAATGTAATTAGGTGGTAATATTTATGCAACGATAATGAAACTAAAGGAAATGGGATGCATATGCATTGAAAAATCTAAATGAAATAAGTAATGAAATAATGAAATGGAAGTAAACTGATAATGGGAATGGTATGTGCAATGGATCAGAATGCGAATGCATTTAATATGAAATGCAAGCATGCTTATGCAAAATGACCTAGATGTGTATCCAAGTGATTATGCAAAAGAATACTGGAATTCTCAAGAAAACCACCCATACAGGATGCAGAATGGGAGTAGGGGAGTGACAACAACATGTACGCACTTAGTTTTGGTATCCCCATCACCCACAATATTATTATTTGTGTTCTAGTATCAAGGACAGTCGGTACTGGGTTTTTCATGATGTGCTTCTTTGTAATTCTTGATGATGCCTTAGTCTAAAAGGCCTCTCTCAATATCTGGTCCCTTTTCGTGGATATCCTTATAGGTATGAATGCAAATTAACAACATGTGGTAGGCCATTTTAGGATACAAATTGCCAATGAATGTCTTGACCAAACGATTCTTGAGTGGTCTATATGGTAATCGAGTGGATGGGGTCTGCCACCTTTGCAGGTTGTCAACAAGGCTTTCGCCACCCTTCTATAAGCATTTCAAAGATCAAGGAGGGTAAGTTAACTCTCTATGTTGTGTACATCTTGCAACACAAATGTCTTGGATAGCTCTATGAATGTGTTGAAAATATTGTATGGGATCTTGTAGAACCACTCTAAAGCTAACCCCCTTAGATTTTTGGAGAAGATGCACATAAGATAATTATCATTGTATGCAACCTCTTGAAAAGCCATGCAAAAATCTTTAACATTGTTGATTGGATCACCCTTTCCCCTATATTTGTCAAACATATGAGTCTCAAAGTGCTTGATAAAGGGGATTTATGTGATATATATTTTGAATGGGTAGGGGTAGGATTCTTCAAATTTTAAGGTTTTGGTCTTTGTCCTGATGCATAGCTCCTTAACACTGTTCTTTATCTCTTCCCACTCAGGGTTATTTGGTTGAGGAGAGATAAATCTAGTAACATTGGATCTTGGTGTGAGGTACAGATCAAATGGTAGTGCAGGATAAGAGGGGATTTATAGGGATGTGGTGTGGCTTGTTAAGAAGTTGGGGCAACGACATATCCCCCTGTGATGGTTGTTGTGAAGGATGATGTTGGGGGTGTGGAGGTTGCTGGTAGAATGTTGGTTGTGGTTGTTGTGCTAGTTGGTATGCAGGTGGTTCAATGTATGTTTGACCTATGTAGGGATGATACATGGAGGTGCTTCCAAAAGGCATATATGTGCCTTGGGTGTTCATGGGCGCCGAAGGTGGAGCAAGATAGTTTACATAGGTAGATGCAGTGTTGGTCTGTGAACTAGGCTGGTGAGGTGGTGCTACTACTCGGGTGGTGGTAGAAGTAGGCATAGACAAATAATTGACATATGTAGGAGTATACACATCCTATTTTTGTGTTTGAGTTGGTAGAGTTGTGAATTGCATAGCAGGTTGAGAAGTGAAGGGGTTGGTGATGTGTGATTGGGTGGGAACCCCAAGGGCTTGTAGTGCAAATTGCGATAAGTGCCAAGTGGATGATGAGGCTTCTTGCATGGACTGAGGGTCTTGTGTGGTTTTCTAAAGGGAAGATGGTGGAACAGGTGATACAACTTGTTGCGGTTGGGAGATAGGAGAACTAATGGTGTTGCGGTAACTGTGGGCGTGATGGGTTGGTTTCTTTGGCCAGTGAGTGACATCCCTGTATTGAATTGTGGGTGTTGTTTTTGTATTTATGGAGTCATGGTTGACTGTAGAGATGGTGTAGTGGTTTTTTAAGATTGTTGGGATATGGGAGCTTGTGAGGTGGATGGTTGCTAGGGTCAATAGAGGGAACCCCAACAATGGTGAAGGGGGTTTGTTGGGATACAATGTGCACCACATATTGCATGGTAGTAGGTTGGGTAGGTTGAGGTATGGATACAAAGATCTGGGTGGATGGCACACTAGGAGCTAGGAGTTTTTGGACAATGCCTCCCTAGGTCTCAACTTGGATATGGAAATGAGGCATTGGGGGGGAAATTGGTGGGGGGATGAGTTCCCACAAGATAGGATCACCTTCACATGCAAAGTTAGCAATGATTGAGTCATGATTTCTCCCTATGATATGACCGATCATGGAGGCATAACCTGGTTGATTCATGAAGGATTCCACAGTGCTGATGGTGGGGATTTTGACTTGGTCGACCTTGACCTCCTGAGGTTGAACTTGATTGTAGGAGTATAAGGTGAAAGGGGATCACGTATCGTGTGGCATTGGGCCATATGAGAAACTAGTAGCAAGGTTAAGATCCATTTCCTTTCTCTTCTTTGAATGGATATGCGGTGACATGAAATGAATGACTTATGATGTATGGAAGATTGATGTAGGAGCATCCTAGGATCCTTGGCAATCCTGCTCAACCAAAAATATGTTTTCTTTTGTTCTTTATTTTGTTTGGAGACTGCTCGGTAAGGTACTCTATTTATCTATTGCTTGGGTTCTGTCACTTGGGCATGCTCATTTCAATTTGGTCTCTGTTGCTCGGGTTCTATTGCTTGGCCATGCTTGTTTCGAGTTCATTTTCTGTCGCGCGGGTTTTATTTCCTATTGCACAGGGTGTTCTTTGCCCGAGTCACTCTATTTCTCGTTCATCCTTTTCTCAAGTTGTTTATTTTGGAGTTGGATCTGGTGGCCAACTTCTACATTGAATTTTGATTGTGGCATTACTGGTGGATCTCTCATTGGGGATTGTGTGGACCTAAATCTGGTTTGGGGGTTTCTCCAAGGTTTGTTTTGTAGGCCGACCTAATTGGTTGCCTTTGTATTTAAGTTGTATTTTGTTCTTAGTCTAGAGCATCAGATTTGGGGGAGCAGATCAAAGTGTTGGATCTGAGAATCTGCATCAATAGTTATATGTCTTGCAGAAGATTTGTAGTAGGTATTGAGTTCTATCTTTGTATTGGGCCGTAAGCAGGAAGGCCTTACAGCCTGGTATGTTGAATGTAATTGATATCTGGGATAATACAAAAGTTAATGTTGATTATATTTTTATGTATTTGTTTTTTTCCACTGTTATGGTTATTTGTTGCAAGTTTGGATAATCCTTCATTGGATCCTCCATCCTTGACTACACCAGGTGGTATCAGAGCTGATTTTGAATCGCTGAAGAAGGAGTTAGGTTTCCAATTGCTGGAGATTTGTGGAGCAAAGATGCGTCCAAATAAAATCCATGAGATCACAGAGGAAGAACCTAAGGAGGAGTTCAACCTTGATGATTACCAATCTTTGTAGAAGCAGGTGCAAGATCTGCAAGAGGAGTTGCAAAGAAAGAATGCATCTAGAGAAAACCAAAGTAATGGTGAAGAATTTGAAGAAGAAGATCATTTTGAAGAAGCTATAGAAGATGTCAGAGATCCAGAAGAGGCTAGATTTCTGAGAGTTATGTCTAAAATTGGGAAAAGACCTAAGATTGAAGTTTCTACATTTTTTGGAAGCCTTAGGCCAGAAGAGTAGATTGATTTGATTAATGAGATGGATGAATACTTTGAGTATGAGAAAGTAGAAGATCCTGATAGAGTTTGGTTTGCAAAGACAAAGCTGAAAGGTCATGCAAACATATGGTGGAGAGAAGTTCAATTGGAAAGAAATCAAAGAGGTAAAGACAAGATCATAAGATGGAACAGAATGGTTGAAAAACTGAAGAAGCAATTCATTCTAGTGGATTGTGAATTGGAGATGTTAAAAAAGATGCAAGGTTTGAGGCAGATGAAAAAATTGGTGCAAGAGTATATTGAGGAGTTTTATAGGATTCTGATTAGGACTGGACATTGAGAAGCTGACAAGGAAAAATTTGCTAGGTATATCTATGGCCTGAGACCTAGTATTTAGGAAGAGTTACTTACTATTCAGATGATAACAATAGGAGATTCTTATCAGATGGTATTGAATATTGAGGAGAATTTGAACAAGAAGTTTGAAAGCAGACAGAATAACAGAAACCGAGGTGGTAAGACTGATGACACAATTGTTGAGAGTAAGGTGGTGGAAAATCCTAAGTAGGCTGAGGTAGGGTCTAGCAGTAGTCAAACCACTAAGGATTACAATCGTGGGTATGGAAGAAGAGGAAGAAGTGATTTCAGTGTTACTTGTTTTCACTGTGGTGAGAAGGGACATAGGGCCTAGTCATGTCCTCAAAAGAAGTTCACCCTAACAACTGAGGAGAATTATGTGAATGTTGTAGAAGAAGGTGAAGTTATGGTCACTAGAAGGCTGGCTGCATGTATTAATGAACTAGTGCAGAGAAGGAATCTGTTCAGAACCAGATGTAAATGCAAGGATAAGGTATGTAATGTCATAATTGATGGTGGCAGTTCTCAGAAGTTTGTTTCAGAAGAGATGGTTAGTAAGTTAAATTTGGGAAGAAGAAAACATCCCAATCCTTATTAGATTAGTTGGATACAAGATGTGTCTAAGGTTAGGGTTGAGGATAAATGCCTTGTTAATTTTAATATTGGATCTTATTATGATGAGATATTATGTGATGTGTTATCTATGGATGCTTGTCACATGTTGCTCGGTAGACCTTAGAAATATAACATATATGTTATGTTTGATGGTCGTGCAAATACCTATGTTGTGAGGCAGGGTGAATCCAAGCATAAACAACTACCTTTGCAAGAAGTAGGGACTAAGGGATGTGGAGTTGTCAAGATGTACAAATGACAGTGGAAAACACATGAGAAAAAGAGAATTGATGAACCTTCTGAGGAGTTTGTAGAAATTAAGAAACCATTTTTGGCTGAGATAGTGCAACAGATGTTGACATTAGTGACACAGAGAGATGCAGATGATACTAAGTTGATCAGTCAGTCAGATGAGAAGATGATTCATCAAAACACTGATAGTATCAAAGGTATCGAGGATGATCAGTGTTAGCTACTGTCAGTTGCAAGTAGAAGACATGAGAAAAGTGCAGGACTGATGAATTTGTCAAATGGGACAATAGACAGAGTCAAGATAGCATGGAATGAAGGGAAAGAGGAGAAATGGGTTAAGAACATGTATTCTAATTTCCTTAAGATGTGAATGATTTCCTTTATGGGAACATCTTCTTTACCTGGGGTGTTTAATGCAGGAGCATCCTAGGATCCTTGGCAATGCTCAACCAAAAATATATTTTCTTTTTTTATTTAGCTTGTTTGGAGACTGCTCGGTGAGGTACTTTGTTTCTCTATTGCTCGAGTTTTGTCACTCGAGCATGCTTGTTCCAAGTTGGTCTCTATTGCTCGGGTTCTGTTGCTCAGGCACGCTTGTTCTGAGTTCATTTTCTATCACTCAGGTTTTATTTCTTATTGCTTGGGGCGTTCTTTTCTCGAGTCACTCTATTGCTCAGTCATCCTTTGCCCAAGTTGTTTATTTTGGAGTTGGATCTGGTGGCCAACTTCTGCATCAAATTTTGATTGCGACATTAATGGTGGATCTCTCATTGGGGATTGTGTGGACCTAAATCTGGGTTAGGGGTTTCTTGAATGTTTGTTTTGTAGGCCGACCTAATTGGTTGCCTTTGTATTTAAGTTGTATTGTGTTCTTAGTCTAGGGCATCAGATTTGGGAAGTAGATCAAAGTGTTGGATCTGAGAATCTGGATCAAGAGTTATATGTCTGAATCTGTAGTAGGTCTTGAATTCTATCTTTGTATTTGGCCATAATCGAGAAGGCCTTATAGCCCGACATATTGAATGTAATTGATATCTGAGATAATACAAAAGTGAATGTTGATTATATTTTTGTGTATTTGGTTGTTTACGTTGTTATGATTATTTGTTGCAAGTTTGGATAATCCTTCATTGGATCCTCCATCCTTGACTGCACCAAAGATGGGATATGTAATGAATCTAAAGATGCCTAAAGATCTCTAAGGATGGGTAATGATGATGATGATGGGGATGGTGTCTTAAAGCTTAAAGGTTTTTTTGATGCTTGATCTTGAGAGTTGAGAGTATGATGGATGTGATGATCAACCTAGGATGAATTAGTATTCCTGGATGACAAGATTTCCAATGTAAGCCAACCTATGGATCAAGGTGATGATTTCACAATGATGAGATGAGCCACCCTAGCCAATGCTTGGTAAAAGAGTGAAGCTACAAGATGGGGGTTTGATTAAGATATAGGTATGAAAACTCATGTGTAGGAGGCCAAGAAGGGATGTTTTTATTAGTATTTTTTTTATGGGTTTGATTTTTTAGAGGAGATTTAAGTGATGGATGGGACTAGATCCTATAGGATAAAAGTGTGGCGAAAGGGGGTGTATGGATGCAAGACTGAATGTAAGTCCTAATGATGGTGAGACAAAAATATATGTTTGCAAAGATAGAGGAGATGTTTAGACCCATATAAAAGTGTGTCTGGTTAGGCACAAACGAGCCTATAAGTCACATGGGTGAAAGTCAATGTGAGTGGTGTTGAGGTTGTATTTTTCTCGATAAGCTAAGACAAGATTTTCATGGTTGTTGTCTACGTACTCATCTTTTTGCTCGAGAATCCTTTAGTTTTGTTCGTGCGTTAAAACTATTTTTTGATATGGTCTACCTCTTTCTTCTATTTATATACGGGGGTTGTTGGACTTTTACTTTCTTATGTTTCCTTGAGTTGTACATTTTCTATAGAGAATTGTCAAGGAAAATAACCTAAGTGTGATGGAAAAAAATTGGCTATAGTAACAAGGTTTTGACAAGTTCTATGTTATAACAGAGCATTCCCACTGATCAAGACAAAATTCCTACCGGGCTATGTTAGACAACGTTCCTGCAGAATGAGACAATGTTCATGCGGATCGTTGAAAATTTGATGTTTTGACAATGGAAACTAATGACAGGACCTGACTAGACTTAGCAAAGTTGTTGGTGGTGACAAACCCACTGGACTAGGCAATGTTCCCAGTGAATTTTGAAAATGGTAGTGACTACACTAAGTATACCAGGTTTGACTTTTAGAAAATATTCTCTCTGAATCAGGCAGTGTTGTCATCGATCTTTGGAATTCCAATTTTTGCAAGAATTCCCACGAGAGAAAGAAATCCCGCGGGAGTAACACAATTTTGGACTATTTGGATCTCTTTGGAAAAATATTTGTTGATTTATTTTATTGGCATATGATCAAATGATTCCTTCAAGCCACAACATTTTCACTAGGTTAAATCAAAACGAAGACAAAATCAAGCATTTCATAACCTAAGGTCAAGGTTTCAATGCAACATTTGTAGGCTCACATGCATGGAAATTGCTTTTTGAACCTAATGTTCCTGAACCTTGTGCATATTTTCCCTCCTAAAGATGGAGGTAATACCTTGCATAATAAGGGAGATTAGAACACTTCAATAGATCTTCAAAAAGCTAGTGAATAGGGAATCCCTTTTGGGGCTTACCCAATCTTGGTGATGAAATCCAAAACCTCACACCTCATGCTAGGGGAGTACAGATGGTGAGTGACTTCAAAGGATGATGCAATCCTCTTGCACTGAAAATGAGAAACCAAGGCTAAAAGGGTGGTTTTTATTTTAACTGGTGTTTAGTTAGATCCATGGCATCTACCCAATCAGTTTGTATATGATTAAGACACTTAAGTCTCTAATGGACCATGTCATCTCCTTAGGAACGTAGACCCGATCCAAGCTATCATACAGTCTCCTACCTTAGCTTGGTTGTATTAGGTTGTTTCAGGGTTCACCCTGCATCTTGTTTATATACCAGTCAGAGGGATTTACTAGTTTGAATTCTTCCTCTGGTGGGTGATTACTTCCCTCCCATACAAGTCTCTCTAAAAAAGAAAAAGACGAGTGTTATCAACACTTCTTGCAACCAATACCACGAGAGAAAAAGGAGAGGATCGTGTGTGTTGCAAGTTGGTCCACTCTACAATGTGAAAGCACACAAAACAATTAAAGACACGGTGTTAATTTGGATTTCAAATTAAGGGAATATTTTTCTAAAAGTTACAAAGAAACAAACACATGAAGTTATTTTTATAACACCAGATTGAATTTTTGTTTGCCTATTCAATTTTAACTTGCACCAAAATGAAATGTTTGATTTTTCCTTGTTCAATTCTTAATCCTTTTCAATTTTTATGTACCAAGTCAAAATGTTAGACTGTGATGTTTGGGCATGCAAGATTAATTTTAGTACACCGAAAAATGTAGTGTGGATGAATATTAGAATTAAAAAAATGTTAAAGTGCATTCCCGTTGATTCTGCCCACGTTCCCGTCAGACTTGCACAGGTCACTGAAACCAAAGTTTGTTGAAAGAGTTGTTTTGGCTCTAGCCCTTGTTCCTGTAGGTCTGTAAAAAAAGAAACAAAAAACCAGAAACAGAAACTACCCACAAATGAGAAAGTTATACCTAACTTGCTAGACAACATTTCCATCGATTGTCAGACTGGTGAAAAAACCAGATAGCAGAAACAAAGACGTTGATTTTCTTTTCAAGTTTTTCCATATGGCTTACAAGTTGGCATTCCCGCGGGACTCTGGAAAAGGTTGAGAAAGGGAAAAATACAGAGAGGGGGATGTCACAGAGACCAGTCAGTGAGTTTGCATTATGGCCGAACCAAATAGTGTTCCCACTGAATGAACTCGCGTTTCCATCAATTCTTGTTTTAATCATTGTGAAAAAATAAACACCGCTACTTGAGGAACAATTATTTACTCTTGTTTATTCCAACCTGAAAAACTTTAAAAAATTGCAAACGCCCACTCAAACAACAAGCGTTAGTAGGGGGTTAGTTTGCAAACAGATAAATGAAATGACTCATGAAGTGCGTCCCATCGGGCATGCCAAAATGTGTGCAAGGAAATAATAGTTTAAAAGGAATGAAATAATAATAAGAGCACTCAAACTACTAAATCAATACAACATGTAGAGAAGACAGTGAAAAAAAACCATAAACACAAGAAAATGCAAACCCTATTATCCCTTTGAGAGCTCCCTTTTTGATGTAGATTTGTCCAAAATTGTGGTTGATATGTGTACTCAATGAGGTTCTCAAGGTTCAAAAGGGATGTGGAGAGACTTTTGCATTAGGATGATATAGTTGCTATGATTTGGACTCAAAATGGAATGATAACAATACTTAGATGGTGGATGAAAATGAAGGATTGGGGTCCTCAATTTATAGGAAAAGAGAGGAGGAAATGGAAGGTTGGAAATGAAGGATGAGGAAGGGCTAGGAAGCATTTGGGTGTCTACACAAATATATCAATTATCATACTACAAATTCACAATAACATTTCAAACTTGACCTCTCATGACCCTCTCACAATTCATGATCTATTTCTCTCCATTTCTCTTCCCAACTTCATGCAACTTCCTCTTATCTTCCTCTTTGTATCTTCTTTCTCCCATTTTTCCTTATTACTTATTCAGTTGTATATATTATAATTGCAGCCTCATTATCTTTGAATTCCAATATTTTTCAAAGCCCAAAATGGGTCTCTTTCTCTTCAGCTCCCACCCATTTATCTTTTCTTCTGCCTTTCCTATGCAGCATCTTTAATCTCTTTTTATTTTTCATTTATTTCTCTCTCTTATAATTTAACATGAAGTTTCCTTTGCAACACATACATTTTAACATTTTCTGTTGCAAATGATGTCTTGGGAAATTATCAAAACACCCTTTGGAGCTCTCAAACAATTTAATTTTGTCTATTTTCAAATTTGAATGCCCCCAATTTTTTTATAAAATATAAAGGATGAAGTATAAAGGAAGAAAAATACATTATTTCATTATCATAAAATATTTTTTACAATTTCAAAACTAAAAAACATGTACATATAGACTAGAAAATCCAAATTTATATTAAAAAACTATTAATAACTAGTTAAATATAAAATAATTGAAATGATTGCAAGGGAAATCACTAATAGTATTTATCAAATATATCAATTCAACAAAAACTAAAATATACCACTATTTATCTGAAGTAGAGCGTGATGGGGTATCTTGATTAAGAGTTTGGATTTCTGCCACAATAGGATGGTGATCGAATAATGTGGAGGGTTGCACACTCACTCCACAATTACTAGAGTTTCTTATAAAACTAAACTTATCCTTATTGACATAAAATATGTCCAGTCTGCTATAGATCATCTTTTATCCTTACTGTAATTTGCACCAAGTGAACCATATATTGTTATGTTCACTTTTCATGCCCTCCAGAGAGTCAAATAGATTAAAAATAGATTTGAGTTTAGACTAGTAAAATAATTCATTGCATTTCCATTCATACATATTACCCCCTATCTTATAATCATGTATTTCAAACATATTGAAATCACCCCCTAAGACCCATGGCAATCTTTAAGAGATGATAGGTATTTCCATAGTTCAAATATTCTTTCTTTATATTCATTAGGTGTATATATTGAACATAAACTAATATCAATTCCA
Source organism: Thuja plicata (assembly GCA_018584345.1). Lineage (NCBI taxonomy): Eukaryota > Viridiplantae > Streptophyta > Pinopsida > Cupressales > Cupressaceae > Thuja > Thuja plicata. Next base: position 801,177 of record MU226804.1, read on the forward strand.
TTCATATCCACAATGATCCATATTTCTCTGTTACAAGGAAAAAATTTTGTGTTTGACTTTCTGGTCCAATTTATTAGCAAGTAGGATTGGAGTGCCACCCTTACCTTTGGCATGTTTGGTAGTGAAAAAAGTGGCATCTTGCAAAATACATTTAAGGCTGATTTACAATGAAAACTAGGTATCTTTGACCTCTTGTGAGAATACACTGTCTTTATTCTTCATTTAATTGGTCATTCTTTAAATACATATTTTCTATATGGGGATTCAATTTCCCTTATATTCTAGGAGATGCACTTTATACCCACCATGAAACTTTATTCAACAGTGTATATGGTAGTCCTAAAGCTTTCAAATCATTTGGGAAACTTTTCTTTGTTTCCTTCATTTTAGAATTTAGGCCTGGTGAATCCACATACCAACGTTTTCTTTTATAAAGAACAAGGTTTTGAATATCAAAATACGATCTTGTATCTCTTAGGGAGATGCCAATCCTGGAAGGGTTCTCTCCTTCATAGTTATCTTTAGTTAATATCTTTTTTTTATCTCTTCTACAAAATCCAAAATTTTAGAAGGCATAATAGTAGGCATAGCACGAATGACAACAATGAAGACATCTTGGTCATCTAGTATGGATCCTAATCTAGGTGGGATATCATACTCAAGCTCAAGGTCCATACTACACAATAGGGTAGAGTCCATGATTCATTCACAATAAGGTGTAAAGGCCCCCCATCCAAGGCCTTCTTAAGGGGAGTTAGTTCTGCATCAAGATTAGATTCGAATCAAACTTGATGATTGTTAGGGCTATTTCCCTTCACATCAGAAAGTATGTCAAATTGATTTTGCATACTAATATCCTAAGGGCACACATGAGAGGTTGAATAGAGGGTTATTGACCTTTATCATTCCCCTTTCCAGTATTTTCTATTTCTTTGACAATATATCTAACCACTGAAGGCACTTCCATTTGGCTACTATTTCCACTCATGGTATTTACCAAACTAGATGCAAGGGGTTTGACTATCCTAGAGATAAATGTTTGGGCCACAAGATTGGCAATCTTCTTAGAACAAATTTTTTTAATTTTCTAGATTGTATTCTTACAAATATCATCTAGAATAATATGCTCGACATTTTTCTTTTGGTCTTCCCCTTTTAGGTTTAAGAGGAAGATCAAAATCTTAAGGATGGGGAGGAGGGGGTAGAGGGGAAGGGATAAGAAGCTCAACAGTCTCAGCTGGAGTCGAACAAGGTGTCTCAATGGGAGACAAGGTGTGAGTGTTGGTATTACAGATTGCTGACTATTGTGGTGTAGTAATAAGGAGTCATATATAGTGTTGTCATTGATGTCAACCAAGTATTTACAGTGGAACTAAGTGAATACAAGTTGTAATATACAACTGGTAAAGGGAAGGTATAATCGATAAAGAAGGTATATTGAAATTTGGTCAAGTACAGAAGAGCGGTAGATTGTTCAAACAACATTTTGGTGAAGGTTATTATGTAAAGATAATTATATAGAGCGGTCATAGCTAAAGACTCAACAAGATCACATTGCAATGTGGTTCCAACCAAAACACATTTAGTTGAGAGGTGATAAAGTTTTGAGAGACACAAACACTAAGATAGGTAGAACTTGTATGTTCTTGATTAACCGGTCAGTAGATCACAGAGTGGTGAGTAATAAAGTGAATACGATCATGTTTAATGATGTGATGACATGGAGTAAAGGTTATACATCCAATGTATTTCTATTTATGCGATTGATGCAAGCATTTAAGACGGATTTAAGGGATTACATTGGAGAAGAAAAAATGTGTTAGTTACATTGGAGATGTAAACTTGTAGATCTTATTTTGACCTAATGCGGTCATGGTAAATTATTCTTTACATCGAGATTATCAATTGGACACATGGTGCTATCGTGGGAAATCAATTCAAAGATTATTTTCAAGTCGGTGGAAATAATTTATCAAGATCAGAGAGTAGAGTATAGAGTACATATTCAATAGGACAGGGTATAGGGTATAGAGTATGAAGAGCTTACATGACCTGTTAAGAAAATTAGTGCTACACTCAGATCATTTATCTTGTTTCCTTCCTAACAGTTGTAGCAAGTCAAATCCCTTAACCAGGTGAACTCTAAAAAGTTCTTATTTGTAAATCCTTTAACAGGGTGACATATTTATTGAGTTTTTAAATCCTCCAGTGAGTCAGATCATAGCTGATCTTATGGTACTCCTAACAATGTGTAACACCCCAAAATTGGCACCTTACAATTCTAATCAATTTTGGTGCATTTTCTCATCATCAAAGTCCTATTGTACTAGGAAAATTCTCCTTCCTAATTGTCTTTAATTGACTTAGTCTCAAATGCAGAAAACCTAAATTTGCATAAATCTTACACCATATTTAATTTCTAAATTTTGAAGATTTATTAGCTAAAAATCCCTATGATTAATTAATTTAATTCTAAAGTCCTAAGTACTTTTAAATTAAATTAATCCCACCCTCTTTAGCTAATACACATCAAGGGAATTAAATATTATTTGGTTATTTGAATAGATTATCCTCACTTAAATTTAATAATTCAAACAATGTGAAAAGTCACCCATGTGGCAATAATTCATTTATTTAATTAAATAATTCCTTCATTTTTGTCTCACCTTCCTCCATGAAGATGAAGAGTTAGTCGTTTCTTCCCAAGAAACTCTTCATCCTCTCTTCAGGATCTTCTATATTATGGACCTTCTTTCCTTCATTTGAAAAGAACAATTTTAGAGTACCAAAACTATAGTGAATTATTGTCTCAATTCTCTTATATTTCCAAGATTTTATTGCATATTTAGTGTAGTTTCATTTAGCTTAATGGCATTTTTCATCTCAATTTAGTTTATTTACTATCAAGTAGCTTAATTCTATTATCTCTTTCAAGTTTCTTAGCTTAAAATCTGCATCTTCATTCCTAGATTACAATTGCATCTCTCATATAGAATAAATTTCAATTCAATTTTCAAAGCTTTCAAATCCTCCATTTTAGCAATGGTCTATGGTTGCTGGCTCTCATTCTAAGAGTAATTAAACACGCCAACTAAATAGGAGGCAACAGGTCAATTTGATCGATATTGTAGAATGAGCAATTCATGTTCATCTTCGCGATTCAATGATTGAGCAATGACTATGTTGTGTTGTGGCTGATTTAGAGGTCAACATTTATACACATACATTTTGGCACCCACCATGGGGTAGAAAATTGATTTCTGACCTCACTCTCAAAAATTTTTTGACAATATTATGTACTCTGTCGTATGTCCGTACTTTTTTGTGTACGGATTATCATGCAAGAATTTTGAGCATACTGCGCAAAGTTGTGCTTTCATTAGAAATCTCTCACGCGACAAAGTACTTTCTCGTGCTAGCTATTGCATTTCCTCACGCGAAGCCTTGTACTTCCTCGTGTGAGACTTGGTGACAGTCTTTGGAATTTCACAGTTTTTGCAATTACTATTACTCTTTTCCTGATTATTTTCATATGCTGTTGTTTTTATCTCTCTAATTTCTTTGACAGCATAACAGTGGGCTGCAGGTCGATGGACGAAGACATAAACTTGCTAACGGTTTTCTTGCAGGACGGTTGGTGAAGATCATTTTAAAATATTGTGCTTGTTTATTGCTTTCATCACATAGTATAACTAGGGCCTTGTTAAAATTTCTTGGGAATCTTGATAGAAAAATAGGGGAATAGGCTCTTCATTACATGGAAGTGATGCCCATGGATGAATCTGAGACCTAGACGTTGCTAACATGATGGAGACCTAGGGAAGCAAGGAAAGTTAACAAAACTTTAGCACATTCACTTGTCAGGGGATTATGCTCTTCTCTCTTTGAGAGAATCAGAAACCCAAAAGATTGTGAATTGGTTAGAGGAGAGTTAGCTCGGTGATGAATATGTCTTTCATGTTTGGGTAAAGTGAAGAGGTAGAGAAGTATGCTCTTCTCTCTTTGAGAGAATCAGAAAATCTGACCCTCAAATCTGAGCCAAGTTTTGTGTCACCTTTAGAGGGCCTACCGGAAGTTGAACCTCTAGGAACAACCCAAGTGAGTACACACCTATCGCCGGTGATTCCACCTCACTATAATAAAGTATGCTTTGTCAAGTCCAAAGACTCCAGAGCCACGGTAACTTATTTCTCATGATTCTGACTATCATTTTGAGAAATCCTTATCTGTTGTACTGAGCGGCGCCACTCCCAACCCTGCTTGCAGGGGTGTATGACTTTCAAGTGTTGGTATGGCTGCAAGGCCCCAGCCCTATATCGGGGAAACTGAAGGTTATTGTGAACATAAGCCCACTAAAAACTTTCTTAGTTAGTTGCCTACCCAGATCACCTCCGAAAGAAGATATAATCTTTGCACAGGGAGGGGGAAGAATCTCTCCCCTAGATTCTCAACATAGGTATGCACCTGGATGCTTGAAGTGGTATTAGAGTAATAAAGTGATTCCACTTATTAATTAAATCATATTGATTTAATTATTAAGTCACTTATTATCTCTCTTTTACTTAAGCTAAACTTTAGGTATTTAATAATTAATTCTTTTATTAATTA
>MU226804.1:810123-845040 GCA_018584345.1 Thuja plicata
CAAACCTGCACAACAATTCACGATGGAGAGCATCTGTCCTTTTCCTTTTGATAGGAGTCTTCATATGCCACCTTTTCCCAAGGGTGTGGAACTCCCTAAGTATGATAAATATCTGGGTACCACCAATCCTGAGGATCATTTGAGAGAATTTGGGGCCCTATCTATGGAGTTAATTCATTATCAAAATTATTTAATGTGTCTCTTTCCCCGAAGTCTGGGTGGACCTGCCATGGAGTGGTTTTCTCGACTACCCACCGGCATTGGGACTTTTGATGAGATCGCCAATCTCTTTATCCAGCATTATTCTCACAACATACATCATCCTGTCAATATCAAGGACCTTTGCAATCTCAAGCAGAGACAAGGAGAGCCATTCTTGACATTTCTCCAGAGATGGAGATAGCTTTGCACCAAGTATCCTAGTAAAATACCCGAATCTGAGAAACTCGACATCTTCTTGGACAATCTCACTCCTGAATTTGGGTATCAGGTACAGCTTCAAGATCCCCTCAATTTTGATAGCATGATTAAGCAAGCTGAGGATAGAGGCATTTATGGTTAAGAAAGGGGAATTGACTTTGTACAAAGACAACAAACAAGGTTCCTCCTCTTCCAAAAAAGATAAAGGGAAGTTTGTCAACAAGAATAGGGATGTTTTTAATGATGGAGTGGTTGATAATGTGAGCCCGGCTCCTTCAAAACTAGTTTTCAATCTTAATTCTAGCATACAAGTGATCAAAACTGCTGAAAAGGCTGCAACAAACACTCAGCCGCCTTCCAGATTCTCTAGCAACAAACCTTGGGCCCCTCGACCCAAGCATGAATTCACTTCCTTGGGAGAACTGCTTGATGTAGTTTACAAGAATTTGGTGCAAAACTAGGTTCCAACTCCTTTGGACAAGCGTCCATATGATCCGCAATCGCGACCCCATTGGTGGAACGACAATTCATACTGTGACTATCACTAGAACAAGGATCATAAGACTTCTACTTGTCTTTAGTTGCACCATAAGGTCCAAGATTTGATTGATAATGGTGATATTGTTGTGGATAATCATAATAAGAATTCAGATCACCAGGAATTTAAAGATCCCTTTCCTCCTCACGAGAAAGGTGAGTCTTCCAACACTAAGAACAACAATGCCAAGGTTAACTACACACATACCACTAATGACAATGTCATCAACATGATCGAACCTGTCAAAGTTGAGTATTTTGATGTGATTACTATAAAGGGGAGCGGGAATACTCCTAAGCCTAAGACCCCATTTGTCTTGAGAGGCACTGGTTCTCGCTCGTCTGAACCTGAATCATCTCAAGATTGCGCAAATGTCGTTACCAGATCCCGTGCTAAGATCACTCTCAAGGGTCCTGACCCTCCTGCTACTACATCCGCACCGAAGCAACCTGCGGATAAATATATTGTTGGCTCTGCCAATAAGACCATGAAAATGGTCCCCACACCTCCTACTGCTAATTATAGCATTCTCGACCAGCTGCAGAGAACCAATGCTCAAATAACCATCTTTGAGCTATTGAAGATCTCGCCTACTCACAGGAAGATTCAGGAAAAATCCCTCACAGAGGCTAACATCCCCAAAGACATTAATCTTGATCAGTTTCAATCTATGGTGGGTCATTTGACTTCACTACACTATCTAGCTTTCTTAGAAGAAGATGACCATTCGGTTAGCCACTCGCATAACGCTCCTTTGCATATAGAGGTCATGATTAGCTAAAAGCGTGTCTACCACATACTTATTGATAATGGTGTTGGCCTCAACATCTTCTCTACTCACTTGCTCACTCAGCTAGGTTATGATGAAGATCACATAGATTCCCACAAGAAAATTACTATCAAAGCCTATGATGAAGAAGAAAGAAAGTCTAAAGGTTTAGTTGTGCTACCTATTCGGGTTGGACCTGTTGAAAGAGATGTCACTTGTCAAGTGTTGGACATTCCTCTTTCTTATAACATCCTATTGGGAAAACTGTGGATCCATGAAATGCAAGTGGTTCCCTCTATGTATCATCAGTGCATCACGTTTCCTTTCCATGGCATAGAAGTGACAGTTCCTACTAATATGGGCTATTCTTGTAATATGCTCACATAGTCAGTTGATAGTTTTGTTCCTACTAATAGAGAATACACAGAATTCTATGATGCCAAGCTTAGAGACATGGAATAGACTTTTAAAATCAAAGACATAGGCATGGGGGGTATCAAATAGAACCTATGCTCTCATTAGCAGCTCTACCTTCGTCTCCTCGTTCTTATGGGAGACCTTCTGAGAACAATAAATCTTCTACTACTCCTCCTGAAATAGTTTATGATGGTGCCTTTGTATGGGATTCAACACCATTAGAAGATGAAGATGAGGAAAGAGCTATTAAATCTTGGCTTTACAAAGGAAAGGACATATCTGAACAGACCATCCCAGCTCGTGAACTAGATCCCAATAGTGAAGGTCTTAAAATCATGAAACACTTTGGATACAAAGGGAGTGGTCCAATAGGGATGAATGGTATTGGGCTAGTTGAACCTATTAAAGCTACGGGTTGAAGAACAAAAGATACAACTAGTTTAGGCTTCAAGAAGATCCCATTCCATCTAGGGATTAACAAATTTGTATATGAATCTGAACCTAGATCAAAACCAAAACCTGAAGGTACAACTATAGTTGACACCACAGAGGATAGCTCTGACGAGGATTACTTTCCTTATCCTATTCCTCTAGATCTGGAAGCATTTTTTGTTGAGCTAGATGACATCATAATACATATTAGTACATCCAAGGCTGACAGTGACTCCAATGGGGCTATTCCATTCACTTCTCTGACATACAAACAATGGAAAGTGTCACAAGACCCTAGTTTCCAGGGTGAACGATACATACCATCACAGTTTCCATAACAGCTTGCGTAAGAAAAGGTTGGTGTTACGAGAACTCTCAAACCTTCATGGTGCAAACATCCCAGTTAGAGTTTAGACACAGATTCCCATGAATATGAGTTTGATATTCTTTTAGAAGGATCCTTTGACAGGAATGTTGATACTACACATACATCTGAAAACCTTCTCTACATAAGTGAAGGGTCTAATAGGTCTAATTCCATAGATGTTAACATATCTTCTACTATGGTCGCTAGGATTCAAAGGGATTCGAATACACCTTTGGATGAGATTTCTCTAGGTCTCATCTTACTAGTCCGCGCTTTCGATGATTATACCGTGAATTCACTTGAACCCGTCACTTCTCTCTCACTCCAACATCCTGAGCTAATAGACTGGAATTCCCCTTTCTCATCCAACGAAGTCCTCACATTCCAGAACGAATATGTTCTAGCCTGTTATCTCCACGTTGTTGAACCTGTAACATCCTCCACTAGTGAAGACAGTGTCAGCATGACCGAAAGTGATATCAAGTATCTTAGTCATAAAATCATAAGGAAAAAAATAGGCGCTCTGATGGTGAAAACCACATTGTGGCAGTGTTAGAGCCAAAAAAAGTAAAAATAATTAATAGACGTATCCGAAGGTGAAAATATCTCTGAGGTGCCTAAGAATGAGATACTTGATGCACTTTCGAGTAATTTCTAGGAACGATCATCAGTGCTAATTGAGCCGACTCAGCCAGTAAATTTGGGTACAGAAGAACATCCACACATTATTCATGTGGCTAAATCATTGTTTGCAGAAGAACTCAAAGAATTCATAGATTTCTTCAAAGAGAAAAAGATAAACTTTGCATGGACATACTCTGACATGCCTGGTGTAGATCCTGATCTTATCATGCATCACTTGTCAATAGCTCCTAGAGTAAAACCAATCAAGAAAAAACTCAGAAAAATGCATCCACATGTGGCTCTACTTGTCAAGGCAGAATTAGAGAAACTCCTAAAAGTTGGGTTCATTAGAGCAGTTGACTATGCAGAATGGATCTCCAACATAGTTCCAGTTTCGAAGCATGACAAATCTATCAGACTCTGCATAGACTTCAAGGACTTAAACAAGGCATGTCCAAAAGATGATTTCCCACTACCCAACATTGATATGATTGTGGATATGATAGTAGGGTATGAAATGTACTCCCTAATGGACGGTTTCTCTAGCTACAACCAAATCAAAATTGTGCCAAATCAAAATTGTGCTAGAGGACCAACAAAATACTGCTTTCACTTGTGCATGGCGCACTTTCTGCTGGAATGTTATGCCTTTTGGTTTCGAAAATGTTGGAGCCACTTATCGGAGAGTAGACACTATTATATTTCATGATATGATGCACAAAACAATGGAGGATTAAGTTGATGACACCCTTGCTAAAAGAATGGATAGGAAGGCACATCTTACTGATCTAGGCCCTATACTAGATTGTATGGAAAATTTTAGACTACGTCTCAATCCTAAGAAATGTGCATTTGGAGTAACTTCCAGAAAATTGCTTGGTTATATCATCTCCGCAAAAGGTATCAAGGTGGATCCTAAAAAGGTGCAAGCTATCATGGAAATGCCTCCACCTCGCAATATCAGTCAAATGAGAGGTCTTCAAGGTCGGCTTCAGTCTATCTGGCGCTTCATCTCACAGCTAGCTGACAAGTCACAGCCATTTACTAAGACTCTGCATAAAGGTGTGACCTATGAATGAAATAAAGAATGTGAACAAGGTCTTCAACAAATGAAACAATATATGGCTAATCCACCTATATTAATGCCTCCTATTCATGGGAAGCCATTAATCTTATACATCTTAGCTACATAAACATCTTTGGGTGCTATATTGGCCCAAGAAGATCAAAACAATAAAGAAAGAGAAATCTATTACATCAGTAGAATATTGGTCTCCTATGAAATGAATTATTCTGTCATTAAGAAAGCTTGCTTGGTGGTAGTGTTCGCTTCCCAGAAATTATGACATTACATGCTTGCTCACACTAAAAGGCTCATTGCAAAAATTGATCCATTAAAGTACTTACTCAACAAAGCTGCCCTCATGGGTAGATTAGCTAAGTGGGTCATGATACTCAGTGAATTTGACATTGAGTGTGTGGAAAGAAAAGCTATCAAAGGGAAAGAAATTGCAGATCAGTTGGCTGAGGCACCTATTGTAGACTATCAACCATTAAGGATCGAGTTCCCAGATGAGTCCATCATGCTTCTCACACATCAGGCATGGACCATGTTCTTTGATGGATCATTCACCCAACAGAGGTCAGGTGTCAGAATCTTGTTCATTACACCTCAGTGGTATTCATTACCAAAGGCTTACAAAATGTTGTTTCCTTGCACAAATAACACTACTGAGTATGAAGCCTTGATTAATGGATTAAAAATTTCTATTGAATGGCGTATCGATGAGCTCAAGGTCTTTGGAGATTCACAGTTGGTTATCAATCAGGTGAATGATATCTACCAAACAAAAGATGAAAAACTGGTGCCTTATAAAAAGATGGTTGATGATCTCAAGAAATACTTTGCATACATTACTTTCCAACAAATTCCAAGGGCAGATAGTAAAGAAGTCGATGCCATGGCTACTCTGGCTTCCATGTTACAAATGCCAGAAAATGACTTCTGACATGAATTCCTAGTGGAGACGTTATGCTACCCTATTTATAATTCCCATGAATCCCAGATGATCTGTTTAGTCATTGGACATGACTCATCCCGCTACCACCATATTTACTCCTACCTTCGTGACCAGATCATTTCAGCCACTTACACCCAAAATGATAAACATCACTTAATCCACAGTGCTTCAAGGTTTGTCATCATAGCTAATGACTTATATAGGCAAGGTCTAGACGGTACCCTCCTTAGGTATTTAGAACCTGATGAGTCCAAGCGTGTGTTAGTAGAGGTGCATGAAGGCGTTTGTGGCTCTCACTCAAATGGAATGACACTGGCTCGCAAACTTATTAGAGTTGGTTACTATTGGCTTGATATGAAGAAAGAAGCTACACAATTTGCTAAATCTTGCAAACAGTGCCAGCTTCATGGAAATCTGATCCACACTCCTGCCAAGGAGCTCATTCCTTTCGTCAGCTTTTGGCCATTTCAGGAGTGGGCCTTTGAATTGGTGGGTCAAATACATCCATCTTCTTCAAGGGGACATAAATACATCATTACTATTATAGACTATTTTACCAAATGGGTTGAGCCAGTGCCCCTCATCATATCTGATGGCAAGTCTGTGGCCATGTTTATACTGAACTACATCATCTGCAGATATGGTGTACCCTCATCAATAATCACTGAAAATGGGGGGCAATTCAAGAACAAGGATCTAAAATAATTATGCGCTAAGTTTAGAATTATTCAGCACTGGTCTTCTATCTATTATCCCCAGGGTAATGGACAGACGGAAGCTTCAAATAAGATTATTCTCAAGATCTTACATTGCACAGTACACAAATCTGGACGAGACTGGAATCTCCAAATTAATCTGGCTTTATGGGCTTACCACACCAGTATACGGACACCAACAAGGGCCATGCCATTTGCTCTAGTTTATGGCATAGATGCAGTGCTTCCTATTAAGGTTGAGATTCCTACCTTGCGAGTCTCTCTAAAGGGCCTCATTACTGATGATGATATTAGAATATCTCAGCTTCAAGAGCTAGAACTACTGGATGAATGTTGAAAAGTGGTGTTTGATCATCTCCAAGCATATCAGAAGAGAATATCTAAAAGCTACAACAAGAAGGTCAAACCAAGAGAATTCCAAATGGGTGATCTCATCCTGAGAGAGAACCCCAAGAATCAACAACAGCAGGTCCAGAAAGGAAAATTTGAACCAAACTGGCTTGGTCTGTATGTTATCACTGCAGTATTTGGGTTTGGCGCTTACCAGCTCTCTACCACAGAGGGGGAATATCTCAAAGAGCCTATCAATGTTTTTCATCTGAAGAAGTTCTACAGTTGAGATGTCTTCTGAATGCTCATGTACATACTCTATTCTGAGAAAATCCTAAAATTGCAAAATGTCCTGAAAAAATGATCATCTTAGTGAAAACCTGGCAAACAGGCGCTTTGATGTATCTATTATCCTGGTAAAAACCTAGTAAACAAGCGCCTTGATAATATCAAAAAAATGAAAAAAAAAAAAGAAAAATACAAAAATAAAAAGGGAAAAATGTGTCATTGATGAAAACCTGGTAAACAGGTGTCATGGTAGCAAAAATAGAATTTCTGCCAAGATGGTGAAAACCTGGTAAATAGGCGCCTCTTGTTCCGCAATGCTCTATCTATCGCGTTATCTCTTGGCTATCTTATAATTTTCTCTCCCACTTTCCTGCTTTAGTTTGCTCGCTCATGCATTCGCTCTCAGTTATTTTCAAGATTTTGCTCGACTTCACATGGATTGAAACTGGTCACACTTGGGGGCATCTTCCTGGTCTAGGTGGCATTGTCCTATCTTTTGGATTCTCTCTTCTCTTCGCATCAATCACGAATGGTTCTCACTGAGTCTACCTGCCAATGCCTAGATCTCACACCGATCTTTATACTTGAGAATCTTTCTTGCGTCAGTCACCAGTGATTATCACTGCATCTGCCTACTGTCACTGTACTACTGATATTTCTCACATCAACTCACTATCTACATATTTGACATCAATCCACTTTGGCTCTTATCAAGATCCCACCTGACTTGACACGACCCCAGCATCATAGCTTGGGGGAAATCCACTTGGATTCGTCTTCTCTATATGAGTCAAGTCAGTCATCAACGTTCATTACTTGGGGGCATGGCTCCCCACTTTGATTGCATCTTCAGTTTACACTCAAGTCAGTAATCTTGTCAGTTCTAAAGGACAAATATCTACTGGCACAAACTGGTGTTTCTCAACACCCCATAAATAATGTTTTTCAACACTATCTTTGGACACGTCTATGTTTTTCAACACACATTGCACATCGCAACGTAAACATCTCTCGATAGCAATCAAACACATCACACTCACAAGCACAACGGTGTTTTTCAACACTCTATACATGTAGACATTCGTAAAGTTTGAAACATGTTGAGCTATGATTGAACCTTTCTTTGTATGTTGTCTGTTCTCATGGTTTTCATTGATATTTTCTTTGTCTACTGCTTGTGGGTGTGGTTTCAATGATTCGACAATGTCAAATAAATAGGGTGTATGTGATAAGAGCTTCTGCATTAAGGTGGGAAAGCCTCACATCCCTCGATCTTATTTATTTGTACGCCAAAGGGAGGTTGGAACTATCTCTTTGACTGTTATTTCTCTGTTTGTTTACATGTGTACTCTTACTATATCAAAGTGGAAATAATATTCAGGTCATCTTGGCTTTTGTTCCTTGGCGCTTACATTCATTTCCTACATTTTATCTGATGAAAGTCATATTCATATTCTTATGGTGGCATTGGTGCCAGTAAGGATTGTATCGACTCCGATGTTCCAAAACTCAATGATGATAATTATGCGATGAGTCCAACAACCAAGTCCTAGGGTTTCATCTAGCTTAGGCTTGCATTCCCATTTTAAGCTTGCATAGCGACAGTTTTGGTGCTCTCTTTAATGTCTTCTCATTCTTTGAAGGTTCTCATCTTTTGTCCTGGATTCCTCTTGACTGCACAAGTGTCTGGTCCTTGCTCTTGATCTTTATTTATATTCTTTTGGTTAGTACCTGTCATATATTGCAATATCCTACATGAGATGATTAGTACCATTGCATTCATTGCATTACATTCATTTCCACAAAAGTGCATTTCCATACATTCATTTCCATTTACATATCCATAAACATGTGCATCCATTATAAGAATAAATCAAATCATACATAGCATTTATCCAACATATATCATTGCATTACATTCATTCATACATCAATAAAATATGTGCATAAACATTTGCATATTAATTCATGGCATACATTTCTAATCTATACATCTAATCATATAGGAAACATCTCACAAGACATACAATTTTAAAGCAATATATAAACAAGTACAATGATGCCAAAATCGAGCTCATATATATATATATATCAATCCATCAAGTGTACAATGGTGCTACTCAAGCACAGTATATCAAAATGGTGGTATAATGTATATGAAATGTCTCATCTAGCCACTCCCACCTGGAGGAGGTGGCATGGCCTGCTGCTGAGGAGATGCCTGTGGTGGTGCCTGCCGAGGTGGTCCCTGTGGGGCGGCCCATGCCCCAGCATACTCTGAAAATGGTGGAACTTGGTCTGCTAACTCGGGAACTACGATCATGTATGCAGCATAATAATAGGCTAACTGAGCAGCCTCATATCTCGCCTCTGCCTGTGCTCTAGCCACTATCTCTGTAGTCCTTGAATCTCTCGATCCCACTCGGCCACCCGGGTCTCCTGGATGACCACCTGTGTACATTAGTCCTCCCTCTCCCTCTATACCTGACTCACTCTCTCCCAACTCTTCCTAAGAGCCTCCTATAACTGTGCCATCTATCCTCCTACATGTGGATCATCCATATCATTATCCTCCCCCTGCTCAGAGCTATCACCTATCCTCTACCCAGTGGACCTATCCTGAGTTCCACTACTCCCTGCACCTGCGTCTGCTCCCATATGTCTAGGAGGAAGGGGACTCTACTAGGTCCTTAGTCATAGTACTCTATGCTATGGTGGTACCTTCTGTGGTGGTGGCTATGCTGGTTGTTGTGGCTACTACGGTGGCGGCTACGGTACCTACTATTGCAGTGGTGATTGTACTACCTATTGTACCTATTGGCCCATGCCAATAGGATCTGTGAATCTTGGGAATGGGTGATCCAAGATGTGATATTTGTATTCAGGTGTCATCCCTACATTCGTCACCCCTACTAAATAGTCCCACCTAACTGGTGGTACCCGTTCATCTATCATTCTTCTACCCCGGTCTAGCTACCGCTACCAGCCCTTCTTTGTCTCATCGACAAATCAGGCATATGTGCAATACTCCTGGGAGACGTCCTGTGGTCTCCCAAACTTCTATAGGACCAGTGTCAGTAGGAAGCACTCAATGATGCTGATGGTGCGCCCGATCAAAGCACGTGAGTAGAACATATGCGGCAGCTTGTGTCATGCATCATCCCAAACCTCTGTAGCTATCCATGGTCTCCATATAACCGCTGTCATATTGTCTAGCTATGCCCGCTAATGATTTGTCTTACCCAGTGCTGGCTAAGTCATTGGACCTACATACTTGTAAATGTATGGCTCTAGGTGTTGTCAAGTATCATGAAAAATTGGCCGACATACTGGAAGGTGCTCCTAGGCCCAGATCTGTAGAACCACAACTCCTGCTGCCATGGTCTGGGCGCTCCAATACACGATCTCGTGCATCTCATGGTACATCTGTGCAAGCATGCACTCACCCCATCTGAACCTCACTATTGGCATGGCTAACATCCACTACAGCATGAGTCCCCAGCCACACTCCAATCTGTGCAGACCCTGATCCGGCACCAGGTGGCAACTCAAGAACATCACAAAGATGACTACCAATGTGTGCTCTACACTGTACCTTCTCGTCATATCATCCCAAGAGATGGCTTGACCCATCACCAAATCGTCCTGGAAGATCACTCTCAATGCATGTGTGCTTGCCGTCGGCTGGGTATCGTACTCCACGCGAGCCCCATGGAATGGTACTCTCAAGATCCTATATATGTCCTCAGGGGTGACTGTCATCTCCCCCTACAGCAAATGGAAAGTGTTCGTCTCCAAATGGAAACGCTTGACAAGTGCACACAATAGACCGTGATTTACCTGAATCTCAGATACATCACAAAGATATGATAGTCCTAGCCCGTCGAGATGGGCACCCTCAGGATCAGTCAGTCTCCGCACAAGCTCACCTATGATAGGATGGTGAGACCAGAATGCAATATCGGGGAATTCAACCTGCAAAGAAAGTGACAACATTTAATCAGTATCTCAACATGATGAAGCTATGGATCTATCCTAAACACAGTTCTGAGGAATTCTAATTGGCTGATTCTGTGACATACTGGACGACAACTTTTTGGACTACAAGTAGTTCCCCTATGAGGAAACTCTTTTCCTGCACGAGATTTCTATTTCGCGCGAGATTTCATCACTGGGGATGATATCTCGCGTGGCATCGTGGTGCACCTTGTGTGCGCTCGCGGAGGGACCCTGTGTGAGGAAACGCTAACCTGCATGAGGAAACCAATTTCTCACGCGAGGGGCGACCTTGGCCAACACGAGGAAACTATTTCCTCACGCAAGACTTGACCTAATTGTACTTAAAATCTTTTAAAGCGTGCTAAAAAGATCTAAAAATTGATAAACATTTGAAATGCAAGATGGTTTTTTGACTACTTACAGGTGCGTCATACTCCGATGGCCAGTTGTGTCATCGGGAGTGCTCAAATTGATGTGTATGCATGGGAATGCTATCAATATCAGCCTGGGCCCTTGCCATCTCTAAAGTCAAAAGTGAATAATGATTTGAAAATGACCCCTCCGGGCCTTATATAGCTTTTGACATAATTTTCAAAAGTGCTCTATTTTCCGCAAAAATTGCACCCTTGGCTAAATCGACCATTCTGAATCCATTTTCATGATCAAAATCGAAATCTGACACTCCTAAGTAGCTCAAAATCATGTTTTAAAATTTTAGGACTGATGTGCTCCGACGCTTGTGCAGTCATCTTTCTGACGTCACTTTCTTGTCAGAATCATCTCTCGTCATCATTTTCTCGGCTTCTGCAATCTTTTCATCAAAAGTCAACTCTAGTCAATTCTAGTCAAACTTGGTCAACTATGGTCAAACCTAGTCAAAAGGACCTCCTGATCGCTCTAAATCAATTCTTCCTTCTCTTGATCTATCTCTGAATTCCTTTGGATCTTTGATCTTACGTCTATCTGCAATCTTTGCTATCGATCATCTTTCTGTTGTGTCATCTTTTGATTTCGCTTCCGAGGGGGCATGATGATTGCATAATTGAATATTTTGACATCATTCTCGAATCAGTCTAATCTGAATCAAAAGTCCCCATTGCTAGGGGCATCTAATCACTTGGGGCATATTCAATGTTTCATACCTTATGGTCAAAATTGGATATTCCATGATCTTGAATCTCTAGGGGCATCTTGATGCCTCGCATCTTTTCATCTTGTCATCTATCTTTCTAGGTATCTGAGCAATCTAACTCGGATCCTCAAGGATCAAGCTTCATTCTAGAGATGATTCTTGAAATCCCATTGGGTATTAGGGCAATCTAACCCTAATTCCTAAAAGTCATGCTTCGTTCTGAAGACAGCTCTCAAAAGATCTTTTTGACCATTATCTGGGCAACCTAACCCGGATCTCGGAGGGCTAACCTTCGTATCAGGGCAATCTAACCTTGATTCTAGAGATAGTCCTAAATCTTCATCAGCATCAGTGGACATTGGGGCAATCTAACCCTAATTCCAATCTTCTCTCAATTGGTATTTGGACCGTTATCTTCGCAATCTAACTTAGACTTCAGAGAATCATGCTTCGTTCTAAAGATGGTTCTACTTATCGATCTGATCGATGTCTTGGCAACCTAACCTAGATTCCCGAAATCTTCATTTGTCACATCAGACTATTCTTTGAATCAATGCGCTGCTTGCACATTAATTCAAAGAGGGGCAAAATGTAACACCCCAAAATTGGCACCTTACAATTCTAATCAATTTTGGTGCATTTTCTCATCATCGAAGTCCTATTATACTAGGCAAATTCTCCTTCCTAATTGTCTTGAATTGACTTAGTCTCAAATGCAGAAAACCTAAATTTGCATAAATCTTACACTATATTTAATTCCTAAATTTTCAAGATTTATTAGCTAAAAATCCCTATGATTAATTAATTTAATTATAAAGTCCTAAGTACTTTTAAATTAAATTAATCCCACCCTCTTTAGCTAATACACATCAAGGGAATTAAATATTATTTGGTTATTTGATTAGATTATCCTCACTTGCATTTAATAATTCAAACAATGTGAAAAGCCACCCATGTGGCAATAATTCATTTATTTAATTAAATAATTCTTTCATTTTTGTCTCACCTTCCTCCATGAAGATGAAGAGTCAGCCATTTCTTCCCTAGAAACTCTTCATCCTCTCTTCAGGCTCTTCTATATTATGGACCTTCTTCCCTTCATTTGAAAAGAACAATTTTAGAGTACCAAAACTATAGTGAATTATTGTCTCAATTCTCTCATATTTCCAAGCTTTTATTGCATATTTAGTGTAATTTCATTTATCTTAATGGCATTTTTCATCTCAATTTAGTTTATTTACTATCAAGTAGCTTAATTCTATTATCTCTTTCAATTTTCTTAGCTTAAAATCTGCATCTTCATTCCTAGATTACAATTGTATCTCTCATATAGAATAAATTTCATTTCAGTTTTCAAAGCTTTCAAATCCTCCATTTTAGCAATGGTCTATGGTTGTTAGCTCTCATTCTGAGAGTAATTAAACACCCCAACTAAATAGGAGGCAACAGGTCGATTCAATCGATATTGTGGAATGATAAATTCATGTTCATCTTCGTGATTCAACGATTGAGCAATGACTATGTTGTGTTGTGGTTGATTTAGAGGTCAACATTTAGACACATACACAATGTACTAGTAAATTTTAATAGGGTGAACCCTTAGAAATGCTATTGTAGCTCCTAAAAAGGCAAACTCATATACTACAGCTATTAGGCTTGTGGATGTCATCCCCACTGTGGTTTTTTCCCTCTTACAAGGGTTTCCATGCAAAAATTTCTGTTTTATGTGTGTGCAATTTGTGGATGCTTGTTACTACTATTTCATTCATATTTTATTTAGATACTTACTTTATAGATTTGGAAAGCATTGCAGTGGTTATTTGGTTAATTGGTTGAATTAGTAGGATTTATGTTTATACTGATTCACNATTCCCCCCCCCCCCCCCCCCTCTCAGTATCTATCATTCCCAACAATTGGTAGCAAAGAAGAAAATCCTTTAGTGATAAGTCTAACAACTTGAGGTAACAATCCATTATCATGGAAGAGTATAGGTATGAGATTCAACTGAATAATGAAAACAAGATGATCAGGGAGCTAAAGGAAAAGTTGAGAAACTCTCTTGCAAAGAGGAGAGAACTTGTTGATCAACTGAGTGAAAGTGAAAACTACATAGAACAACTGTTTGAAGGAAGTACATCTGAAGAAGCTATAGAAAATTTGTTCGGAAAGAACAAGAATCTTAAAGAGCGCATGACTAATCTAAAAAGAGAACTAGAAAGTCAGTCTATCAAAATGTGTGAAGATTTGGAAGAGAAAAGGAGTCAAGTAGCTGCTAAGAAAATTGTTGATGATGCCCTACAAGAAAAAAGTGAAGAACTTGTCAAACTAAGACAAGAATATAAATTATATATTAGAGTCAAATGTAGGATACTATTATAGAGAATTTCAAGTATTAGTTGAAAATGAAAGATCGAGGAAGATGAATGAGTCACCGAGGAAAGAACTGGAATCTGAGAAAGAAGCAAATGAAAAATTGAAAAGATACTATGAAAGCTCACAAAAGCTTGATGAACAACAAAAGAGTCAATGAAGACACATAGATCCAACCGGTCTAGGTTATTCAGGAGAAGAAAAATTTGAAGTTGGAGAATCCTCTAATGCTGAACCTAAGGAGGCACAGAAAGATCAAAAAGAAGATCCAATCAATTCAGGTAAGAAAAATATCAAACCTACTTTCTATAACTGTGGAAAGTTTGGTCACACTACAAATGTGTGTAGAAGTATACCAATGAATAAACCCTCCTCTTTTAATGGTTATTTTTACAATTGTCATAAGTATGGTCATGCTGCATATGAGTGTAGATCTAAAAGACCTAGCAATAGCTCTAGTAGTGGTAACTTTGATGGATACTATTTTTCATGCAACAAGTATGGACACAAAGCTGAACATTGTACGTCAAGAGTATATGCACCTAGGTCAACTCTTCCATCAGTGAATATGGATAGAAGGGAAGGAAAATTCAACACTACATGTTCTGTATGTGGTAACTATGGACACCTAGCAGTGAATTACAGAATGAGAACTATAAGAGGTAATGTTGGTCATTGGAAATCAATCAGTAAAGAATGTTTTGTCTGTCATAAGATAGGTCATATAGAAAAAGACCGTCGATTTAAGAATCAATCACCTCATCTGTCTGAAGATAGAAAATGAAAGTTGGTTGTTCATATTGATGAAGTTAGAAGTGATATGAAGAAGATTTGGGTAAAGAAAGGAGAATTGAATTCATCTGAGTTGATTAAGAAATCCAAAATATTAGGAAATGTGGATGTTCCATTGGTAACCTAAGCATGTTATTTTCTTAGGGGAGCACTTAAAATATAAATCCATTACCGATCCCCTAGATCAAAAAGTGGTAAAGATATATATACACATTATGGTGTACGTTTATATAATTATGTATTTTGAGATTGTGTATAGACCGCACTGAGATTTTAAGGTAAGATATCTATTTGAGAAAGGTTATTACAATTGGTTAAGCACCAACTGGTGATCAAGTGTTAATTGGTGGCATGTTACTATTCCTACTGTTGATGTATGCAATGTCTATTTCTCTAGTGGTATTTATAAGGGAAAAAGTAACTTGTTTTCACATTCTTTATTTTCGCCTGAAGAATTTGAATAGTCATCTTGAGCTAGTGTGCACTAAAAACTACTTTTGTGATCAATATCTAGTGAATATTTCATATCAAGGTTTTTGTGGAACTCTAACTTGTGTAGTGCAAAATATCATTTCAGTTGGTCATCAGAATTATGTGATGTTGGTTGTAATGGAAGAGAATGTCAATACACCTGTTACGGTGCACATCTCTAAGGAACCTTGACCCGTGTTCATATTGAATTCAAGAAAATAGGCTAAGACAGATGTTTCAAGTTCCCTATCCACTATTCCTTGTGGTGTGATGTTGATTGAAGATGTTCCTTCTTACATTCATTGTAGAATAGAACCATTGGGAGCTGAAGAAATTTGGAAAGAATACAAGGATCTGTGTATCAATGGGAAGTTGAAACTTGAGCACAAACACTTATAGGAAAAGGGTTTGACTTGTGTTATGGACATTCTGACAGAATTTCATCTTGATTGGATATGTTATGCACTGAGAAGAGTGCATTATCAATACATATGGCTAGATAGACCACACATGATCTCAAAGACATTGATTCATAGTGTTACAAGATTTTGAGCACAAGGTTTGGAATGCACATTGAGAACGGTGGCTACTCACTTAGTCACTTAACTTACCAAATCCAAACTGGATAAGAGAGCGATGAATATTGAGCATATTTCAGATAAGGGAGTTCGTTTCACATCTATGGTGATAGGTTACAGATTTTATCAGTCGATTCGATCTAACAATGTACTTGGTGGAGCAATTCACGCTGCCTATAGGATTGTGAAGGATAATTCAACATATGATCTTTGTGAGATGATAAGAAGCCAATTTATAGTGAACATGGAAAGTATTAAGAGAGACAAGAGACAATCATTCAAGTATGGAGCCCTATTGGTATATATGTTTTTCTATGTTCAAAAGTTTTTTGCCAGTAAAGGAAATATTACATGGTCAAGGGACAAATGGGTATTTATGCAAATAAGTGAATTCCTTTAGACAAACTGATAGTTATGCAATAAGTGAATTCATAAAGGAATTTGGTATTAACTTCAATAAGGTCATGTGGGGTTATTTCAAAGGTTTTCAATCTAGAATGCATAAACGAGAAAGAATCCTAGCTAGCATTGTAGAGAAATACAAGAAAGACATGTTTTCTTGTAGATACCAATTCTTGTATTGTGCAAGTTGTGGAACCGAGGACATGTTAGATTTCCCCTATGGGTTATGAAATTGGAAGTGATATAGTAACTTTGTATGTTGATGAGTTATTGTCAAAATCAGTAGACAAAAAGGTGCAAAGATTTGGAACTTATGATGAAGTTGTTTCTAAAATTCAAAAGAAATTGAAGAAACCAATCATAGAGAGAAAGACTAGAAGAGTGGTATCTAATTTAGAGAAAAATTTTGGAGGTAGTGATGTAGGAACATCTCGCACTACTGTAACCCTATCTATAGCTAAAAGAAAACATAGTAAACCCACTACTAGTGAAGTCCAGCCTGGAAGGAAATCTTGAAGGAAGAAAAGACAACTTGTTTCTACACCAAAGAGAATCTATAAGAAAAAGAGAAGTTTAACTGATGAAGAAAGGTCAGAATTAGATACACATACATCTGAATAGAAGAAGAATGATGTAACAAAGCTGGTCTCTTATATTGATGATATTGTGAAAGGTATTATTGACAATGGTAGAGTTGCTACTATTGGCAAGAGATACATCTTGGGGAGCAAAGAAGATAAGAAGATACAATTCTATATCATTTTAATAAATTTTGCAGATACCATTGGAAATACATTCTTGCATCCCTAATGAGTTATATTAGGTAATTGATGCTATATGGAATATTGCATTGCAGTTGGATAGAGAGACAATGGAGAGAGAACTTATTCAAGTTCAACTTGAGTTATGTGAAGAAGATGCTAAGATAATGATTACTAATCATAGGCATGAGTTCAATGTTAAGAGTAGAGCGGCTAGACTACTAATAGATGATACACAAAGTGTACAAAATGAAACTATTTAGACATGGAGAAAATTTCTACAAATAAAGGAAATTATAGTCCAAGAAGATCAATTTTATACTGAATCAAATGAACCATTACAAGGAAGTGACACATTGTCTGCAGATCAGACAACTGAGAATATATCTCTAGACATTCTTAACTTAGTGAAGGACATTGGAACATAGGATATCAGTCTATCAAAAACTAAAGGTGATGAGATAACAAGAAAGAAGGATTCATTATTACTTTTGGAACAAAAAGAAGAGATGGTTTGTGAGAAGAAAGAAGAGAAAGATGAAGAAAACAAGTAGGTGGAGACTTTAAAGAAGATTGAAGAAGAACCTAAGATTTCAAAATACATATGTCTTGTAGTATCTAGTGCACAAATGAGACATAAATATATTATTACTATTGAAGATGAAGAATAAAATGACAAAGAAGACTTACTAATCACATTGGGTGATATGTCTAAACTGAAACCTAAGGAATTGATGAAACTTTTAGAATAATTAAGGTTTCAGGCCGTGAGAAACAAGATGAAATCAAAGAAGAATAAGACACGAGTGTTACGACAAGCTAGATGCATCCTAACTGAGTTAGTACCTGAGGTAACATATGATGAAGATGAAATTCCTATTGATCAGATGGACACACTTGTGAAGGCTATTCTACATCAAGGCCCAAACTTGCAGATGGTTGCAGTGAAGAATGTCGAGGAGAATCTAGAAAAGAAGATGACAGGAAAGTTGATGGAAAATATTATAACTAACAGGATTAAATTATCAAATTTGACAGATGAAGTTAAGAGTACATTTACTGAGGAAGGTCTACTAATTATCAAACTATCAAGGTATTCAAACATTTTTCAAGATTTGGAATAAAGCATAGTTGAAGATGAGAAGGAGTTGGAGAACTTAAGTGATCAACTTGATCCACTATCAAGTTCATTCACAACTTACAGTCATTAAGTCAGGAAAATTAACCATAAGATTAAGAAAATTGAAGATGAGAAAGAGAAGAGATTGATTACTCTACTAGAACTTCAATCCACATTATCTTCTAGAATTGAAGTGATGCAACAAAATATGAAAAAGGAAGAAGCTATATTTTCCTTGCCAGTACTTAAAAGATGACAGGAAAGTTGATGGAAAAGATTATAACTAACAGGATTAAATTATTAGACTTGACAGATGAAGTTAAGAGTACATTTACTGAGGAAGGTCTACTAATTATCAAACTATCAAGGTATTTAAACATTTTTCAAGATTTGGAATAAAGCATAGTTGAAGATGAGAAGGAGTTGGAGAACTTAAGTGATCAACTTGATCCACTATCAAGTTCATTCACAACTTATAGTCATTAAGTCAGGAAAATTAATCATAAGATTAAGCAGATTGAAGATGAGCAAGAGAAGAGATTGATTACTCTACTAGAACTTCAATCCACATTATCTTCTAGAATTGAAGTGATGCAACAAAATATGAAAAAGGCAGAAGCTATATTTTCCTTGCCAGTACTTAAAAGATGACAGGAAAGTTGATGGAAAAGATTATAACTAACAGGATTAAATTATCATACTTGACAGATGAAGTTAAGAGTACATTTACTGAGGAAGGTCTACTAATTATCAAACTATCAAGGTATTCAAACATTTTTCAAGATTTGGAATAAAGCATAGTTGAAGATGAGAAGGAGTTGGAGAACTTAAGTGATCAACTTGATCCACTGTCAAGTTCATTCACAACTTACAGTCATTAAGTCAGGAAAATTAATCATAAGATTAAGCAGATTGAAGATGAGCAAGAGAAGAGATTGATTACTCTACTAGAACTTCAATCCACATTATCTTATAGAATTGAAGTGATGCAACAAAATATGAAAAAGGCAGAAGCTATATTTTCCTTGCCAGTACTTAAAAGATGATAGGAAAGTTGATGGAAAAGATTATAACTAACATGATTAAATTATCAGACTTGACAAATGAAGTTAAGAGTACATTTACTGAGGAAGGTCTACTAATTATCAAACTATCAAGGTATTCAAACATTTTTCAATATTTTGAATAAAGCATAGTTGAAGATGAGAATGAGTTGGAGAACTTAAGTGATCAACTTGATCCACTGTCAAGTTCATTCACAACTTACAGTCATTAAGTTAGGAAAATTAATCATAAGATTAAGCAGATTGAAGATGAGAAAGAGAAGAGAGTGATTACTCTACTAGAACTTCAATCCACATTATCTTCTAGAATTGAAGTGATGCAACAAAATATGAAAAAGGCAGAAGCTATATTTTCCTTGCCAGTACTTAAAACTTTCAATAGCATGGAAGAGCTAGTGTCAAGTTAGATTGAGAAAATTGTGGCTATGAAGTATTTGCAGAAGATATGGGAAACAAACTTGAGTTCGACAAAGATTCATTTCAAGGTAATTTTTGACATGATATAAGCAAGATTTTGTATACATATATTCAAGTTTTTGGTAACTTTTTTATTGTTTTCAAAGGGGGACTATATGATGCAGGGTTAAGTATATGTATGGGGGAGTATATGCATGTATGCAGAATATGAGTATAGGGAGTCATAAGTTGATATTATGATTATAAGCATATATTGGAATTAGTATATGTTTTCCATCAATACCAAAGGGGGGAGATTGTTGGTATTACAGAATGTTGACTATTGTGGTGCAGTGATAAGGAGTCATATATTATTGTCATTGATGTCAACCAAGTCTATACAGTGAAACTAAATGAATACAAGTCGTAATATACAATAGGTAAAGTGAAGGTATAATTGGTAAAGAAGGTATACTGAAATTTGGTTAAGTACAAAAGAGCAGTAGATTGTTCAAACAACATTTTGGTGAAGCTTATGATGTAAAAATAATTATGTAGAGCGGTCATAGCTAAAGACTCAACAATATCACATTGCAACATGGTTCCAACCACAACACATTTGGTTGAGCGGTGATAAAGTTTTGAGAGACAAACACTAAGACATGTAGAAATTTTATATTCTTGATTAACCGGTCAGTAGATCACAAAGCGGTGAGTAATAAAGTGAATGTGATCATGTTTAATGATGTGATGACGTGGAATAAAGGTTATACATCCAATGAATTTGTATTTACACGATTGATGCAAGAATTTAAGACATATTTAAGGGATTACATTGGAGAAGAAAAAATGTGTTAGTTACATTGGAGATGTAAACTTGCAAATCTTATTTTGACCTAACGCGATCATGGAAAATCGTTCTTTACATTGAGATTATCAATTGGACATATGGTGTTGTCATGGGAAATCAATTCGAAGATCATTTTCAAGTCGGTCAAAAAAATTTATTTAAGATATCAAAGAGAGTTAAAATTTGTTGTTATAAGAGTTGTTGTTGTTAAAAGTTTTTGGGTGATTAGGGTTTTATGATTTCAAGTCAAAGTTGTGATCATAGATTAGAGAGAAGAGTACATAGTATAGAGTATGAAGAGATTATAGTATCTGTTAGGAAAATCAATGCTACACTCGGTTCATTTATCGTGTTGCCTTCCTAACAGTTGCAACAAGTCAAATCCCTTAACCAGGTGAACTCTAACAAGTTCTTATTTGTAAATCCTTTAATAGGGTGACTTCTTTATTGAGGTTTTAAATCCTCTAGGGAGGTAGATCATAGTTGATCTTGTGGTACTCCTAATAGTGTACTAGTCACTTTTAATAGGGTGAACCCTCAGAAAGGGTATTGCAGCTCCTAGCAAGGAAAACTCATATACTGCAGTTATTGGACTTATGGGTGTCATCCCCACCATGGTTTTTTTTCCCTCTTACAAGGGTTTTCACATGAAAATTACTGTGTTATATGTGTGAAATTTTTGGATTCTTTTTACTACTGTTTCATTCATATTTTCTTAAGATACTTAATTTATAGATTTGGAAAGCATTGCAGTGGTTATTTGGTTAAGTGGTTGAATTAGTAGGATATATTTTTGTACTAATTCACCCTTCCTCTCAGTACCTATCATTCCCAACAGTGGGTTGACTCAACCTCAATCGAGGAAGAAGAGGGCTTCATAATGGTCAAGCTAGAGTGAGGATAAATTGTATCAGGGTTGAGATCCGCATCCTCATGCTTATATAGATCAAAAAATGGATGCTCAAAGATGTTTCTATCATTTATATGTTGAATTTGAATGTCAATAGCTAGAAGGTTATCTTGTAGATCATAGGCAGAAAGAAGGCCTCAGATTGCATATAAAAGGAATCAATCCTGAGTGATAAGTTCTTTATGTTAGTTAAGAAAATTCAAGAACAACCCTTGAAACTTGACATAAACGACAAGTTGGTTGAAGTAAAAAATGCACTTAGAAGAACACACAATCATAAGATACAATAGATGAGATTAAGATCCAAAATTAATTGGATAGAAAATAACGATAAAGGTTCTAAGCTTTTATTTAATTTTCTAAAGAATAAGAATACTAAAGAAAGTATATGCAAAATCTCAAATGGACAATGGACAACCTATGATCTTGAGGAGATCAACAACACATTTTTCAAGTTCTATAGAAAGTTGTACATTGCAGAAGATGAAGATCCTCAATGTATCAATGCAAGGGGATTTTGTAAACAATTATCCCTAGTAAGATTAGTATAGAGGACTCCAAAATCTTAGAAGTAGAGTTATCTATTTCAGAAATATAATATGTAATTAATTCACTTAAAAATGACAAATCCCTTGAGATTGACAACCTCCTTATAGAATTATATAAAGCTAATTGTGAATGGATTTTTTCCAATCTACTACAAGTGTATAAAGAAGCTAGGAACAATGGATCCCTGAGGAGTAATATCAATAGGGGGATCATCAAGTTATTACCAAAAGATGGGGATAAGACACTCATTAAAAATTAGACCCATCATCCTGTTGAATATCTCCTATAAGATACCTGCAAAAATCTTGGCTCATTGATTGATTGGTATCCTTCCCAAATTCATCAACTCGAATAAGACACGATTCATTAAGGGAAGGTATATTCTTGAAATCTCATTATGTACAAAGCCTGCCTGGCTCTATCACAAAATTTACTTGCAAAGGAAATATTTATTTTGAAATTGTGATATAATATTTGAAATTTGCTTGGAGTTTACAAATTTAGAATTACTATTGCAATTAAATGATAACATCTTAAAAAGAAATTTACACTTCAAACCATTCAATCCAAATACATTCACTAATTTACCACAGCTGATTGTATAAACTTTCCCTACCAATATGATTACACAGGCTAGAGTTATAATCACGTGGCATTAAACATTAGAAAATAAAACTATTTTTCAGTCACCCACATTTAATGTATGCTGGTCGTAATCATTAAAATATTAAATGTAACCTGTGTATAGCCACGTCTTCAGTATATTGGTTGTGGCTGATTGTGATGATTATTGATGGCTAATATTCCTTCCAATGGCTTCCATACTGACCGCAACTTCTATGAAAGGTGGTGACTGCTAGAGGAATTCCCCACGTCCAATCAAGAACCCAAAACAAACTCCTAGAAATGGCGTCAAACCACACCAATTTCTCTTCTTCCTTAAATGTTGTCCCAATACCCCATACGATTTGCTAATAAAAAAAAGTTGACCATTGAGAAAAAACCGTAGAAGATTGTACAATTCACCAGCATCAATCGCTGATTCAATGTGTCTCATAAACATGCAAGGAAAAACTACATTTCCTTCGTGGATGAATTTCTTCAAACCCTTGATTTCCTTCACCAATTCCCCAAAGCAAAAATGTCACAGCTTGAATGAATTCTCTCTTCAACTGAAATTTTTTATATTATCTCCAAGAAAATCGAGCTTGAAGCTTCTCCTACACAATTGCATAGTATAAATAATTATTTTGGATGCAAAGTGTAAACTTTGAATAATAATATTTAATCATTATTCCCCCTTCCATTGGCGCCAAAGTGAACTTTATTAAATAAACGTTTAATAACTTGGCAATTAATAAAAATTTTATTTAATTATTAACTTAGTATCTCTTAATTAATAATCATTGATTAACAAATAGCTTATTAATTCCTCCAGATGAATGGGTCGCAATGTAGTTACTCACTGTCTGAGCTTGACGCCATAATACCCTACCACAAATAGTAACTAGCCAATAATAGACTTACTATATATAGTAAGTCCCTGAAAATGAAAGCTCTGCAAATGTTTCCACAACTCCAACTGATACCATTGCTCAGGCACCCTACTAAAAGTAGAAACCACGACTATCCCCAAATAAACACTTACTATAAATAGTAAGTATGTCAATCTGACTCAAATGAAGAGAAATCCAGGCATCACAAACCTCCAAAGTGGAAACTGACCACTGAATCTGCCACACGGCCCCCTCTATCATCCTAATTAGCCTACGAGGGTTACAAATATAAGCTAATCCCTCAAACTCCAATGCACCTAAAAATGGGGACATTACAGTCCTCCCTTCCTGAAATTTCTTGTCCCCAAGTAATCTCAGAAAACAAAACACATAAGTCCACCCGGATCTCAAGGATAGAATGGTGTAATGTCCCTGCAATCACTTGTAAACTCCTATGATGAAAACATCATCCATTGGGCTAACCAAAACACACTATCACCATGCCAACCATAGCATTCCACACAATCTACAGTGCTAAACAAGTCACTACCTGGATCCCAGTAGAGATAAAACTTACAACAATACAAAATAAGGAGAAATAGATATCCAATATCATCTGCTAGATCACATCTCCCTACACACCCTAGTAATCTACTCTATGTGTAAAGCCCATCTGTACAATAGGGACAAGTAATCCCATAACCTAGATATCCATCCTCTGCAAAATCACCATGGATATGCTTATCCTGCAAGTAGCCTTCTGCAAACTTGCAATAAATAACCCCATCAATTGCCGAAGGAGAACACGAATCACATAAAGGATGTTATAACCTTGGAGCCAACCCATGCCGACATGCAACCAAGTCCTCAATTGGTGGGTCAAACGAGAAATGATGAGAACTCCTCATTGTATAATCATGATGAAAAGATCCAATATCTGTCACATGCTCATCAATATCAAACCAAGAATCCAGAGATGACTCCAATCTATGACTTTGAACAACTGGTTGGGTAGGATCCTGGGTAACTCTCTCAGCAAACCCAACCACAAAATTCTTGTGAGGAAGCATTGTAGTCAAAGTATCTACAGTTCTCCCCACTGAAAGATGAATACCATGAGAACCCTAGATGAGTGTACCCTCAAAAGCCCCAAAAGGTCCCTCTTGCAAAACTAGACTCTCAAGAAAGTACTCCATGAACGACTTTGTGCAGTAGAAATTATAAGAAGAAACATCAACATGTTCCCCTGCAATCCACAATTGATCCCTCAGAAATAGTGGCACTGCCAACTACCTATCGCTATCAGTTGTATGAGATGAAGGAATAGATTTTCTTCTAATAGAAGGAAATATATCATCATGAGAGCTCATCTCCAAACCAAATGTGTTAGAAGCTAGGGTGTCGTTGCACCAAAAGATCGACTATCAATGCCCGATACAACCACTAGACTTATAGAAGACATAGGAGGTTCTTAAACCATGTCACAAATCTTGTCATGGACACTTTTCCACTGTTAACAATCCCCCTCCTAGCGTCACTCACCATGGCCTACATGATTCAAACCTGTGACCAAGCTCTGATACCACTTGTTAGAAGCTAGGGTTGTTGTTGCACCAAATGATCAACCTCTCAATGCCCAATACAACCACTAGATTTATAGAAGACATAGGAGGTTGTTCAACCATGTCACGAATCCCGCGAGGGACACTGGCCCACTTCCAAAAAGATGACACCCTATCCATGTCTTATAAGTTGGAGAGAGTAATGTCAAAAGCTAACACACAACTCTCTAATGAAACCACTCTTTCTATCTCAGGCCTCTCAACAACTAGCTATGCATCATCTTTCATCATGCTAACAACTAGAGAACCTGGTACCTCAAGAATCTCTTTGTAATCCTCCACTGAAGCACTCACCTCCTCCATGTCTACTACATATCTGTCTCAAGGATGGATGTACCTGTGTCCCCAACACATCCATCACTTTCAATTGTGGAAGTCGACTCACCACCAACCACTACTATATGTAGTTGATGTAGAAACTGATGAAATATCATATTCAACTCCAAGATCCAGCTGCATGCGCAATACCTGTCACAAAGAATGAAGCAAAAATATGGAAAAAGAAAAACCCTCTTGTGCTCAAAAATGTCAGAGCTCAAATTGTATCAAGAGAGAATAAACAAATAATTACAAAAGTGTCTTATAAAGATGGAAACCCTAAAGCCACACAAAGCTAGGTTGAGGAATAATAATTAATATAAATATTAATTATTATTCACCTAAAAGGAGTAAGCTTAAGTGAAATAGAATAATAGAGGACTTAATTAATTAAACCAAAATGATTTAATTATAAAGTCAAATATATCTATTACTCTAACACCCCCCTTAAGCGAAGCTTAGGAGGAAGCTAACCTAGCACAGCTATGAAAGCAGGAAAAGAGGTTCCCGGCAACAAGGCCTGATCAGGTACCCAAACAAGGAAATCTCTATAAACCGGAGACAAAGGAGAAAACCCAGTGGGAAAAACTCCTCTCCAAAAAGAGATATAAAAAACAAGCAAAGGTAAGGAATGATTTAAAGAGACTCTCTCAAAGCCATGAGTACAGTGCGTGCTGCTAACCCCCCCTATGAGAGAGGGTCGAGGCTCCAAATCCCCCCCAGAATGAAAGAACCCCTAAATCAATGAACAAACCACTGTGACTCTAATACAAAGGAGTGAAAGGAAGGGAGCACTGAAGAGGTGACCTCAAAAGATGAGGTGTCACTGGAAGGCTGAGCTGATGCTCAAATGAGAAGACACGAGGATCCTGAAATGGAATCCCCAATGCAAGTGGTATGACAGGTGTGCTAACACTATCATGAGAGAGGAGATGAGTGTCCTCTGTAGAATCCTCAAAAACTGCACCTAGTGGCTCGATGAATGGAGCTGGAGGGTCTGGCAGTGCTAAAGAAGAGTCCTACTGAAGAGAAAGAACCTCAACAAGATGTGGTGTGGTAGTCACAACAGTGGTCTCAGGAACAACACAGAGGTTCAAGTGACCTGACTACACCACATGATGCTCGCGCGGAAGAGGAGAGCTGAGCTCCGAGATGGTGGACCAAAATGTGTAAAGGTGTAGAGACGGGTGGAATGATCAACTATCCTTGTAGCAACAATGCCACCTGTCGCACTATCCCGAATGAAGACTGAATCTGGTGTGAACTCAACTGTCTTCCCTGATCCACTGTGTGTAATCTGGTAAATCGAGAGAAGGTTTGCAGACAAAGATGGAACATACAATACATCATTGAATGTGCCATCCTGAATGTGTACAGAACCTTTCCTGCAGGCTGGCATAACAGTTTTATTCCCCATGAGAATGTGGGGAATAGGAGAAGCCTCAATGGAAGAGAAGATCTTTGGAGAAGACGCCATATGGTGAGAAGCACCTAAATCAAGTATCCAAGGGACCTATGAAGGGGATGCAATGGAAGCCCGTAATGCATGACCCTATCCAAAATCCTGTCCAGATGTTGAAGATGAGGCAGAAGACTGAAAAGCAGACCCCTGTGAGGATGGAGAGGAAATAGTGCTCTTCTGAAGGAGAGCTTGCAAATCTGTAATCTATTTCTCATAGCCATCAAATCTCTTCTGAAAACACTGTGACTCATCATGGGACCCCTTCTGACAATAGGAACATGTAGGGTGTTGAGTCTTCTGTTTCTCCTTCTTAGAAGAAGATGGTGGGCCAGTAGAGTGTTGAGAAGAGGAATCAGATATCTGCTTCGGCTTCGGCTTCTGTGTATCCTGAGATGACTTGGAAAGCAATGCCTATGACTGTGAACCTATAAGAGAATCCATCTGACTGAGCTTAGACTGCTCACGAGTTAACCTGTCACAGAAGGTCTCAAAAGAGGGCATAACATGCCGTGCACCCAATGCATCCATAGTGGAGTAGAAGGTAGAAGTGAAAATCTGATAAGGACCATGAAGCTTTGAGAGTATCAAGAAGATACACTCATCATCTGACTTCGTCTTTCTAGCAACCTGTAAAATAGATCGAAGAGACTTGAACTTCATCAGGAAGTCCTCAATGCTGGTGAATGATTCAAGTGCCAAGGAGGTGAACTCTGCATCTATCTGGAGAATCCTGAACTGATTCATGGTACCAAACAAGGTGGAAAACTTGTCCCACATATCCCTAGGCGTGGTCAGACCATCCAGGTGGAATAACAACCCATCTGAAATATTTATGGCAATGAGGCCCATTGCCTCATTGATCCTATTTCTATGCATGAGAGCCTCATAAGGCCTCTGTAGAA
The DNA here is from genome assembly GCA_018584345.1 of Thuja plicata. Taxonomy (NCBI): domain Eukaryota; kingdom Viridiplantae; phylum Streptophyta; class Pinopsida; order Cupressales; family Cupressaceae; genus Thuja; species Thuja plicata. Next base: position 838,241 of record MU226804.1, read on the forward strand.
CTGGCTGAACTATATCCAGGCAGGACCATAAACCTCGTGACATGAGGAGTCTGGTCATTTGTGGCTTCCATGTGTGGTAGTTATGTGGAGTCAGAACGACAATCGATGTGTCCGACATTGAGAAAAGAAGACGGAAGTAGAAGGGTCTCTCTGAAATGAAAATGTAGAAAGAAATAGGCACCCCCCACAAACTATCAACCTAACGCCCGTACACCACAAGATGAAGAAAAAAACCACAAAGAAGAAGAGAAAAACCTGAGGTCCAAATGTAGAGAAGGAGGGAAAAAAAGCCTCAAATTTGACGCCAAAAAAAAAGAGCTCAAATGGTAGAACCAGCAATCAAGACCAGAATCAACACGTCCATCTCAGAAACACCTTTCCGGTGATATTTCATTTTCTGAAAACGGACACTGTATGCCCAAGATATGGCCAAAAAGGCATAGGTACTCCCAAAATGCAAGCTCACTAGAAAAACACAGTCCCGACAAAAAATTTGACGTTCAAATGCCAGTCACCAGTCTGCAAAGTTAAATTTGACGACTGTCAAGGCTGTCACCAGAAAAATTTTCCAGTCACCGGAAAAAATTAAAACCTGTCGGCAAATTTTGAAAACTGTTGGAAAAAAAATATTTCGGCCGCTGACGTCACTGATGACGTCAGCCCTGCGCAGGAGGTGGCTGGCCGGTGGCAGCTGCTCCCAGGTGGTGGCAGAGGGGCAGGTGGTGCCACTGGTGGCGCTGGAAGCTCCGCCGGTGGCTAGCGGCCGGTGGGCGGCGCGCCGGTAGGTGGGCCAGGCGCGGGCCAGGCTGGGTAGCGGTGGCGGCGGGGTGGCACGCTCTGGCAGCCCCAAAATTTTAATAAGCTTAAGTGAAATAGAATAATAGAGGACTTAATTAATTAAACCAAAATTATTTAATTATAAAGTCAAATATATCTGTTACTCTAACAGTTGAGCTGGATCTATGGCTAGCATAGACTAAATCTGATCCAACTCCATAGTTACCTCTCCCAACTACAACTGTGACTCTTAAAGATTCAACTAGGTGCTCTCTAACACCCCAACAGTTGTCTAAAGCTCATGAGTAATCTCAACTACCTCCTCCTCTTTCTCTAACAACACCTCATAACGGGTACTGCCCCACTCAAGCAGATGCTCCCTGTTAGCTACTAATTGTACATAGCTCTGCCTCAGAATCCTAATAGCCTCTCAAAGAGAATGAATCTTTGCTATGGAAAGATAACTACCACCGTGCTCATCTTTAATACCCCTCTAACCCTACTACAAGTTTTTGAATGAAGTAAGATATTTAGATGTTTCCTTATAGCTTAATACTTGTTTTCCTATAAAGTTGTTTATAATAATTTCATCAGCTTGTACCTGAGAATTCTAATATCAAACATATTGTCTAAAGGTATCATTTTTTTGTATGTGTTTGTCCCCATGTATGTATAAAGGACCTTCAATACCTTTCTGAACACAGTTAGGATGCTATGTGATATGTGCTTCTATTAAAGTACGTTCAATGAATCTTGTATGTCACTTAATGATTTTAGGACATTTATTATGATTATGATAAGTTCTTATTAGTATCGATTATTGACTAACCCAATGCTCAAGATTCTAACACTCATGTTACATTATTTTTGAGTGTGAGTGTGTGTGTGTACATGATGTGTCTTCATGATTCAGGACAAAGTCGTATTTACTCACATGGATGAGGTCCACACAATATATCGATCTCGATCATTTGTTTGCAATGTCTTCTTTAATATGTATATAAATGCACATGTAGTTCTTCTCGGTGATGCAGTTTGCAGGTACTGGGCATTGACTTCACATGGCTTCACAGGTCTGAGCGTGCCCCAAAATCCTTGATCATTGTTGTTGTTACGGAGACAGTACCTGGTCCCGCAAGACTAAGCCTAGCCCTGATCCCTGCTCCCAGGTTGGGTCTTTTTGCATTTTTCCTTTGATTATGGATTGATGTCCGATTTTCGTTGCTTGGGTTTCATTCATTGTGGATATGCATTATAGTCCCTAGGACTAGGTGAATATTGTTTTGTAGTTGGACTATTGGTTAGTAATAATTTGATGGTATTATGGAATTAAATGCATGGTAATAAGCTTGTCAAGTGTATTCATTAATGTATGTTTTATAATAATATTTGCATGGATATATATACACATGGGCATATGGGTGCACACATATGCATATGTCTATATATATATATATATATATATATATATATATATATATGTTTTTATATTAATACGTTTATATAAGTTTTTTAATGTGAGTGTTTATGTATTTAGTTGCCTTGTAATTATAAATGAGGGATTAACTATTGTGTGTAATTAAAAACCACTTCATCCTTGGATAAAATAAAAGTAAATTACTAATTATTCCTTAAGAGAGAAAAGTAACTAATCTTTTTCTAAATTGAAAGGGAGAATAAAATAATAGTAAATAAACTAAAAGCATTCTCGGGAAATAATCTACCTAATAAAATTATCTTAGAACTATTAAAACTAATAACCAGAAGATGGTTGTGGATGGTTGCATCAGTTGAAACTTCCCGTGCAACCAATCCTACAACATAAATATGAAAGGAAGGCTTGTGTAGATGTGTGTGCGGCCTGGGAATGATTTCCAAAGGAAACATTATAGTATTTTGATAAGAAAGTATTTTTCGATCCATATAATTTCCAGAGGAGGCTTGTGACTACCTGTAGAAGGATCTGGAGGAGTGTTGAAGCAAGATTGGAGGTTCTGGACTTCTTCTCCAATGGTATCTCCACAGGACCCCAGGTAGGATCTATCCTGGAGGATGATCCTCTTTATATGATTGCTTGATCTTGTGGAATGTATTTTGTTTATCTGTTTACTTTACCACTTGAATTGCAATGTAATGATTTACAATGATAATGTATTTTGTCTGCATTAGTAGAAGTATAGCCTTAGGATGAATATATTTATATGAGATATTAGGTATTATTTGCTTACACTATCATGTATTCTATTTATTTTATCCTCCTTCATGATTGTGATAGATTTTGAGTCTTCACAGTATCCTTGTAGCATTTCCTTGTGCTTTGATTATGCTTGTAAATACTCTCAGATTCTAGAGAACTCCATTCTTCCTCTTTGTCTTCATGCTGGTCTGTGCGCCCATTTTTCTCTCTGACTATGTATCCAGGAGTACCTTATAGGGAAGAAGGGTTTGAGGGATGTTTTGGAAGGAAGACAGGGAGATGTGAAATGGGTCTTGCCATGATTTCACTTCCCATACCTCCATCTCTCCCAGTTCTTCCTGGAAACCAACTTTGCAAGCCATTTTCTTAGATAAACACAAATTTTCACCACCTACGCAGGATGCATGACCACTTGCACAGATTAGGTTAGCACATGCACAGCTTAGGCTACCACCTGTGCAACTTGGGCTACCACCTACGCAGGACTTTTCTAGATTGGTTTTTAGGGTTTCCAGAAGGGCTTAGGGTGTCGTGTTGACTCAAGGTTGACCCTAGGGGGTGTATAAACTTGTAGGACACTTATTTTTCATATGGTATTATGTTTAGGAACTTTTGGAGCCCTCTCAAGAGTTTGGATAATTTTGGGAATCCAGATTAGGGCTTAGAATGGTCTCCGTCCGATTTCAACCTTAGGGCGAAATATAAAATGTAACATTTAAGTATAAGCTACATACTCTTAATTCCTTATACTTTAAGTTACATTTTATGTAATACATTTCAGAATGTTTGAGAGTGGTTTCAGCCTCCTAGGAGTTCAAATAAAGATTCTAGATTTTGAAGGTTTTAGGAAATTTCAGACTTAGCCAAATTTCAGGAATCAACATGCTTTCTGCAATGTGATCTTGTTATGATGTTTTGTGGTTTGAGTTGGTACCAAAAGGAACTGGTTATATGGTTGTGTATAATACTTGATGATTGATGCATTTTGATGTCTTTTTATGTGTTATCTATATGTTGGTATGTTGGATTAGGGTTTAGGAATATTAGGTGGATTAGGAACAATCAATGACCTCCTAAACCCAATCCAATGATGTTAAGATGTTATGATTTGTGTTGGGTTGAAGTACTTGATGTAATTATGTGTTTTAAATCCCTTGTGATGCATTTGATGCAATGTGGTTGTGTTTTATCTATCTGTGTACTCAATTGCAGTTTAGGGTTGTCCAAAGGATTCAGGACAACTAGTACTTTCGTAAACTCAACTGTTTGATGTTGTGACATTGTTATGTCTTCCTATGGATTTTTATGTGGATCTGTTATTCCCTTTTTTATGTTTGCTAAAGGTAGGGAACCTAAGAACACTAGGTGAGTGGCTCACGATGGAGGTCGAGGCCCTAAGTGGCTAGTACCAGGGTAACCCAATGTGGATGGGAGTGGGAGAAGGTGCTATTGTGATAGCACAATCAGACAGTCTCGTCCCTATGAGAGATGTTCGGTTCTGCATGTGCCTACTTGGGGGTCGGGGCCTAGAGTGGCTGACCAGAGTAACCCAAGGGGTGAGGGCTATGCGATGACACTCACCTAGAGTATCTTAGAGTTCATACCAATGTACTTTATGTCTTTGTGATCTTCTTGTGTTTTCTATTGTGTTATGTTTTGGGAAGGGCTACCATCACCTTAGGGGTATCCTAGTTGTTACCTTCTTGCGTGGACCTTGGTCTCTGTCTCCTAGCACGGGGGAGCGGACTCTTTTTGGATCCACGTGGTTGGGCAGTTAATCTTTTTATATCGAGGTTCTATTCGTGGTCTGATGGATGTTCTTGGCTCTTGTTCCTTCTGGATTTCCAGTTTTGAAGACTTCTTATTGTATATGTAAAGATGTGCTTATGCATGTGCATTCTTGTAAAAGAAATCTCTTGTAAATCATTGGGTCTGATGATATGATGTATATCAATTTAATTCAAAGAAATGTATAAGGGAATGGATAGATCTAGGAAAAAGGAAAGGGAAAATATTATATGTTATCAATATGAAAAGATAATTGTTTAGGGTATTTATTCACCTATCTTTTATTACTTTTGGTATTATAAATGACCTTAGACTTAATATGAAATAATGTATTTATGAATGAATGTACTATTTCTTGATGTATGGTTGTGGAAAACTATTATGAGTTAATGAATCTATGAATAAATAGCTATAGAATTTAATATTGGATTATGGTTACTATGTTTCACAAATGCGTATGAAATAATAAAGTATATAGAGCATTGCATATCCATCGAATGTTTATCTTTCATCTGCATGCTTAATGAATAGTGTAAATAATGACATAAGTTTAGTAAAGGATAATTCACATGGATGCATGTTAAAATATTAGGATTGATGGTAAGATTATACATGTAACTTAATGTTAAGAGTAAAGGAATGAATTGCAAATGTATATTAATAAATCAATGCCTTGATGGTCAAATAATTAGATTGAATTGTGTTACTTGAATAACAGTGTTAGGGAACCTGTGAGGACTTAGATTAGTTATAATATTTGATCAAAAAAAAATTATTCACATCTCTTAGTAGTTAGTTGGCTTGCCCTCTTGGGTTCCTTGGCGGGGCATGACATCTTGGTATTAGAGCCCTAGGTTTCCACACTGGGAACTCTGGGACTCATAGCTCACTTATCCATAACATTGAATATTTTATTTCTGTCTCCTTTTTTTTCTTCTGTATGCCAGCAAAATTTGAATCTGAGGAAATGAAGGCTTTGTTTCTTGTATTTATGATACATTGTCTTATAGAGGTAAACCGATTCCTCTATGATTGAGTTATATTATAACTTACGATTTGCATTCTGAGATTAATGATGTGTTAAAAGGATGCTTTCTATAAATAGGATGTTAAGAAATTCCTTAGACTTGTGTGCGTCATCGTCTTTTTGATAAATGACATTGTTATCTCTAGGAAAATCAAAAGTTAAAAAAAAAATACTCGATGTTTTAATTGCCGTGGTAGGTAATATTATCCCCTGACCCTACCTATAATATATTTTATTGGAAATGTTGTGCACTTTATCTTCTTATAAATGCCCAATTGACTTCCTTCTTAGAAATGAATTGCCTTTGCACCTTTAATGCGAAGAAAGAAATGATTGTGGTAGTACTTGATTTTATTCTTATAGGACTGGAATGGTAGTAATTAAATTTCATGGCTAATAATTTGTACCTAGGAAAGATGTGAAAAATTTGGTGTCGTGTCTTGGTTTAAATTTTGAAAATGAATTTTTCTCTTATTCTTGGCAAAAGATGAAAGAGAGTGGTGGCATAGATCATTGTGTGAAAGGAGGAACTAGGACACAGGAGTGAATAAGGTTGTAATAGATAGTTTTCTATATAATAACAGTTTGAATGATCTCTCTCTTTCCCCTCTCTTGTGACTTCTTGAAAAAAAATGAAGAGCTTGAAAGGTAAGAAACAAATAAGTTATTTCCATGTGTATTTCTCTCTGTCTCTCTCTTATCTCTTAAGAAATAAGTTTTGAAGGACTAACATTGTTTAGACAAGGCAATAATATATAAAGAAAATTTTTAAATACTTAATTAGGAAACCCTTGGGTGAAGGAATTACGTCCCCAAGATTTTATCATAGGCTATAATTCACATTTGCATTTTGGAAGAAGAATTTGTATCCCTGTTTTGGTAAAAAGCTATATTATTTATGCATGCCATGTTAATTTGCATAGTAAATGAGTTAAGCTAACAATCAAGAAAGTCTAGAGAAGAGTATGTACGACAATGGATTATCTATACTAACGATGTAAGTTGTTTTAA
>MU226804.1:853124-900550 GCA_018584345.1 Thuja plicata
ATTATACATGTAACTTAATGTTAAGAGTAAAGGAATGAATTGCAAACTTATATTAATCAATCAATGCCTTAATGGTCAAATGATTAGATTGGATTATGTTACTTGAATAATAGTGTTAGGGAACCTGTGAGGACTCAGATTAGTTATAATATTTCATCAAAAAAAATAATATTCACATCTCTTAGTAGTTAGTTGGCTTGTCCTCCTGGGTTCCCTGGCAGGGCGTGACATCATCTGTCATAGGATCACACCAACCATAACCAACCAACAACTTCCAGATAACATCATAATGCTCAAGAGATGAAGAAATATCTCTATCACTCACCCTCACCTGTCCGGACACAAAATGTCTTTGCATGCCCTGGCTCTCCTGTACACTCTCAGTCTCACTGATCACACTGTGGTAGGAAACTGTATCAATCAATCTCACCTCATGATCACTCCCCTCATGAGTGCTAACAACCTCACACATGTCCACTGATGAGGTATCGCTACTGGGTACCTCTACAAACACCTCCTCTAAAGAAGTTGAATCCCTTGCTTTAACAAACTTCTTCCATTCATTTGCTTCCTCATCCTCATCTGAGAGTCCCTATAAAAGAAAATCCTAAGACCCATCGCCATCAAATCACAACTCTGAGATAAATCTCAATGTCTAATATAAGAAACTAGACTCACTGTAACACGCATCATCATCACACCCAATATCAGAGGTATCCATAATGCTAGTATCAACATCGTCTAACTGAGACACCTCTGTTAATTATGGCTGCATACATAACTCAATGTCATCATGTGAATCATCAACGTCGTGGCATGAATCTATATCGCCTGACTCCTCTATAACACTCCAATCATGAGTGTCATCACTGGCTAGCTCCATGCTCACATCCTCTATACAAGAAAAGATTGTTGTCTCATGTACTAACTCAACACTACGACTGCTATCATAAAAAACATAGCTTTCAGAGCTCATATACTCCTCGCAGTCCTAAAAAATAACACTGTCATCTAAAGTGTCGAAATGCCTAGTGGTAGCGTCAACATCCTTCACACTCACACTATCCACAACATCAACATGCTCACATATGGGACTACTATCCTGAAAATCAGACCCTATATCACTAGTACTACTACCTTCCGATGTAAGGTTTCCATCAATGGTAGTGAACATCTCATCGGCCTGTTACGCGTCACTAACTCTAGTAGCCTCAAGATGTTGAGACTTACTAGCACTATCGACCAACAAGTCAGGCACATCCACATGTCCTTGTAAAAAATCTCCACCCTCATGTGTGCAAATAGGACTAGTGGCCGATCCACTAAGTATGGGAACATCTCCACAATAATCAGCAACTACTAAATATTCATCATAGAGATTACTGGATGTCTCACCTGTAAAAATCTCACGTCTCTCATGTATTTTTTGTGAAGAGGACCTATTGAAGAAAGAAACCAAGTAATTTTTTGCTTTATCAACAATTGTCAGATCTGAAAGTTTTGCATTAAGTCTTTCCTGAGTTTGTCTCAGTTTCTCCATGTTTTTCATCATGGTGATTGTCTGCAGTCTGAGATTAGACATAATGTCTAACTGGTTTCCATGTTTTCTTGATTTCCTGTGTCTTTCCATGACTGCAATAATAACAAGAGTGTTGATCACTCAAGTCAAACAATTAAGCTCAATAAAATTTACCCCTTCAGGATGGCAGGAAACTGGTCTGATACTACTATAAAGAGCCTGCCTGGCTCTGTCACCGAATTTACTTGCAAAGGAAATATTTGTTTTGAAATTGTGATATGATATTTGAAATTTGCTAGGAGGTTTCAAATTTAGAATTACTATTGCAATTAAATGACTAACATCTTAAAAAGCAATTTACACTTCAAACCATTCAATCCAAATACATTCACTAATTTACCACAGTCGTTTGTACAAACTTTCACTACCAATTTGATTATGCAAGCTAGAGTAATAATCATGTGGCATTAAACATTAGAAAAGAAAACCATTTTTTAGTCACCCACATTAAATGTATGCTAGCTGTAATCATTAAAACACTAAAGGTAACCTGTATATGCCCACGTCTTCAATATATTGGTTGCGGTTGATTGTGACCAGTATTGACGGCTAATATTCCTTCCAACGGCTTCCATACTGGCCGCAACTGCTATGAAAGGTGGCAATTGCTAGAGGAATGCCCCACGTCCAACCAAGAACCCAAAACAAACTCCTAGAAACAGCATCAAACCACACCAGTTTCTCTTCTTCCTTAAATGTTGTCTCAATACCCCATACAATTTGCTAATGAAAAACAAACTCGGCTACTGTGAAAAAATCGTAGAAGATTGCACAATTCACCAACATCAATCGTTGATTCAATGTGTCTCATAAACACGCAAGGAAAAACTACGTTTCCTGCCTGGATGAATTTCTTCAAACCCTTGATTTCCTTCACCAATTCCCCAAATCGAAAATGTCATGGCTTGAATGAATTCTCTCTTCACCGAAATGCTTTATATTCTCACCAAGAAAATTGAGCTTGAAGCTTCTCCTACACACTTGCATAGCTTAAATAATTATTTTGGATGCAAAGTGTAAACTTTGAATAATAATATTTAATTATTATCCCCCCTTACATTGGCGCCAAAGTGAACTTTATTAAATAAACATTTAATAACTTGGCAATTAATAATAAGCTCATTTAATTATTAATTATATCTTAATTAATAATCATTGATTAACAAATATCTTATTAATTCTTTCGGATGAATGACTCACAATGCAATTACTCACTGCCTGAGCCTGACGCCATAATGCCCTACCACAAATAGTAACTGGCCAATAATAGACTTACTATAAATAGTAAGTCCCTGAAAATGAAAGCTCTGCAAATGTTTCCACAACTCCAACTGATACCATTGCTCAGGCACCCTGCTAAAAGTAGAAACCACGACTATCCCAAAATAAACACTTAATATAAATAGTAAGTCTGTCAATCTGACTCAAATGAAGAGCAATCCAGGCATCACAAACCTCCAAAGTGGAAACTGACCACTGAATCTGCCACACGACCCCCTCTATCATCCCGATTAGCCTACGAGAGTTACAAATATAAGTTAATCCCTCAAACTCCAATGCGCCTAAAACTAGGGAAATTACACATTACTAACTGGGAGGCTACGAAATGTGCCAACAAAAATGATCAAGAAGACTTGATGTATCAATATCCTACATTCTTTCTTAAAAACATAATGTTATCTTAAGAGATTTTAATAATTTCAAAGATATAATCCGTGAAAGTAGTCTTTATTTTTCTGAACTATTGATTCTTCTTAAGTGAGGGAGAATCCTTTATTAAAATCCTCAAAGTCAAACATATAAGATCTATGACTCCAACAATGACTTATCATAGAAATATATGGAGGATCCTTAGGTTTGTTCCTATTTAGAATCAGCCCCTTCTTGTTCACAAAGATTTAGATACTATAATTATCAAGGAATATCCAAGAGTACTACAATATGAATTATCCAAGAGTACTACAATATAAGTTATCCTTGATGTATGAGAAATATAAGCAGTCAACATGAATTTCCTAATGTCTTCATTTTTTTCTTATTGCGTTGTCAAAAGAATCATTAAATTAGCTAAGTCGTCACATCTTGACCCTAAAGGTGTCATGCAATAAATTATCTCTATATGAATATCACTTAACCATTTCTAGAGATTGTAGCTATCCTTAATTACTTCAAGAACATGAACTAACAACATGAATTCCTTTAAGAGATGACAAAGTATAAGGAATTCCATGAGAGAAGTAAATAAGATTAACAATATCTAAAGGCCAACTCCAATTCCTATCTCATATCAAAAGTGACTAGGTATGTATTGTATTAAGGGTTTAATTTAAGCTCATCACACTTGATTAATGAAAAGGGTAATTTATAGATAGCTTGTATACTTACTTGCAATGTTGCCACTTGGCAAAAAATCGCCCTTGAAAAAAAAATTCGGGAAAAACTCGTCCAGTTTTTGAAAAAACTTGGCAAAAAACTCGGGAACTTAAAAAATAGCTTAATTTTAAATAGAAATGCATTTTTTTTGTAAAATTCAATGAGAGGATGCATCCAATGAGTTTAGTAATGAGAACACAAAAGAAACTAGTTGAGTTTAGATACATATAAATGCAAAGTGGGTATAAAATTGCATTCTCATGTGAGATGTTGATGGCTAGAAGCTAAATAGTACTAAATAGTTTCTACAAAACTAGAAGTAAATACATCATCACAATTACATCTTCCTCTTCCCAGCTCTACTAACAAATACGAGAGAGGAACTAGAGGGTCTAGTCCTAGTAGTAGAACCCTGCATTGGGCGTGACTGTGCCTCCTCGCTTGGTATCTCTGATGATGTGTGTGACTCGCTCTCCATCCTGGATGTAGCTCCTCCTCTCACTGGCAGTGACTCCTCATCTGACTCCTCAATGTTATCCAATGTTATCCTCATGAGGTTTGAGTGATTTTGGTCTGTTGGTAAGTCATGTATGTTTAGGATTTGGGCAAGAGCTAAGCTAAGTCTGTCATAAAGATGGGGTCGAAACCAAGTGATTTGTGATAAAACAAGTTAAAACCCTTTGAGAATCCTTTTGTCAGCTTCAATTTGACCTTAGAAAGCCATGATGGATTTTGGGAGGTAACCCTACTGAAGCTTGCTAAATCCTGAAATTTGGCTAAGTCTGGAATTTTTCTAGAACCCTCAAAATCTAGAACCTACATCTTAACTCCTATAAATCTAGAACCTATCTCAAACATCCTGAAAGTATTTATACAAATATAACTTGAACTATAAGAAAAAAATCAGACATATACTTAAATGTTATATTTGTTCCCGCCTCTGGAAAATTGGAAACTCAAACTCAACTGCTACAAATGTGAAAATAAGAATGAAAAAGACATTTTTTTGCTATTTAATGCAGCAATAAGACCAAGACCGAGTTTTTCTTATAAACTTGTCAAATTTATAGGAAAAACTCGGCACTCGGCGAGTTCTCAGCAAGTCTTGCAACTATGTTAGTTACCTGTGACCTATAATACAACTTGTACAAAATAAATAAATATAATTTCCTAATATCATTGAGTAGGATACATAAATGATCTTATCTCTAAAATGATATGTATTGAAGTAGAGAGAATTTTATAAAAGTATTTTGTCACGAGTGAAGTATAAGTATTTACTAATAATCAACTCACTTTTTTAATGAATGCTAGATTCAGTTGACAAAGTAAATCATAATTTGAACTAGTAAATATACATGCATATGCACACACATGCACCTTTTAGTAAAACGATTCATCAACAGTTGGGTAAGCATAAGATATTGCTTCCCTCTGAATTTCTAAGGTTCATCTTCCTTGTGAGATATTCAATGAATTACCGACATAAAAGTAAATTCATACACCTTTAACCAGAAAGTGTAGAAGGACCACTCAAATACTCTTGGCTATTGAGGTAATTTACAGAATCAACTAATGATTGAAATAACCACGAAGTAAATTGAGATCTACTAATTACTTCTAAAACAGACAACCTATGAAATAACTCAAGAAAGACAAGCTATAAACAAACTGAAAGTGACTGAATATAAATAACATATGCGCAGATTTAAATGTACCAACTCTCAAAGTAATCAATACATTCCAGATTTCCATTCAAAGATCTAAACCATACCATGCATCTCTATATTCATATATCAATCGGATCAAAGTCTAATAAAAAATCAGTCACCAACTATTTCAGAAATTCCAGAAAAGCCTATGCTAACTATCTACTTCCAAAAACAAACTATCTATTTTCTACTTCAATTTTCTAACCCTTTTTCAATTCAAAGTTCCCCTATTAATAGTTTCACGTCCGAGAGAGCCTCCAAAAAAATCTGGCCTCTCGAACACCAAAAACAACCGTTTAAAACCAGTTACATAACTAAAAACAGCGTTTCAAAACACGCACCACTTAAAACATAAAGCAAGGGAAATGTTGTCCTGAAAACTACTAACTCCCGTCAGGGCCTTCTGATGTGGCAGTTTGTACAAGCTTCTAGGATCGGAACATGTTCATTAACTCTTGGGCTGGCTGGGAATGCAGTTTCTTCAGGCTTGTCAGCTTCGCCCAAGTCGCATTCTTTTCCCACCTTAACTCCCTGATTCTCTCCGTCTGCTTCGGCAACTGACATCTGTTCAGCAGCAACATAGACTCCACGTTTGCAATTCTAGTGAAATCCTGAACTATAGGCGTTTCATTTTCCTTGAGAGCATTCATGGTGTCTATGAAGACTTTGACCATGGCATCTGCATCCCTGTTACCTCCATCAATTTGCAAAATGCTCGAGGGATTCACTATCTTGATGTCTTTAAGGGCATCCACATGCATATTCAGCACCTCCTTTTCTATTGCTTTGGCTTGAGAGATCGCAGCTTTAAACATTTATTTTTCCATCCGAAGTTCTGCTTCAGGATGAACAACATATAGGGATCTACCAGTTTCATCAGATTCTCAACTAAGAACTGAGTCACACCATAGTTTTCTATTTCTTGAACCTGTATGACGATCGTTGCACATTTCGCTTCCTCCATTTCCCAGCTTGGAACTAGGGTTTCATCAGATTCTCAGCTAAGAACTGAGTCACACCATAGTTTTCTATTTCTTGAACCTGTATGACGATCGCTGCGCATTTCGCTTCCTCCATTTCCCAGCTTGGAACTAGGGTTTGAACCTCACCAAATAATGTTTCTCCATCTAAGCAAGTAGATATAAACTCGCGAATGAAAGCACTCCCTTCAGTGATAACATTGTTTATCCAAGACTTCACTACCTCCACCAGAACCTTCCCCTGTTGTATGTGTTTCACCAGCTTTTGGCTTTCAACTAAATTCAGATCAAAATCTTGTGAATACTGGGCCAGTGGCAGAACTCCATCATCAGCGAGTGAGGAAAGAAACTCAGCCATAGTAGAAACCAGCTGTTTCAACTTACGTTTCTCCCTTCCATCCTTCTGCCACTGCCCGAGCATATGATCAACTGAGAATTTAAATAGGTGATCCCTAGAATCCCTGTTCAGAACACCAAGTTCCATCTTCATAATTTCAAAGTCTTCGGCCTCTGGTTCCTGAATTCCCTCTTTAGGCTTGAAAGTGGCTATTTTTGCAGTCACCTTTCCAGTAGATGGATCGGTAGATAGCCTAGCATCACTCTTCACTCTTTTTGCTTTGGCGGTCCGGGTAGCATATTTAGTAACAATCTCCTTCATAGGAAGTGAAATGGGTTTGTAACTCTTCCTCTTATTCACCGATTCAGTTAGCCAAGGAGGGACTGAACCGGTGACTATTTGATTGTCAGGAGTTTTTACAGGAGTATTCTCAGCTTGGGGTACCTCTGTATTCATGATAGAAGTCTCTTGTCCTTTTACTTGTTGATCCGAAGAAAATGAAATATCATCTTCATTAACCTCAACATCCAAGTAGTCGAGTCCTAAAGCTGCCATCTGAGAATGCTTCTCTGATCTTGTTCTCGGTCTCGATCTCGGTGCAGTCGGTTGCCTACTGGAAACCACCTTTTTCTTGGGAGATGTAATTATACCTGCATTTGGAACCACAGGAGATACATTAGACGGGGCATGTTTCACATTTACTAAGGCTGGTCTTGCACTATGATTTTCAAGAGGGGGGTTCTCAGCTCCTTCCTTCTTCCTCTCTAGTAACCAGGTTTCCATGACCTTGAAAATGGTTCAGGCCCTCAACTTTATATCATCTTCTTCTCTCCTATTCCAATCTATGCCCGGGGGAACTCTCACGTCTACATTGTTAACCCCTGAACCTGTGGTTTCAGAACTATCCTCCTCTACATCCTTAATATCAAAATTCAACTGCAACATTTTGATCTGTGAAATTACAAGTCTGGAATGATCTTGTCTCCAGATTGCCTCCTCATCACTGAGATCTTCCCATAGGTCTTCCAGGTTCGAGCTGGGATCTTTCCTTAATAACGGACAGTACTCATAAATTAAAAGATCTTCATTCCAAGGAACGTGTTGGATGGTAGACAAATCCTGTGTGCACGCTAGGCAGTATATCAAATAGGAGGACATAAAGAATTCCTTCTTAATGGCCTGAGCCTGTTTAAGTTGGTCCCTCAGGGAACTAGCAATGATCTCCACCTAATCAATATGTTGACCCCCTTCCAAGACTATTTCTATAAAGTGAAACATCCACTCCTCATAGAGAAGAACTTGTTCTGAACCTTTAATCCGGTGAAGCAACACTATCACATCGTGAATAAGGGGTTTCATGTGATCCTTAGTGAGCACTTTAGGCAACCGAGAGCCACCTCTATAATTGGTTTGAGTCCACTTCCTAGCCACATGACTCCGGTTTTTATCTTCATTCTTTTTGTACTGAGCTAGAGATTGGGTGGGTGTAAAACTGACAAGAGATTCTTCTGGGATTTTGAAAACAGCCATAATAGTCTCCCTATTGACTGGCACAAGGGTTTGGCCTTCTGCGTTCAAAAAGCACTTGGATTTAATATCATATCTATTAATACATTGTTGAACTAATTCTGGGCATACAACTGACGACGAGAACGCCGCGGCTTCTAATAATCCACTCGACAGGAACTCTAGACTATGGTCTTCCGCTACACGGTTTGTGTAGTCAACTGCCATTTTTTCTACTGATATCCTTGACAGGTCTGTGTCTGAGATAATAGGAGCTCAGCACTACATATTTCTAACATTCCCAAAGAAATGTAAACTGGACCTCATCCCTTCTTCAGGAATAAAAACATGGACGCCCCCCCTCTTGAATCAATATATTAAACAACAACAGGAAATGAGAAAAGGCTTCAGGAGCTACCTGTTTCACGCAGACTCGGAACAAATTCTTCTCCACAGCCGAGACTCCACAGAAAAATTATAGGAAAGGAAAACTTACAGAGCTGTTTATATTTTTAAATTAATGCCCAGAAAGATCGACTTTAATGAGCATAAGTCAAGAACATTAATTTCAATGATGCAAGCCGTAATGACTAAGCAATAGGATGTCTTTGAAATCCACCATCTTTACTATCATTATTAACCATCCCCCAAATGATATCTTCCTCTCATGCTAACGATCTTATTAAATGACACACAACACTTTATTCGAAGTTCGCTCCGTGGCTCCTGTCAAATCAAAAGTTGCCCCTCTTAAAAACTTAACCATTATTACGCCGCCAGCTTATGTCATGGGTCCCATCAACTGTCCTTTCACTGATGACTCTGCCTGCAATCTATCTTTGAACCTCTTCGAACTACTTTGAACCGGAGTTCAAAGAGGTTCGAAGTGGTTCACCCCCACAAGGTGATATAGGCCAGGGCCCACCTGCAGAAAACAGTCGTTAGAAGAGAAAACATTCATTGAACTGCTTCGAACTACTTTGAACCGGAGTTCAAAGAGGTTCGAAGTGGTTCTGGTGAAGTATGAGCGTTGGAAAGGATCCGTGCAAGGAAGGCCGAATTTGAACTCGACAAATTTGAAGGGTATATGCACTTGAAGGGTTGCTGCAAGGAAAGACTTTCAAGGGAACGCGCTAAAGAGCTTCAAATTAATGAACTAACAAGGGTCTTTGACACTTCAGCAATGGTGACTCTAACTGACCCTAACATCGGCTCTAGCTGGGGACTGCATATTTCTCAATGTGCAGAGAACTCTAGATAACTGGTTCCGCAGAGAAAGCCAACAAAGGGAAAGAAAAACAGACAACTACGACACACCAAAAAGGAAAGCAGGGGAAAAACTACCTAATATGTACATGGATACTGACTGAGGTACATCATCAGAGCTTGCATAACTTAAGGTCCTGCCCATTGTAGGTAAAAGGCAGATTCACACAATCTGGGTAAGACAACCGGAAAGCATTTGAACCAAGGGCCTCAGAAATAATGAAAGGGCCCTTCCATAAGGACTCAAATTTCCCGTCAGAACCTTTAGGAGCTCGTCTCTTATCCCATAGAAACACTTCATCTCCCTCCATAAAGCTACGAGGCCGTGCTCGCATATCAAAAATCTGCTTCACTTTCAACTGGTGTTTTGTAATATGATCCACCAGATCTTCTCTTTCCTCTTCCAGCTTAGCCAAATGCATGACACGTTTCTCCAGGGGATCTTTAAAATACTCATCTTCAGTTATATCTTGGAGCTTAGCCGAGGAGAGTTCCAAAGGCAGTGATACATGTGCCCCTATTCCATATACCAGTTCGAACGGAGCCATCCCAATTGCTCATTTTAGAGTAGTTCGATCTGCCCATAAAGCTTCGTATAGTTTCTTATGCCATTCGCGAGGGCTATCATCCATCAATTTTTTCATTATCGCCACCAGGTTCTTATTATTGGATTCCTCTTGACCATTCCCTTGCGGAAAGTAGTCAGAAGAATGAGCTAAAGATATGCCATGCTCGTAGCAGAAGGCTGAAATCTCCTCGGAGGAAAAATATGTAGCATTGTCTGCTACTATCTTAACCGGTACCCCGAACCTAACAAAAATATAATTTAAAAGGAACTCACACACCACCTGAGAGTTCGCTTTCTTAGTGGGAACTGCTTCCACCCACTTTGTAAAATAATCAGTGGCCGTGAGAATGTAGACATGCCCAGCGCTAGATGGTGGGTTCAAAGGCCCCACGAAATCTATTCCCCATTGCTTGAACGGTTCGTCAACAATTACAGGTTTAAGATGCATGGTGGCGAGATGAGGTCTCCCAGTGAAAAGTTGACATTTTTCACAATTGCAAACATATTGGTATGCATCCTTGAACATGTCAGGCTAGTAAAAGCGATTCTGAAGAATTTTAAACGTTGTTACTGTTGAAGAGTAGTGACCCCCGCAGGCCTCATCATGAAACACCTTCAACAATTCTTTTTGTTGCTCCACGTCCATGCGTCTGAGAAAAGTTCCGTCTATGCTCCTCTTGTATAGTATTCCCTGAGATATCACATATCGACTAGCCTTCAATTTCAGGTTGCGCCTCTCTTTTGGGTTTAGGTGATCAGAACATTCACCATAAGTAAGGAAATAGGCCATGTCAGAGAACCAGGGGTCGGTTAAACTGACTAGCAACGCCATGGGTACTTCATCAATTTTTTTAGACAGCTCACCATTCTCTGCTATCAATTTACATAAACCCTTCCCCCTTACCAAATTGGTTGGTTTAATTACCAGGTCATAGTCTTGGATCTTTGCTATCCAAACTGCTCTGTTGTTCATACCAATCTCCCTTTGAGTCAAAATACTTTTCACTACTGTATCAGGTACAAAAACTGTACAATGAGAATGAAGTATATAGTATCTGAACTGTTTCACTGCTTTTACCATAGCAAAGGCATGTTTTTCCATCTGGGAATACTTAAGCTCATGTCTTTTCAGTGGTGTGCTCATATAGGCTATGGGTGCTTCCTATCCTTTCTCATCATTTTGTGTTAGTATACCCGACAGAGTATGTTCGGAGGCATAGCAATAAATGATAGTACTTTTTGAAATTAGGACTCTTTAATACAGGAGCCTGTGATACTGCATTTTTAATATCTTTGAAAGCTTGACGCCCATTCTCGCTCCACTTGAAAGGAACTTTCTCGCTCATCATATCAATCATATTCTTAGTAATTTCTGAGAATTCAGGAACAAATGCTCGCAAAAAGTTCACCTGACCAAAGAAGGACTTCAATCCACTCCTGTTTGATGGCAGGTTGAGCTGTTGAACCACCTTTACCCGCTCGGGGTCAATCCGGATCCCATCTTTTGAAACGATATGACCAAGCAATTTACCTTCCTCCATGAAGAATGTTGATTTCTTGGGGTTCAAAGAAATCTCGTGACTTCTACATCTCAGGAGCACTGTCTCAAGATCCTTTAAGTGCTGACTTCTCTCCTTCGAAAAGATAGTAAGGTCATCCAAGTATACCACTATAATTTTGTTTCGGAGATCCTTGAAGGATGAATTCATTGCTCTCTAGAAGGTTGCACCCACGTTGATTAGCCCAAAGGGCATACGATTATATGCATAAGTTCCCCACAGGGTGATGAAAGTCGTTTTGTGCTGATCACTTTTTGCCACACTAATTTGATTGTATCTGGAAAAGCCGTCTAGCATAGACATAACTTTAGATCCAAAAATAGCTTGAAGCACATGTTCCATTACAGGTAAGGCATAGTTATCCTTCAAACTTGCTTGGTTCAGGTTACGAAAATCTACGCAGATCCTGATTTTGTCATTCTTCTTTCTCACAGGGACTATATTGGCGATCCATGTTGAATGGTGGATAGGATAGATGATCCTTGCCTGTAGCATTTTTTTTGCCTCCTTTAAAATAGCTTCGGATACTTTCGGATTATAGTTCCTTAATTTTTGGTGAAATAGGGTTACGCCAGGCTTTAAAGGGATTTGGTGTTCAAATTGACCATCTCTGAAATTCTTCAAGTCTTCATATCCCCAGGCGAAGACATCTTTGTATTTCATAAGTAACCTTTTCAAGTTTTCTTTTTCAGACAAGGTACAAGTCGGACCAATAGAAATCCATTTTGGATTATCTTGCTCTCCTATATCAATCTTGTCGTACTCTTTAGAATTATGCACATGAGATACCTTTTCTTTAACGGTACTATCATCTTTCCTTCTGAACAAATGTTCAAGAGACACGAGGCCTTTGGGAATCTTATTTCCTTTCAACTGGATCACTCCACCACTATCTGCAGCATCTTGCTAGACTTCTTTGTACTCGCTATAGGATCCTTCAAAATATACATCAGAAAAACCTGCGGCACATTCTAAGAAATCTCTGAGCTGGGAATCACTATCAAAGAGTTGCCAATATTCTACATTGTCAGGTATTCTAGGCTTGTAAATTATTTCAATTTGATATTTTTGAGTTTTAAAATCAGGGTGAGGCAATAAAAGTGAAGCTGATACCGCCAAGGCATCTGCTCTGGTATTCTGATTCCTTGGTATAAATTCTATGGAGAAGGCGTCAAAGAACTCCAATTCATCCCATACCAAATTTCTATAGTGTCTCAACTTCTCATTCTTGACAAAGAATTGTCCCCTCACCTGTTTCACGATCAGTTCGACGTCACCTTTCACAACCAACTTCTTGACTCCCCTTAGTTTTGCTTCTTCTAACCCCAGCAGTAAGGCTTCGTACTCTATAGTATTACTAGTATTTTTGAAATCTAATTTGAAAGCAAGAGGAATACATTCTCTATTAGGAGGGAAAAGAACCACCCCCGCACCCGAACCTAAATTGGAGCAGCTGCCGTCAAACTCCATCTTCCAGATATCCTCTTCTTTCTGAGAAGAAGTTTCACCATCCCTTTCACGGTCAGTCAGAACAACATAGTTGCCGAAATGACACTCCTCATACAAAATTTGAGCTTTTGGATTATCCGAAGGCATCACAATATACTTATTTTTTGGTTCAGGTTCAAGTTTCACTTTCTTTTTCCCAACCGGTATCAGGGCCTCTAACCAATCCATCTTAATGTCTCCTCCTAAATCTTTGCAAAAATTTCTACTGAGTAGCATACCATAGCTCGCTGGGATATCTGCTACCAAAATAGTCAACTTCAGACGCTTGTCAGGGTATGTAGCAAGAACGGCTTGGGCATCTTTGACCTGACCCCTTAGTGGAACTTCCTTCCCATCCATAGAATAACAATGACCATAGGTTTTAGTCAAGGTGAGACCTAGGGCTTTTGCGACCGGGGCAGGCATGATGTTATCTGATGCATCAAAATCGACGATGCAATTACTAAGTTTCTGGCCATTTAGAAGCAAGGAGATGTAGAATGGATTGGGTTTCTTTTCTTCCATCTCACTTTCAACTGTATTAATAGAGGGACAATCTTCTGGTGTTTTAGGGGTGTCTTGAGGTTTAAAGACGAGTGGTTCTTCAACTGTGGTGGTCTCACCTATGAGAGGCTTGTCTAATTGGGGGCTCGAACCTAACTCTCCTTTAACATATTTTACCAACCTGTCCAACTCTTTGGGGTTCATTTTGAGGTATTCTACAGGAGAAATAGAGATTGTGGTGCTTTTACAGAATTCGACAAAGTCAAAGGGAAAAGAAGGAATTGGATTACCTTTTGACAAGATCTTCACCTCAGGACTTTTTGGATTTGCAAAAGTATCTCCATTTTCGGTTTCTTTACGTTTAGCATCGGCAGCAGCAGTTGAACCGGGGACAAACTTTTGCATTCTCTAATTTCTTGTTAGAATCGCACAAGCAGGATCTTGTAAGGTTGCCAAAACACTTCCACCTCTGACAGAACCCGGCAAATACTCCAGATAAAAGGAACTGGATGAACCAACATCGGATGAGTCTTTCTCTTCTCGCAACTCTTCTATACCAATGGAGTCTTTTGTAGCATTAATTTGAAGGCACCTTAACCAATCAGGACAAGATTCTCCATCATGATCTGTAGTTAGATGAAAGGAACACATTGTTTCTTTTGGTGCAGGTTCAATCTGTAATCTAGGCTGTGAAGCTGTCAAAAGAGGAGTTTTTCCTGAAGGTTGATTATATTGTCTTCGGCTAACATCTTGATAAGGAGATGGGTATGGAGAACTCGCCTTATTCTTCTGCCTCTTGAGCATAGCCATATCGTTCATTAACCTCTGCATCAGAGGATCTGTCACTATAGAGGAAGAGGTACTCCCTGAAGCCTGAACTTCCCGCTTCCATTTTCCTGTTGTTATGAAAGTATCTTCTAGTTGGATAGCCTGTGTCTAGGCAGCGGCCAAGTTAGCCACTCCATCTTTTAACAGGTGAAAGCTTATGTCGGACAAGACAACATTTAAGAAGAAAATTTTCTTATTTTTGTCACTTGGTACAAAATTTGTTGGTATCCTTTGTAAGATTCTATTAAACTTAGCCACAAACTCCCGCATGGACTCATGTATCTCTTTCTTCATTTGACTAATCTGGAGCAATAGTGACATCTCGTTATCAGGAGTTTTGAATCTTGCTTCAAAGGCAACTTTCATGTCGTTCTAATTGGTAATTGAGTCGTTGGGTAAATGACTAAACCAGTCGGCAGCAATGTCAACCAAGTAACTGACAAAGAGTCTGACCGCTATTTCTTGAGTAGGAACACTTAACACGCCACAAGCGGTATGAAAGGCACTGAGGTGATCATCAGTGGTTACTTTTCTGTCTCCACTGAACTTGGGCAGAACCTAATTAGCACCTTTAGGTAAATCTCCAGGAGGATTAGCTCCTAAGTTCAGTGGGTCAATATTTTGACCCCAGGGTTGATTGGTAGCCATGTTAGGCAACTGAAAATTCAAAGGCTGGATATTGAGAAGAGTAGGTACCATAGTGCCGGGTGTTACAATGGCTTGAAAAAGAGGCAGAACAACCGTGCTAGATGGAGGCGAGGATGGTCTGCTAAAAGTTTGGGTTTTCTTCTTCTTGTGGGTATTAAGATCAGATCTGAAACTAAGATTCCTCAAGCCTTCAAAATCTTCATCAATCAGTTCCCTACTCTTATCACTTCTGGTGTATCTCTTTTCTGCCAGTTTAAATATTCAAAACAAGCCTTAATTTCTCACTGGGACTTGTGCAAGCCTATCTACTATGACTGCTTCACGAGCAACTGGTATACCCCTCAGTTGCTCAGCTATTTCTTCTTCCTTCTCAAGCACTTCTTGGACTTGATGAAACTGTTGCTTACTGCGTCTAAATCTCCACGTTGCTTCAGCAAGGCTTGAGATTATCTCTTCTTGCGTGTCTCCAAATCCTATGCAGGTTGAAGCACAGGAAACACGTCGTTGTGAGGCAACACCATCTTGTAGCATTGTAATGAATGGAGAATCTGATATTTTATACTGGACTCTCCCTAGTAGAGTCGCCAAAAATCTGTTGGCGAACAGATTTGTCTTCCTCTTTTTAAATGAAAATGGATAAAGACTCTATGTTTTTTAAGACAAACGATTCATCAACAGTTGGGTAAGCATAAGAAATTGCTTCCCTCTGAATTTCTAAGGTTCAGCTTCCTTGTGAGATATTCAATGAATTACCAACATAAAAGTAAATTCATACACCTTTAACCAGAAAGTGTAGAAGGACCACTCAAATACTCTTGGGTATTGAGGTAATTTACAGAATCAACTAATGATTGAAATAACCACGAAGTAAACTGAGATCTACTAATTACTTCTAAAACATACAACCTATGAAATAACTCAAGAAAGACAAGCTATAAACAAACTGAAAGTGACTAAATATAAATAACATATGCGCAGATTTAAATGTACCAACTCTCAAAGTAATCAATACATTCCAGATTTCGATTCAAAGATCTAAACCATACCATGCATCTTTATATTCATATATCAATCGGATCAAAGTCTAATAAAAAATCAGTCACCAGCTGTTTTAGAAATTCCAGAAAAGCCTATGCTAACTATCTACTTCCAAAAAGAAACTATCTATTTTCTACTTCAATTTTCTAACCCTTTTTCAGTTCAAAGTTCCCCTCTTAATAGTTTCACGTCCGAGAGAGCCTCCAGAAAAACCCGGCGTCTCGGACACCAAAAACAACCATTTAAAACCAGTTACATAACTAAAAACAGAGTTTCAAAACATGCGCCACTTAAAACATAAAGCAAGGGAAATGTTGTCCCGAAAACTACTAACTCCCGTCGGGGCCTTCTGACGTGGCAGTTTGTACGAGCTTCCAGGATCGGAACACGTTTGTTAACTCTTGGGCTGGCTGGGAATGCAGGTTCTTCAGGCCTGTCAGCTTCGCCCGAGTTGTATTCTTTTCCCACCTTAACTCTTTGATTCTCTCCGTCTGCTTCGGCAACTGACCTCTGTTCAGCAGCAACAGACTCCACATTTGCAATTCTGGTGAAATCCTGAACTGTAGGCATTTCATTTTCCTTGAGAGCATTCATGGTGTCTGTGAAGACTTTGACCATGGCATCCGCATCCCTGTTACCTCCGTCACTTTGCAAAATGCTCGAGGGATTCACTATCTTGATGTCTTTAAGGGCATCCGCATGCATATTCAGCACCTCCTTTTCTATTGCTTTGGCTTGAGAGATCGCAGCTTTAAACATTGTATTTTTCCATCCGAAGTTCTACTTCAGGATGAACAACATACAGGGTTCTACAAGTTTCATCGGATTCTCAGCTAAGAACTGAGTCACGCCATAGTTTTCTATTTCTTTAACCTGTATGACGATCGCTGCGCATTTCGCTTCCTCCATTTCCCAGCTTGGAACTAGGGTTTGAACCTCACCAAGTAATGTTTCTCCATCTAAGCAAGTAGATATAAACTCGCGGATGAAAGCACTCCCTTCAGTGATAACATTATTTATCCAAGACTTCACGACCTCCACCAAAACCTTCCCCTGTTGTATGTGTTTCACCAACTTTTGGCTTTCAACTGAATTCGGATCAAAATCTTGTGAAGACTGGGCCAGTGGCAGAACTCCATTATCAGCTAGTGAGGAAAGAAACTCAGCCATGGTAGAAACCAGTTGTTTCAACTTACATTTCTCCCTTCCATCCTTCTGCCACTGCCCAAGCATATGATCAGCCGAGAATTTAAATAGGTGATCCCTAGAATCCCTGTTCAAAACACCAAGTTCCATCTTCGTAATTTCGAAGTCTTCGACCTCTGGTTCCTGAATTCCCTCTTTAGGCTTGAAAGTGGCTATTTCTGCAGTCACCTTTCCAGTAGATGGATCAGTAGATAGCCTAGCATCACTCTTCACTCTTTTTGCTTTGGGGGTCCGGGTAGCATATTTAGTAACAATCTCCCTCACAGGAAGTGAAATGGGTTTGTAACTCTTCCTCTTATTCACCAATTCAATTAGCCAAGGAGGGACTGAACCGGTGACTATCCGATTGTCAGGAGTTTTTACAGGAGTATTCTCAGCCTGGGGTACCTCTGTATTCATGATAAAAGTCTCTTGTCCTTTTTCTTGTTTATCCGGAGAAAATGAAATATCATCTTCATTAACCTCAACATCCAGGTAGTCGAGTCCTAAAGCTGCCATCTGAGAACGCTTCTTTGATCTTGTTCTCGATCTCGATCTCGGTGCAGTCGGGTGCCTACTGGAAACCACCTTTTTCTTGGGAGACGTAATTCTACCTGCATTTGGAGCCACATGAGATACATTAGATGGGACATGTTTCACATTTATTAAGGCTGGTCTTGCACTATGCTTTTCAAGGGAAGGGTTCTCAGCTCCTTCCTTCTTCCTCTCCGGTAACCAGCTTTCCGTGACCTCGAAAATGGTTCAGGCCCTTAGCTTTATATCATCTTCTTCTCTCATGTTCCAATCTATGCACGGGGGAACTCTCACGTCTACATTGTTAACCCCTGAACCTGTGGTTTCAGAACTATCCTCCTCTACATCCTTACTATCAAAATTCAACTGCAACATTTTGATCTGTGAAATTACAAGTTTGGAATGATCTCGTCTCCAGATTGCCTCCTCATCACCGAGATCATCCCATAGGTCTTCCAGGTGCGAGCTGGGATCTTTCCTTAATAACGGACATTACTCACAAATTAAAAGATTTTCATTCCAAGGAACGTGTTGGATGGCAGACAAATCCTGTGTGCACGCTAGGCAGTATATCAAATAGGAGGACATAAAGAATTCCTTCTTAATGGCTTGAGCCTGTTTAAGTTGGTCCCTCGGGGAACTAGCAATGATCTCCGCCCAATCAATATGTTGACCCCCTTCCAAGACTATTTCTATAAAGTGAAACATCCACTCCTCGTAGAGAAGAACTTGTTCTGAACCTTTAATCCGGTGAAGCAACACTATCACATCGTGAATAAGGGGTTTCATGTGATCCTTAGTGAGCACTTTAGGCAACCGAGAGCCGCCTCTGTAATTGGTTTGAGTCCACTTCCTAGCCACATGACTCCGGTTTTTATCTTCATTCTCTCTGTACTGAGCTAGAGATTGGGCGGGTGTAAAACTGACAAGAGATTCTTCTGGGATTTTGAAAACAGCCATAATAGTCTCCCTATTGACTGGCACAAGGGTTTGGCCTTTTGCGTTCAAAACGCACTTGGATTTAATATCATATCTATTAATACATTGCTAAACTAATTATGGGCATACAACTGACGGCGGGAACGTCGCAACTTCTAATAATCCACTCGACAGGAACTCTAGACTATGGTCTTCCGCTGCATGGTTTGTGTTGTCAACTGCCATTTTTTCTACTGATATCCCTAACAAGTTTGTGTCTGAGATAATAGGAGCTTGGCACTGCATATTTCTAACATTCCCGAAGAAATGTAAACTGGACCTCATCCCTTCTTCAGGAATAAAAACACAGACGCCCCCCCCCTTGAATCGATATATTAAACAACAACAGGAAATGAGAAAAGGCTTCAGGAGCTACCTGTTTCACGCAGACTCGGAACAAATTCTTCTCCACAGCCGAGACTCCGCAGAAAAATAATAGGAAAGAAAAACTTACAGAGCTGTTTATATTTTCAAATTAATGCCTAGAAAGATCAACTTTAATGAGCATAAGTCGAAAACATTAATTTCAATGATGCAAGCCATAATGACTCAGCAATAGGACGTCCTTGAAATCCGCCATCTTTAATATCATTATTAACCATCCCCCAAATGATATCTTCCGCTCGTGCTAACAATCTCATTAAATGCCACCCAACACTTTATTCGAAGTTCGCTCCGTGGCTCCCGTCAAATCAAAAACTGCCCCTCTTAAAACTTAACCATTATTACGCTGCCAGCTTATGTCATGGGTCCCATCAACTGTCCTTTCACTAATGACTCTGCCCGCATTCTGTCTTTGAACCTCTTCGAACTACTTTGAACCGGAGTTCAAAGAGGTTTGAAGTGGTTCACCCCCACAAGGTGATATAGGCCAGGGCCCACTTGCAGAAAACAATCGTTAGAAGAGAAAACATTCATTGAACTGCTTCGAACTACTTTGAACCGGAGTTCAAAGAGGTTCGGAGTGGTTCTGGTGAAGTATGAGCCTTGGAAAGGATCCGTCCAAAGAAGGCCGAATTTGAACTTGACAAATTTGAAGGGTATATGCGCTTGAAGGGTTGCCGCAAGGAAAGACTCTCAAGGGAACGCGCTAAAGAGCTTCAAATTAATGAACTAACAAGGGTCTTTAACACTTCAACAATGGCAACTCTAACAGACCCTAACAATGTTATAAAAGGCGTTCTCATTATTCATAATTGTCAAATGAAATGGAGCCCCACACAAGCCGTTGGAATAACTATTATAAGACATTACGAAGGACATTATGCATATATAAAAGAAGCATAAACAAAGACAAGAGATCCATCATTGCCTCGTGATGCCGAACTCCCACAGTTGAGCAACTTCATCTTCATCTCCTTCATAGATGTCGCCTTGCTGCTCCAAATGCCTGCAAAGAGATAGGAAAATTGTGTTAAAGCCCGAGATTCCAAATCCTTGTATATACATCATCATTACATACATAATTTACTACTATAATGCATTATATCAGATTGCAATTATCATATGTATTAGAGGAAAGCAAAGAACAAATCTGAAATACATGGTTTTGTCTAACAAGTTCGCACATCATGAAGATATACGGGTGAGGTTTCATTGTTGATTGCTTCATTTGATATTTCAGCATGTGGGGTGAAATGGGCTCCCACGACGCCGGTAGAGCCCAACATGCCATCGAATGACAAAGTCATGTTACAGGATGTTAACTTACAACTACAAGAGAACATATGATATGATGCTACAGGAAGGCAATGATATCATACTATCATTAGTATAGCAGCAAGAACGTGTGAAGAGTAAAGTAGCTACTACAGGTTTAACCAAAGATCAATGATGGTCCAGGAGTAATCACAATGATATTTAAAGGGATGTGTATCATAACAATGAGTAGAAACATGTATAAATAGCTATCATGCAACAAATACAACAACAATAACATCAACATTTCAAGTCCAAGATTAATGAGGGGCAGTGAGGTGAGTATAAAAGCAGTGGCATGGAATTAATATTTCACTATAATCAACAACAAGGTCATAGGTGTTCAATATCTTATGGATGCTTCTCTAAGTGTGTTAGTTTTGGAGAATTTTCATATGCCATTCTTGAATTTTCTTGTTATCTTCAGAGTCTCCAAAAAAAAAAAAACTCCTAATAATCTTGCCAAGAGCCATGTGGCTGACCTTTGAGTTTTATAATCATTAGTAGGCAGTGAAATGAGTATGAAGAAGCAGTAACTCCTCAATGTACCAGGGACAATGTTTTAGAGAGCATCAAATGTAGCTAATGCAGTGATAAGGACAAAAGAAGTAGTGACTACGCGCATCAATGTTAGTGATATGAAGGCAATATTTAGGAATGGCAAAATAGTATTGTATGCAATCATAAAGCTTTAAAAGCTAATGATACTATAATCATGCATATACTATTTAGGGAGCATCAATTAATATCTAAACAGTGAGAGACTCTGGTGTGTTTACAAGGTTGTTGCTATTATAAGAGTCTGGAGAACAGTGCAATGTCAATTAATCAAAAAAGCAGCGGTTTCATGGAGGTTGGAATCACTTAATCAAGGGACGAGATCGATGTTGTCATAAAGAAAAAAGGGAGGAGACTATCATATTCAAAAGGAGCATCATTGTTCATGCGGGGTCACAATCATAAAGTAAAGGAGGAGTTTATTGCATCCATGACATCAAAGAACAGTGACCTTTTATTAATGACACAACTGCACAATGCCAAAACAGTGATTTCATGATGTTTAATCTAGTACTATGATTATTAGTAATTACATGTGATGAAGTTGGGCAGTGAGATCCATATTCGTAGCAGTAAGCAAAAGGAATAGTAATCAACATAAGGCAGATCCTCTATCTTGAAAATAAGAGATATTATTATGATATCAATCATGTGCTAAGTTGATCAAAACAGAGCCAAATTGCCACAAGGAAAGGACAAAAAAGTCGTGGTATAAATGCTTGTAATAGCTAGAAACAAAGATAGCCATGAATGCAATAAACAAAGATATCACTGACGTAGCAGACTAAGAGTGCTGAAGATCATTACCACAAAGTAATAATGGACTAATAGATCATAGGGTAGTGTTTATGTTCAAATCAAAGCATGTTTCTTGTGATTCCAAGAGAAATAGGGACAGCGAATGTCCATGGCAGTGCCAAAGGTGAGGAAAATGCAATGATTTGTGTCAACATCAAAGCAATAACAATGGCATGAATGATAGAGCAAAACAATGTTTCAAGACAACACTGTCTTCATCACAAGGTAACGTCATAAATGACATTTTTGTCATAGAGATCAAAGGGAAGTACTGAGCGTGAATGTTAGGATAGTCATCAAAGAAATATCAAATATTTATGATGCTATTGTTAACTTATAATGAGATAGCAAGCCTGTTGTAACAGCAATCTTATAATGCAAGCACAAAGTACGCAGTGATCTTATAATCAGAACAATAAAAACAAGAGGTATCAATGCCTATATATGAAGACAAGAGTCTCGTGGTAGAAGCGCTCTCATGATGGAAGTAAAATCAAGGGTTACAACATTACTGTGATTTTTAAATACAAATTTCCTGTTATGAAAGTAAAGCCCACAAAAATGCAAATACAACTGCAGTCATCATTTCTTGTATCAGGTACCCAAAAGAGAGGAAGGCTTCAAAATGCAAAGCTGCGGCCTATCGTGGAAGGGAACCATGCCATGTTGTAGGAAATACTCTCCGAGATCCATGGTTGAACAATATGAAAAAACCCAGCATAGATATGGAGATTGTCCAAGCACATGGCCGCATAGTAAATACATGTGGAGCTCAAAGTGGTGAAAACATCATGTAGCTACGCCATCAGGAGGATACATAAAGAAATGAGGAAATATTTTTATTTTATTTCCAGAAAAAACAGAGCTTGAAAGCCTTGAGTATCAAATGAACAGAGAGAGTAAGTAATGCCTTGCATTCAAAAAATTCAAAACTACCTATTAGAGCCGCGACTTGAAACAAAATCTGAAGGGAAACTCTAGAGATCCTCAGAAGAAGTTTCAATGGCAAACCTTTGAAACCAGATCCTATGGCAGCGCCCAAAGAGAAATCAAATGCAAAGTGTAAAACAAAATGAATGAGATGAGAAGTTAGGGTTTGTTTTACCCTAATAAGGCTGATAACCTAAGGCAAATTTTGCCTTGATTAAACTTTTTCCTTTTTCATGACTATTACCCTGTGAGATGGGAAAGACTTTAATGCCCAAAATAATGATACATAATGTTTTATTAATATTTATTAAGTGATTAAGAAAAATATTACTAAATAAATATTAATTAAAGTTTTTTTTTTTTGAGTAATATTTTTTTAATATTACTTAATAAATATTAATATAAAAGGTATTATTTTTTTTATTTTTTTTGCATTTCAAAATGTAATTAATGTTTATTAGATGGTGCATTATAAACCGCCTAATAAGTATTAACTTAAATGTAAGATCATAAAAATATGAGTCAAACTGAGTTATGAGGGAAGGCCAAATATCTAGGGGCTTTGAAAGGGTTGCCGGATTTCAGAGCATTAAAGGGGGCTCTTTATGAATCACTTTGGGGAATTGAATGCAATCTTTATGGGCCATTATGTTAAAGTTGATAAGGATTGACTATTTCATCCTTGTTGAGCCTTTTTGGAGCTGTTTGAGGGGCTCAAAAATAGGTCTCTTTATTGAATCTAACCCTAAGTTATGTGCCCTTGCTTCCATGCAACTGCTTTTTGAAAAGCATAAATACCCTTCTTTCTTCTTGGTAGAGGGAGTTCTTACCATTCTTCCATGCTGATTGTAACTCTTGGCAAGATCTTTAAGTAGGAATGTTGAGTTTTGTAACTCAGTTTTCAGACTTGTATATTGCTATGTAAAAATATCATTTATTCAATAGATTTAAGTGATTTTACCTTCTCAAGGCTTGTTTTATTGTGTAGAGCATAGATGGTTAAGTGTCTCTATGAAATTTTATGTATTTCCTTTTGCATTTACCACTTTCAGCACCTTTAGACATGATATATCATACTTTTGCATGTCATATAATTGTGTGAGTGATGAAAACAACACCTAGTTGTGAAATCCATGTTTTCCTTCTTGGATTGTGAACATTTCCACCTTTATGAAACTCTTATGTAGAGGTATGAGTAAATCTTGAGTCATGTTATGTTGCCCCTGAGTTTTTGAGTGCATGTATACTAGAAATGGCAGTATCAGTATAGAAGAATCAATTTGGTACAACACCTTAAGAGTAGTTTTCAGTTCATGTTGGAAACCAACCTTCTCCGAATGTTCACATTTGTTTTGGCTACCCACAACCAAGAAGTGTTCCAATGTTTCGATAGATTATTGAACCTAGGGTTCAACTATGGTGCAAAACTTACAAAGTTTCTAATCTATTTTGAAGTTAAATTTTCGATTGTGAATCTTGATAAATAAAACTTTATTATTTTTCCAATCACCTCCTCCAAAAAATAGTTAAACAATCTACTCTTAAATTGTCTTCGTAGTTGATATATGTCACTGTTAACTAGACACTACATAATGCAGTCATTCTATTTAATTCATCATCATAAGGTCATTGACCATACTAATTTAATTAAGCAATGATGTTGCTTGTTGAAGGTGTATATGTATCTACTCTATCCAATGATGTTCAAACTAGATTGTGCTCACTAATGCAAGTTGAAGAGAAACAAAAATTTCAAAGAAAATACAAAAACTAAACTGTACAAATTTTGAAGGTATTCAGTTTCAATTCTTTGCAATCATATAAGAGGCTACCCACTAAAAAGAATATCCTTTCTAACATAGAACTTCCCGAATATTTGAGGCCAATAACAACAGGCCGTGATGGCGGCAAGCCGTGTTAGGATTTCCTTATTGTAACAGCTTTGAACAAGTCCACAATTACTTGCGCAAAACTAGATGATTTTTCAGATTCTTTACTGTAGCCAATTTCTATGATTCGAAGGAGAGCAGTTGTGTTTTTAATCGCAGGTCCAATAAAACCCTCGATTAACCTTCTGAAAGTCTCACGCACCACTCACTAACTGATCCACGCTGATTTCAAATGACCACAATAATGTATGGGACAAGTGTATGGATCGCCAGCATTAATTACCAAACTCCCTAACGCCAAACATCAATATAATTGCACAATCGTTGGAGAAAAAACTAGTTCTGAGTGCCTGTGAAGCGCCGAGAATTACAGTCTCATGCCATGCAATATCTGTGAAACCCTCATGCTATCTCAGAGAAGTCCAAGGTAAAAATAATCGATTTCATAATGCCCTAATTTCCCACGCCAAAGGTTCATAGCTCCTCAATCTCGGCAACCTCCCTTCTTTACGCTTCTCTCATGAAAATATACTCAACGACAATCATTTCAAACCATTATAAAACTAGCAAAGTGTGCAATGGGAATGCGGAAGATATGTTGAAGATCAATTTGAAAAAAAAAAGTGGTTTATTTGCTGTATACATTTGTGTAGGTCCTAAGTCTAATAATTAGGCTATTTAGAAATGATCCAAATCAAGTATACATCCATTTAAAAGCATCCAAATATGTGTTAAGAAAAACCTTTGAATGAAGGAGGTACTTAGATAGTTAAGTTTTGAGTCCATTGCCAATAGTTTAATACTATATTTGGAATAGAGATGGAGAGAAGGATAGGGAAGAGAAAGAGAAAAAGGATAGAAGGCTATATAGAGAGTGAAAAAAAAATATAGAGAGAGGGAAAGATAGGGATAGATAGAAGTAGAGGTACAAGAAGATATACGAATTCTACAAACTTTTAATGTTTATTTGTAAATTAATAAAAAGATAAATAATTAAACATCAAAATTCAATAAAAATTAAAATAAATTGAATGCAAAGTAAAATATATCAAAATATAGAAATCATTCTTTATATTTTAACAAATAAATAATAAATTTATTAATTTAATGAATAATTTAATAAAGAAATACAAATAATATTTTACTTAAAATATTAGTAAAATACATGTATCTAAAAATTATAATAAGTATATTACAAATACTAATAATATGAGTTGAGTAAAAAATAAACTTAATATTATCAAATAAAGAAATATTATTATATATAATATAATATAATATAATTATATTGTTAAATAATTTATCTTGTTTAAAACTAAAATTGAACTTCCAATCCAATAGATAAACAATATTAAAATTGTTAAAGCTAAAATGTTATCTTTTTATTATTAAAAGTAAGAAAAATCTAACTTACAAAGTGAAAAATAAAATGAAAATATTAAAAACATGAGAAGTCATTTCCGCATTTATAGATTTATTAATGGGATGTCTTTTGTGGAAAAGTTGTGAACGAAAATCGGAGTAAAGATTTTTCATGTAAAAAATAGTAACCATGAACAAAAAAAGACAACGACAAAGCAAAACTGATAAAATTGGATAGCCACGATATTTTGGATGGTGGTCCACACTTCCAAATAAAATATGAGATACTAAAAATGTTTTGAAATTGCTTGTGCGGAAAGTGTTGAACAATGCTTTATAGATTGAGCCAAACAATTGGTTTTGGCTTGTTTTAGAAGACACATAATTCAATAAGTGGAACAGTTTTGGTCTTGGTCCTCGAGGATTTAGTGAAGTCATGGAAGTTATATACGGCGATATTTTTCAATGAAGAGGGTGCAAATTTTTGGCAAGTTGGCTCTGTTAAATCTGTAGTGGTAGATGACAATAATGAAGGGGAAACAAACCTGTTCGCTCTAACTTTTGAGCTTTCTTGACTTGGCGATAAAACCGAGGAAGTGAAGTGGTTCTTGTAAAACGAAACCCATGATCAAGTGAATTCGACCCTCAATTCCATTATCTACCAAGTGATGTCACATATTCTTTGATGGTCCATATTAAGGTAGAAGCTTGCAAGACAATTGCAGAACATTTTTCCATTCGATCAAATTTGACCTTTATCTCACCATTTTCCAAATCTGTCGGTTTTTGCTTCCCCGATATTTTCCCTCTCACCAAATGTTTACCTTGGGATGCAGTGTCGGTTGTAATTTTGTTTGATGTACAAGTTCTCAGTAGTCGTATGAGATAATCTTTTAAATGACTTGATGGATAAGACAAAATACCAATATCAATCAAGACATGTTGATATCCTCTATCACAATACAAACATGCGAGATGGGGTTGATGATCATCTATGTCCTCTACACTGTTTTCAACTATTGATTAGTTAAATTACTTTGTGAATTCCATATAGGGAACATGTTATAAGAAACAGTTACTCATGGAATACAATAATTTCAGTTTTATGCTCAATGTGGTAATATCAATAGGATCATGTTATAAAGTCCATCTCTTTATCCATGTCTATCACTGTCTATTCATGTCCATCTCTTTATCCATGTCTATCACTCGCTATCCATATCCATCTCTCTATATCTCTATCTACTTATACCATTCCCTCCTCCTCTCTCATTCACTCCATGTCTCCTACTCTATTTTTCTCTCTAACTCTCCTATCTCTCCTCTCTCCATATACCTCTATCTATATCACTCCTTCCCTCTCTCATTCACTCCATCTTAACTACTTTTTATATGTATCTTTATTTATCTCTATATCTCCCTTGCACTCCTTTCGGTATTTCTTTCTATCCATATCTTTCTCTACACCCATCTTGTCATTTATTTCTGAGATATTGATGTGATCCAATGGAAACACTAATATCAGACTTCATTACTACCAACTTAGTATTGATTTTTAAAATATAAATTTGGCTCATTTGACTACAAATATAATTTTATGTCTGTATTTCTAACCTTGAAATTATTAGTTATAATTGCCTAATTTGAATTAAAGATTATTTAACTAAAACGTTTGTAATAATTGTTAAATTATTTATTAATAAGAAAAGAGAGATCTTAATATTTTGTTAAATTCTCTCTCTCTCTCTAGATACTCATGTGTTACTAATTCTATTTATGACACATGTCGCAGATAGTTCAAAGCAAAAATAGAGCTTCAACTATAAGATTGATTACTATTAAAACTATCAAACCTTATTAATGGTCTAACAAAGGAATATACATGTTGAATCTTTATGGAATAAATGGAGGGAATAGTTATCAATTCTTTTCCATACTATTACTTCTCTCTGCCAAACTAATTTAGCATCTATCCAACTGAATAAATCACTATACCGTCCATGTTTAATGAATGGAGTGACGGTCATCTGAGTTGGTGAGTTCCCAACCATCCAAGGTCTGCTGTTGGGCATCCTTAGATCCCCTGAACTAGGGCCGTGCAGCCAAGGCCATGGAAGGGTGTCTATTCTTTTCATTAAAAAAATTCAATTTAATTTTTTTTGAGTCAATTGTTTGATCTCTCAAATATATTCATGTTTAGTTTATTTTTGGAAGCTCTACAAATGCACTTACCTTGTGGGTCTTTCAATCATTTGGATTCTTCAAAGATTTTCCATCTTTTGACATCCAAATGTTAACTTGTAAACTTTATAATATTGCATGCTATATGTATTATTTTATTATGATATTATGTATAAATTATTAGTTTCATTTAATGTTCTATAATATATTTAAAATTAATTATAAATTATATTAACATTAATTTATAACTATATATAATATTTTATATATGGTTATATGATATTTTAATTATTAATCAATATTTTTATTCAATATAGTTATAGGAAATGCCTCAACGAAATATTTTCTCATGGAACATGATGATTGCAGGTTATGTGAAATGTGGTGTTCTAGGAGTTGTGCATGAACTTTTTGACAAAATACCTGAAATGGACACGGCTCTTGGAATGCCATGATTGGAGGATATGCTAGAAATGGACTAGCGGATCAAGCCTTGACACTCTACTCGAAAAGGTGGAGCTCGACAATGACATTACAAACCTGCATTTTGACAACCAATATTACATAGATATTCAAACATACTGTGGCCAAGATTTAAATTGCAGTCACCATCATTAGAAGAGCCTGAAATCTTGATAGCTCCCTGATTATGAATATGCCCACGATTTGTGCACCTAGAAAATTGAAACAACCCAACTTTATTTAACAAGCCAAGTCAAACAAACAAAATCACGCAGTTAACAATCTTATTTTATTTTTAGTCTATAATTAAAACTATCCTTAACAACCGTCTACAGCCCACTAAATCAAATGGCTTTTCTAGTTTATTTAGCCCATCGTTTCAAATCTCCCACCAACCCTAAATATATTGTAAGAGAGAAAATTC
The DNA here is from genome assembly GCA_018584345.1 of Thuja plicata. Taxonomy (NCBI): domain Eukaryota; kingdom Viridiplantae; phylum Streptophyta; class Pinopsida; order Cupressales; family Cupressaceae; genus Thuja; species Thuja plicata. Next base: position 882,510 of record MU226804.1, read on the forward strand.
TTTCAAGTACATTTTATCTCTTCAATCTGTTTCCATTTGCTATGTGAATATACTTGTTTGATTAAAGTAATGGGGCACTGGATAAAACCAGAGGTTTGTCAATTCCCTTGCAATTTTTAGTGATTTCTCCAATGAGATATGTTGCTTAATTTTAGTTATAAGCTTAATGGATATATGCAAGTTTATCCACTGTTTGTAGCCACAAGCGTAGCTGTCAGTATGTGTGTTTTTCAATTGGTTCGGAACTTGATAACTTGACATGAGTGCACCATGCTGGATTGACCAATGGCAAGGGCATCTTCTTTATTGATTCCACCATTGCCACTCACCCTACAAATGCCCAAGTTGTTCTACGCTTTTCCTCTGTTGATAAAGTGCCCAATGAATTCATTTTGCCCACCAAATATGAGCAAATCCCACATACAATCCGCACGCAGTCTAAAGAACCGCCAGTTTAAGGGAGTCCGACAGAGGAAATGGGGAAAATGGGTGTCTGAAGTGTGAATTCCCAATTGCAAACACAGGATTTGGTTGGGCTCGTATGAAACTGTTGATCAGGCAGCCCGTGCTTTTGATGCTGTCGTTTATTACCTTTGAGGACCTCATGCGACATGCTAACTTTTAACATCGACGACGCAGATTTGCAGAGACAAGACTGACGACCATTCAACTCATCACCACTGTTAATTTGTTGTTGTTTTCAATTGGTTGAAATGGTTGGTAGTGACATTTATAGTAGAGCCTATATGGAATTTCAAAATCTGCGCTAACTTTGACTGCATGAAAATCTATTAGCAGAATAGATTGCGATCAACACGTGAAGGGTAACGATGCCTCCTAATTTTTCAAGTCGGTGAAAAGACGAACAAACTCATCTTCCAAGAAATGTTGGTGGAGAATCCGAGGGAAAGTGAACGGATTCAATTCCGCGAGGGTGTTAGAGAATGAACAAATCAAGTCACGTCAGTGGTCTTGAAAACGATGAATGGAGAGGATTGTCCCAATGGTAGTCATTCACTCAAACAAATTTTTGACTGTTGATCTTAAAATTCAACTCCTCATAGAGGGAACGCCTTCGGCATAATAAAATTCCCTTCACCAAAGGTGGAACCAATATACAAAGCATTAATAATATGCTTGTAATGTCCCCTTGTCAATTAAGGATTTAATATATAATAATATTAAATATTATAGTACAAATAAAGTCGATATATGATTAAATAAGTTTTAATTAAAGATTTAAACTTATTAAAAGGAAACCTTAAAATTGTTTAAGGACAAGCAAAGTCAAGAAGGGGAAACTGTGATAACCCTTCGATAACCCTTCACTAATACACTCTCTAAATATACAATTGATTATGTAAATAATACCTTAGTAGTTAAAGACAACTGTTTAAATATGTATTATTAATAATAAATCAGCGTTATAAATATAACATATTACAATATATGTTGAAAAATGAATAAATGTAATTTTCATAATATAATAATAATTAAATATATATGTTTTAATATATATTATAACATTTCTTATAATACAATAAAGAATATCAATTAAACATATATATATATATATATATATAAAGAGACTCCTTTCTAATTACATATCATTGTAAGTTCTATCATATATATATTGGAATATGTCAATATCTTTTAGGTGAATTCCTAAATCAATACATTCTTGTATAAATATGAAATTATTATTATGAACTTTAAATGAATTTTTGTACTAATGTTATGCATCTATAATATAGAATACCATAAAGAATGAATTGTATATTCTTTAGAGATGGGATTCCGACTATGATGAAAGTGGATACCATATAAAATGAATTGAATATTCATTAGAGATGGGATTCCTAAACAATGGCAATTCAAGGTTGGTATAGCCCCGTTGCCAATGGCAATTCAAGGTTGGTATAGCCTTGTTGCCCTAACAAGATGAAGTGGCAATTCGAGGTTGGTATAGCCCCGTTGTCAATGACAATTCAAGGTTGGTATAGCCCTGTTGCCCTAATAAGATGAAGTGGCAATTCGAGGTTGGTATAGCCCAATTGCCAATTTGAGATTGTTATAATCTCGTATAGACAGTATATATACTGATAGCCAGTCATATGCATATGCGTAGGCTTGGATAACAATGTCTGTATCCAAGAGAACCTAGTAGCAGTGCTCTATGGAAAGACGGTTGATAGCCCGATTGCTTAGAGGGATCTTATATCCCTCAAGACGAATTGGGAATTCTGTGAAGCCCGACCTAGAGGCAGCCCTAGGGTCAATTCCCCTCCTTACTAACTTAGAATAGAGTAATTGTCATAAGTATTGAATAATATAATGGACTAATGTTGGTTTTGCAGGGGATTATATAAGGAGAATAACCAGGGACATCACAGTGGTATCGGAGCATGATCTTGCCATCCTGTAGGGTGAATGGTAAATAAAAGATCACTTTAGCAAAATGTGTATAAAGCGTATACTTTGTGTATGTTAATGTGTCTACTTCATGTCTTCACATGTTCATGCATATAATCTATAATTTCATGTGTTTAGTTCTACTGTGGATTGATCTAGATCAAGAAGAACATCTAGAGAAAAATGAAATTAAAGTTTTGGGAAAAATAAATCAACTCTCGAGATGACGAGAGAACTGGTCTTAACTTATCAATTTGTTTTAGATCATATTGAGAAGTTTATAATTGCTTGAGGACAAGTAATTTTGTGAAGGGTGGACTCAAATGTCCCCTTTTCAATTAAGGATTTAATACATAATAATATTAAATATTATAATACAAATAAAGTCGATATATGATTAAATAAGTTTTAATTAAAGATTTAAACTTACTAAAAGGAAACCTTAAAATTGCTTTAGGACAAGCAAAGTCAAGAAGGGGAAACTGTGATAACCCTTTAGTAATACACTCTCTAAATATACAATTGATTATGTAAATTAAACCTTAGTACTTAAAGACAATTGTTAAAATATGTATTATTAATAATTAATCAGCGTTATAAATATAACATATTACAATATATGCTAAAGAATGAATAAATGTAATTTTCATAATATAAAAATAATTAACTATATTATAATTTAAATAATAATTAAATATATATGTTATAATATATATTATAACATTTCTTATAATACAATAAAGAATATCAATTAAACAAATATCATAATATAATATTATATATTATAATATATATATATATATTACAATAATAAAAATAACAAAATAAAAATAAATATATTACATGTCGGATCGTCGCACCCTTAGGATGGACTGGGCCGCAACCTTACAACTGCGACCAGTCACACCTCTAAGAGGTGGGACCGAGAGTGGAGGGGCCGTGACTCCCCCTCCCTCTCACCTATTAATATGTCCTCATCGATGGAGGAAACAAAGGGGAAGAGGAGGTAAAAAAGAAAACAAAAAGAAAAGAGAGATAGTAAGAGATAAAACTATAGAGAAAAATAATAATATAAAACAACAGTCTTCAATCTTCGTTCAGTAAGAAAGAAAAGACAACAATCAAGGGCCAGCAGTGGTAAGAACTTATATATATATATATATATATATATATATATATATATATATATATATATATATATATAATTTGAAATATGTCAATATCTTTTAGGTGAATTCCTAAATCAATGCATTCTCGTATAAATATGAAATTCTTATTATGAACTTTAAATGAATTTTTGTACTAATGTTATGCATCTATAATATTGAATACCATAAAGAATGAATTGTATATTCATTAGAGATGGGATTCCTAAACAATGGCAATTCAAGGTTGGTATAGCCTTGTTGCCCTAATGAGATGAAGTGGCAATTCGAGGTTGGTATAGCCCCGTTGCCAATGACAATTCAAGGTTGGTATAGCTCTGTTGCCCTAATGAGATGAAGTGGCAATTCAAGGTTGTTGTAGCTCCGTTGTTAATGTCAATTCAAGGTTGGTATAGCCCTGTTGCCCTAATAAGATGAAGTGGCAATTCGAGATTGGTATAGCCCTATTGCCAATTTGAGATTGTTATAATCTCGTATAGGCAATATATATACTGATAGCCAGTCATATGCATATGCGTAGGCTTGGATAACGATGTCTGTATCCAAGAGAACCTAGGAGCAGTGCTCTATGGAAAGACGACCGATAGCCTGATTGCTTAGAGGGATCTTATATCCCTCAAGACGAATTGGGAATTATGTGAAGACCGACCTAGAGGTGGCCCTAGGGTCAATTCCCCTCCTTACTAACTTAGAATAGAGTAATTGTCATAAGTATTGAATAATATAATGGACTAATGTCGGTTTTGCAGGGGATTATATAAGGAGAATAACCAGGGACATTATAGTGCTTATAAGGTGGTCCAACGTAATTAAAAATGGGTTCCTTTTATCATGACTTAAGTTTATAGTAAACTCTAAGCACTTATAATTAATTAAGTGAACTTAATTAGTTATACACAATTCTATCAATTCCAAACCCATGCCAAACTCACCCATATTCACGATTGGAGGATCACCGAATCACCCTGCTAAAAATATCAATCAACTGGCCAAATGACTTACTAAAAATAGTAAGTCAAAATAAAACATCAGAGACCCCCAAACCTCCTCGTTAGTCCACGAGGGTCGCGATGATGGACAGACATCATCAACCAACAACCACCTTCTAAAATGGGGACATTACAGTCCGCCCTTCCCAAGATTGTTTGTCATCAAGCAATCACAAAGCAGGACGCTGCAAAATATCCTCTAACTCCCAAGTAGCATCCTCAATAAGCAAACCCTGCCATTTCACCAAAAACTCCCTGATAACCCACCTATGCAAGTGCCTCTATCGGGTCTCCTGTATAACCTCAGGAATCAACTCTAACTTCCCCTCATTATCCAGGGGTGGCAAAATAAAAGATGGGACAACATGCTTGCCTAACGCCTTCTAGAGGTGTGAAATAGAAGTTTGGGGAATTGAATGCAGTCTTTATGGGCCATTATGATAAAGTTGATAAGGATTGACTATTTCATCCTTTTTGAGCCTTTTCCAAACTGTTTGAGGGGCTCAAAATTAGGTCTCTTTATTGCATCCAACCATGAGTTATGGGCCCTTTCTTCCATGTAACTTCTTTTTGAAAAGCATAAATACCCTTCTTTCTTATTGTTAGAGGGAGTTCTTACCATTCTTCCATGCTGATTGTAACTCTTGGCAAGTTCTTTTAGTAGGAATGGTGAGTTTCGTAATTCAGTTTTCGAACTTGTATATTGCTATGTAAAAACATCATTTATTCAATAGATTTCAGTGATTTTACCTTCTCAAGCCTTGTTTTATTGTGTGTAGAGCATGGATGGTTAAGTGTCTCTGTGAAATTTTATGTATTTCTATTTACATTTACCACTTTGAACACCTTTAGACAAGATATATCATACTTTTGCATGTCATATAATTGTGTGAGTGATGCAAACAACACCTAGTTGTGAAATCCATGTTTTCCTTCTTGGGTTGTGAACATTTCCACCTTTATGAAACTCTTATGTAGAGGTATGAGTAAATCTTGAGTCGTGTTATGTTGCAACTGAGTTTTTCAGTGCATGTATGCTAGAAATGGCAGTATCAGTCTAGAAGAATCAATTTGGTGCATCACCTTAAGAGTAGTTCTCAGTTCATGTTTCCTTCTAACCCTTTCCCTCTAAAAATTTTTAGTTTAGGTGAAGTACCCAGGAAGCCAACCTTCTCCGAAGGTTCACTTTTGTTTTGGCTACCCACAACCAAGAAGTGTTCCAATGTTTCGATAGATTGTTGAACCTAGGGTTCAACTAGGGTGCAAATCTTACAAAGTTTCTAATCTATTTTGAGGTTAAATTTTCTATTGTGAATCTTGATAAATAAAACTTATTATTTTTCTAATCACCTCCAAAAAATAGTTAAAATGTCTACTCTTAAATTGTCTTCGTAATTGATATATGTCACTGTTAACTAGACACTGCATAATGTAGTCATTCTATTTCTATCATTTCCTTACTACAAATAACATTTTCACTTCCCACTCACTAAATGACTGAATATAATTCATCATCATAGGGTCATTGACCATATTAATTTAATTAAGCAATGTTGTTGCCTCAAGGTGTATATGTATCTACTCTATCCAATGATGTTCAAACTAGATTGTGCTCACTAATGCAAGTTGAAGAGACAGAAATTTCCAAGAAAATACAAAAACTAAATTATACATATTTTGAAGCTATTTCAGTTTCAATTCTTTGCAATCATATTTGAGGCTACCCACTAAAAAGAATAACAATGAAATATGCCTAGTTTGTGATAATCCTTTCTAACATAGAACTTCCCCAATATTTGAGGCCAATAACAGCAGGCCGTAATGGCAGCAAGCTGTGATGGCGGCAAGCTTGCATTTAACCATTAATGAAACCTTTTCATATTTTCGAGAACATGAATTAAAAATTATTGTTAAATTGCCTTTTATGGCTGATGACTTCAAAGTTGTAATGAAGCAGGGCTTTTGTGACCTTGACTTAAAACTGATTCTCTAAATTTTATTGACACTAACTGTATATGTCAAATATCGCATGATATGAAGAAAGGATGGGAGATTTATATTGAAAGCAGAACGGCTACCCAACAGAGGGTCTTCTAATGAATGTCAAGGCCCAGTGATACTAGATGTAAATGTTGCCTGACTTGTAGAGCTTTGGGTAGATGATGTAAGGCTACTTGCAGTCGTTTCAACGATGGGTGGTTTGATTTCTTGTTGAGAAGTAGAATGGTCCTTCAGCAAAGGGTCCAGTATCTGTACAACATCCTGGAAAACAGAACAGTGTCAGATGATCTGTTTAAAAAATATGAAATAGAAAAATCATTCAGATTAACAATCATAACTCTTAAATTTACAGAATGTGCCTACGAATTACCTTCATGGATGGACGACTGACTCTGTCAAATGCAGTACATTTCAATGCTAATTCAATCACAGGTAAAAACTCTTGTAGATGATTTTCATGCAAAAGGTGGCGATCTATAACTGATTCCAAGTTATCTTCTTGAGATTTGATCTTGACCTGATTACCAAATGGATCAAATGAAACAGGTTCAAAATGAAACAAATGCTATATTCTACAAGCGAAAGAGACAAAATGAAGATGTGGTAATGTCAAGAGAAGAGAATAATATACATTGCAAATAGAAAATGAAATGTGAACACGAATTGACTGAATGGGTAAAGGCATTGCCATTATTTATATGCTTACCAACACATTGCACAAACCTCAATACATACTAATATAATTCAACCAAAGGTATACTACAACATTTGTAACTGAATGGGCCCAACAACACAGGTTTGACACTCGAAATCTAACCTAGAACACAACTAGGAGGTTTGTAGAAAGGTGGCATCAACAAGTTGGACCCTCCAGGAGGGAAGCCATATTGTCTCCCTTATTATCAGCTTCACAAAACCCAAGCAACTCTAGCAGATAAATAACTTTATTACCAACAAAATGTAAAATATTGTCATTTTTGTAATGAATACTCATTGAGGTCGTCTTGAGATGGCCAAAAGTACTCAGATCAAATCCAACAATAATTAAAAATCAAATTAAAAATGTCATCAAATCCAAAAAGAATTAAAAATCTAATTAAACATGTCCATGATTGAGTTGAAATTGGGTTAGTCCCGAATCAGTAAAACTTGAGAGACAAGGGTGACTTACAAAGCATTACATATTCCAAAAGCTTTGCCAATGAAGAAAAAGGCTAGAGAGTGAAACACCCAAACTGATAGATTACATCTTGTTAACATTTTAATTTGCACCTTTCAATGCAACAGTAGAACGAAGGGAAAACTTATTAGAATATATGCTCCAACAATTTAACGGAACAGCACATATGATGTACACGCCATTAGGTATTGTAGAGTCCTCGTTCATTGTTAAATGTCTGTCAGTTTGACACTCAACAGTTTTAGTTTTCTTTCATCAGATGTCCAGTTGCTATTGAACAGCTCTAGTTAGCTATCACCATAATTTGCATGATTTTAGGAAGTCATTGACTTCCTGCAGATATATATTTATATTATCTGTTGATGAGCAAAATTATTATGGTTTTCAACTGTTCTATATTCTATTATGGTATCAGAGCTATCATGCTCCATTTTTTGTTTGAACAGTTCTCTTTCTTTAGCTCTATTTTTTTTATATTTGAAGAATGTGAGAGAAAGCCAGTCAGCAGTATCAAACTCTGAGTAAATCAAGGTAATGCAATTGATATTTGTTGGTGTTCTGAGTAAATCCTGTCCGTTCACCAATATTGACTGCGTTACAGTTTGGAGTGTCATATCCACGGCCAGGTCCACAGTAGGCCCCAACTGTATTGACATTATATACATATCCACATTTTTTCGCTTTTGTATAACCATTGTCACCACTGGAAAACTGTTCAGCTGCAGCATCAAAAAAGGGGATTGCTTGAGAGAACTCTCAGTCCCCTAAGATAAGTGGTGATTCATGGAAGAGATTGGTAGAGCTCAGGCGTGATGACGTCAAAGAAGATTAGAAGATCGTGTGAAGACTTTTGAAAAAGAGAATGTCAGGAAAGAGGGATATTGTTGAGGAACCACTGGATATTGATAGTACTGATGATTTCATAGGAGATTAGGCACTTGTCCTATTTTGAAAAGGCCAACACTTAAAGAAGGATGCAATAGAGGATAGTTAGATGATCAATAATCTGGGGTGTTTGTGGATCAAAGAAACTATACCTTATTGGGGCTATGAGCCATACATGCGAGGATTGGTATTTAATAGTTTAGAGAGGGATCCAAAATCTAGAAGTTCAACACCATACCTTTACAAAGGTTAAAAGACATTTCATGTGCAAATGGTGTCCATTGATGTTGGGAAATTGGATGATAGCTAGGTGACTATACTTGTAGTTGGGGAGCAGCTTGAAGCAGTTTTACTGGTCCGAGAACTGTTTTTAAAGAACAACTTCTGCATAATCTATTTCCTATTGTTTTTCTTGTTAGTCAAATTAATTTTGTAACGTTAAGAGTGGGTGTTGGAGTATATGCTCCAACAATTCAACGGAATTGCACGTATGTTGTACATAGTGTCATTAGATACTGTAGAGTCCTAGTTCGTTGTTAAATGTCTATCAGTTTTCTGTCAACAGTTTTTGCTTGCTCTCATTAGATGTCCAATATGCAGTTGAATAGCTCCAGTTAGCTATCACCATAATTTGCATGATTTTACTTTTTAGAAAGTCATTGATTTCCTGCAGGTAGATATTGGTATTATCCGGTGATGAATGAAATTATTGTGGTTTTTAATAATTCCATATTCTATTAAAACTCCCTATAAAATACAAATTAATCTAGAACACTATGTGCATGCAATTTAAAATCATGTGGATTTCATGTATCTTTTTGGGTTTGTCAAGTGTAAAAGGCTAAGATGCTTTTTCAACATAGGGAAAAGAATTTTGTGTTTTTTTTTGGGATGAAATAAATCAAGATCGAAACACATTTGTTTTGTTCAGTTAAATGTAGTGACTTAAAAATGCAAGTACAGAGTTAAATAAGTTAACAAATAATTGAATCATTGAGAGTTAATGAATACTTTTATTATGGAGTGACAATTAATATATACAAGAGAATAATCAATTTGAAAGAGGAAATTGATTAACTAATTTTATGTTTATAATAATAATGTGATTATTATTAGCATATTTATTATAATGATATAACATATATTCCAACAATCCCTCTCTTATTATATCATTTTCTCGAGAAAACACATCTAGAAAATTTGAAAAGCTTTTTACTTCACTACTGCAAAAGATTCATTAACAGTTTTAGTACATTGCTCTTGAGTGCAACACCATTGGAGTTCAATATTCTATTGTTGGACATATTCGGTGGAATGTAAAATTCCCTTCTCGTTTTTCCCAAATTTTCCACTTGAAGTATTTATTTCTGTTCATAGATAAAACCTTTGTTCTGCTGTTTGAGTTTTCATGTTTGCATATTGATGGTTTACTGGAGTTTGAATGTTTGAACAAATAAATGATATGCCACCATAATATGCAAATGTGACAGATATTTCATTAACAAATTCATATACTAAAGTTGTGATAATTTAACATTTCAGAAAAGAGAGGTGATAAAAATTTACACTCGTACACCGCAGATTTGAAAACTGGAACAGAAAAAATCGATTTTCAAGTCTTTTGCACAGTAATATATCCTATGCTTAGTGTTGTAAGGCGCTAGCATTGACATACATAGCAAATTGATATTCTATCTTCATACATTCTGAACAAAATATCTCCACGAGCTAAGTATAGGGGCCACAAACCAACCAAAGGAAGTACAACCAGCAGGAAGACTTGTATTAGAAAGCAGAAAGCTGGCACTCACACAAAAGCAATTCACATGTGTCCTAGTTATGAAGCTCATAGTACTGAAAATTGTTGGGATTAAGGTGTCTCAATGTTAAGAGTCTTAACAATGATGATTTAAGAATGAGGAATTGGTTGCAGAGACATTTGGGCAAAGGAAATAAGTGAAAGCATCGTGAGTAAATTGAGTTTGAGTGGTATGTAACAAACTCTTTTACAAAAATGTTGATATCCTCCCTTAGATGGGATGGAGCATGGAGGAGGGGGCATTAGGGTTTTGACAGAGAAGGCAATGTAGAAGGGGATGATGATGAGGACTTGGATGTGGGAGAATCGGTTGCCGAGGGTGTCTTTGTGCAGTTTGGGGGTTGACATTTCTTTGGACACCCTCGATTTGTCCCAGTTTGCTTTTTCTTCAGCCTTGGTTTGGATGGGAGCTGGCAAAGTTTGTTTGGTGGGTTTTGCTGTTTTTGCTGCGGTGGCTGGAGTGGAAGTTGTTTTTCTTTGGTGTGTTAAGGAAGGCATTGACTTGGAGTTTTTCTCTTGGGTTTATGGCTTTTCTACCAAGTTGCTGGTTTGGGTTCGGGTTCAGATACGTGTTTGAAGAACCGGTTCGCCAGTATGACAAAATTTTGAAATGGGGTTTGGGTTTGTTTGGGTTCAATAGTACAAAAACATGTAAAAAATATATATTTATATATGTTTATGCAGCCTATAAGCATGAATTAAGATTAGAATGTCACATAATATCATATAAACAACAAAAACACCATGAACTTGTAATCATAGCATCATGATCATACCATCATAGCATCATATACTTCAAGTTCAACATCAAAATATTAAAATGTCAAAAGAAAAAACATAACATCAAGGTCAAGTATCATTGTTTGATTTTCAAATTCAACTAATGGATTAATAATTTATTCTTCTTCTTCAATGGCATTAGTTGATTCACAAATAGTGCCTAGTGTAAAAGCCCTGCTAGCTCTAATGTTGAACAATGCTGATGACAGATATAACTCTGGAACAAACTGAATTTTCTTTTTTTGTTTTTCAGAATATATATATATATACTTTTTTGTGTTTTTTCACAACATAGAAGAATTATAACAAGGAACTGAGATTAATTGAACCACTCCAATTTATTGAGCAAGTCTGAATATTTACTACTTACAAACATTAACATAAAGCTTTTTAGTAAACAAGAAATTTAACAACCTGGAATCGCTAGTGGCTGCCACGATTTCCTTATTGTAACAACTTTGAACAAGTCCACAATTACTTGCGCAGAACTAGATGAATTTTCAGATTCTTTACTGTAGCCAATTTCTATGGTTCGAAGGATACCAGTCGTGTTTTTAATGGCAGGTCCAATAGAACCCTCGATTAACCTTCTGAAAGTCTCACGCACCACTCACTAACTGAACCACGCTGATTTCAAAGGACCACAATAATGTATGGGACAGCTATATGAATCGCCAGCATTAATCACCAAACTCCCTAATGCCAAACATCAATATAATTGCACAAATCGCTGGAGAAGGAAACCAATTCTGAGTGCCTGTGAAGCGCCAAGAATTACATTCTCATGCCATACAATATTTGTGAAACCCTCACGCTATCTCAGAGAAGTCCAAGGGAAAAATAATCAATTTCATAATGCTCTAATTTCCCATGCCAAAGCTTCATAACTACCCCATCTCGGCAACCTCCCTTCTTTATGCGTCTCATGAAAATATACTTAACGACAACCATTATAATTGAAAGTTCAAACCATTATAAAATAAAACCCCCTTCACCAAAGGTGGCACCAATATACAAAGCATTAATAATATGCTTATAAGGTGGTCCAACGTAATTAGAAATGGGTCCCTTTTATCATGACTTAAGTTTATAGTAAACTCTAAGCACTTATAATTAATTAAGTGAACTTAATTAATTATACACAATTCTATCAATTCCAAACCCATGTCAAACTCACCCATATTCACAATTGGAGGATCACCGAATCACCCTGCTAAAAATATCACTCAACTGGCCAAACGGCTTACTAAAAATAGTAAGTCAAAATAGAACATCAGAGACCCCCAAACATCCTCGTCAGTCCACGAGGGTCGCGATGATGGACTGACATCATCAACCAACAACCATCTGCTAAAATGGGGACATTACAGTCTGCCCTTCCCAAGATTGTTTGTCCTTAAGCAATTGCAAAGCAGGATGCTACATAATATCCTCTAACTCCCAAGTAGCATCCTCAACAGGAAAACCCTGCCATTTCACCAAAAACTCCCTAATAACCAGCCTATGCAAGTGCCTCTCTCGGGTCTCCAGTATAACCTCAGGAATCAACTCTAACTTCCCCTCATCATCCAGGGGTGGCAAAATAGAAGATGGGACAACATTCCTGCCTAATGCCTTCTTGAGACATGAAACATGAAACACATTATGCACCTTTCTGTCCTCTGGCAAATCAAGCTCATAAGCTACCTCACCTACCCGTCTGACAACACGGAAAGGACCATAATAGCGAGGTTTGAGTTTCTCAGCTCCTCTCTTCCGAATAGATGACTGTCTGCAAGGTTGCAACATCAAATATACCATATCCCCAACCTGGAAAGAACGAACAACTCTCCGTTGATCGGCATATTGCTTTTGCTAATTCAGAGCCCTTTGAATATTATCCCGCAGAGTACCCATAATATCCTGACTGTCCTGCAGCAAGTCACCTGCACTGGGAACTCTAGTATCACTGAATAGCAAATCCATGAAACTCGGAGGATCATACCCATACAGAGCTCTGAAAGGATTCATCCGAATAGACATATGGTGAGTGGAATCATAACAATACTCACATAAGTATATCCACTTCACCCTATCTCTCTGCTATGCAGACACAGTTACGAAGATAGCCCTCCACCCATTTATTAACAATCTCACTCTGACCATTAGTCTAAGGGTGGTAACTAGTACTCGGAGTCAACTCTATCCCACATAACCTGAATAACTCCCACTAGAAGTGATTCATAAAACGGCTATCTCGGTCACTCAAAATATTCTGAGGTAAACCATGCAATCTGAAAACCTCACGGAAAAACAATTCTACAACTTGTGTCGCTGAAAATGTACTAGTGATCGGAAAGAAGTGAGCATATTTTGTGAGACGATCTACTACCACATTTATACAATCTCTGCTCTGGGCTTTAGGCAAGCCCACGATGAAGTCCATAGATAAGCATTCCCACTTCCGCTCAGGGATGGGAAGTGGCTGCAATAAACCAGTTGGATATGCGTGCTCCTGCTTGTTCTACGAACAAACATAACACTCTCTAACATACTGTTGCACATCAGAGTTCAGTCCCTTCCATGTGAATCTCTCCCGACCCTGCTTGTAGGTTTTGAAGAACCCAGGGTGTCCAGCTAAAGGAGAATCATGGAAAGCTCTCAACACCACCTACCTGACATTCGATCCAGGAACCAATAATATCCTCCCCTTGTAAATGATCAGCTCATTCACAAGAGTATACCTTTTGTCCTGTATAGACACATCAATAATACCACACGCTCACTGATCTCTAGCATAATCAACAATGATCAAGTGTCTCCAATCCTTAAATATCTCAGTCATAGCACATAAATGACGCCTTCGAGAAAGTGCATCAGCTACCACATTCTGAGTACCCTTAATATAAGAAATGTCAAAATTATAAGACTGAAGTTTGCTGACCCACTTCTGTTGTCTCTCATTAAGATCTCGTTGTCCAAGGAAATACTTCAGGCTATTATGATTAGTTTTAATACAAAACTTACCACCAACTAGATACTGCCTAAATTTGGCCAAGGCATGCATTATGGCCAACATTTCCTTGTCATAAACACTAAAAGCTCTCTCAGGAACCCTGAGCTTCCTGCTCTCAAAAACAATAGGATGGCGATCCTGGGAAAGAACAACACCAATGCCCTCACCAGAAGCATCACAATGCAACTCAAATGACCTAGTGCAATCTGGTATCACTAGAACCGAGCATGAAGTCATAATCTGTTTGAACTTCTCAAAGCAATCCTGTGCCTGAGAGGTCCACTCAAAAGAACCCTTACAGGTCAAATCCGTAAGAGGAGGTGCCTGACAAGAGAACCCAGGTACAAATTTGCGGTAGAAAGCACACAGACCAATAAACCCTCTAAGTTGTATCAAGTCCCCTGGAGTAGGCCAATCAAGTATAGCACGAACCTTATCAGGATCCATGCGAACTCCCTTGGCACTGATAATATGACCAAGGTATAGCAACTTCGTCATACCCAAACCACACTTGGACTCCTTGGCATACAAGGAAGCCCTATCCAAGATATCCAAAACTGTAACTAGATGAGAAAGATGATCTCACGTCTTACTGTACACCAAAATATCATCAAAGAAGACCAAAACAAAACTCCTCAACTGGCTGTGAAAGACCCTATTCATGGTGGACTGAAAAGTAGTTGGAGCATTAGTCAACCCAAAAGGCATGACTAAAAACTCGAAGTGTCCACAATGGCATCTGAAAGCTGTCTTCTCTATGTTCTGCTCCCGAACTCTGATATGATGATATCCGGACCTCAAATCAATTTTAGAGAAGAAAGATGCATCGTGCAACTCATCTATCAGCTCATCAATGCGTGGGATAGGACACTGGTTTTTAATTGTCCTCTTATTCAACATCCGGTAATCAATGCACATCCTAAGTGTACCATCCTTCTTCACCAAAACAACCGATGAAGCAAAAGGGGACTTACTCGGCCTAATATGTCCCATAGATAACAACTCCTGAATTGTCTTCTCAATTTCATCTTTCAAGCGCTTAGGGCGCCGGTAAGGAGTAATCATGATGGGCTTAGTGCCCTCCTCTAACTCAATGATATGCTCTATGCCTCTGTCAAGTGGCTTCCATGTGGTATATCACTAAACACTTTAGCATGTTTAGTTCCAAGTCCCTGTATATCAGGGTGATAAATTGATTTACCTATCTCATCCAGTGTAGGTAATAATCTACACTCTGCTGCCCACTCAACTGCATTATGACTGATAAGTCGCTGCATACGCCTAAGTGAAATCGTCCTCAAGTTTTCCTCTCTGACATCCTTAATAATATGTTTTTTCCCATTAATTTCAAACTTCATTCCCATGTTCTTAAGGCTGAGATAGAATGCCTCAATAGTATGTAACCAGCTCATGCCCATAACTACATCAGTACCTCCCATATCCACAACATAAAAATCAGTTTCGAATTCATAATTATTCAACTTCATGGGAAGCTCAGGAATCATTTTGTTACAATTAAGTGTGTAACCATCAACCACCTTAATTCTAATACCTTCAAACTCTTCTATCTGAATGCCCCTCCTGGATACTAACCGTGAATCTATAAAGTTGTGAGTGGCACATGTATCCAATAATGCAATAACTCGCTGCCTTGCTAAGAGACCCCGCATCCTGAAGGATCCCTCTTTTTTCATGCTTGAGAGATAGACTACCTTAAGGTTGGAATCATCATCAAACTTTTCATCATTAACTGCTTCTTCATAACTATCTTCCTCTTGATCAGGTGGCTGTCCCTCAAAATCAGAACTATGTTCATCCTCATAAAACTACTCCATAAGCCTATTTCTACCCTTATGCTTCATGGGACACTCATGTTTCTCATCATATGGACCCCTGCAATAAAACATAATCTTTTCCTCCTTAGATCATTAAGTGTTTCTTGATCTAAAAGCCCTGTCATAGGTTTCTTAAAATCTGATCCCTCTATTCGTTTTGGAGCTGCCTTGCTATCACAGGTGGGATTGGATGGTTTAGGAGGGAGCTTATTATGAGGAGCTGAAAATTCCAAATCTCTTGCCTTTTTCATGGTTGCCTGCAAGGATGAAGGATCAAAAGACTTAACCCAACCCTTGAGAGGATCAACTAAACCCTGCACAAAGAGCATCACTCTCCTCTCTGAGATGTCATAAACCATAACTGAAATCCGCTGAAACTCACTGATGAAGGCCTCCAAACTGCCTGTTTGCCTAAGTTGTGCTAACTCACAAAAATAGGACTATGGGTCCTTCCTGTAAAATCTCTCTACCAGTCTATCCACAAACTCCTGATATGAAATAATTTGATCATGATGTAAAGAAACTAACCCATGGTACCACCAGTCATAGGCTATGCCATCCAAATGCAACACAACAAACCGGATAGCGTCCTCTTCAGACATAGGACGCAAAGAAAGATATGTATCAAGCTTGTGAATCCAAGCTCTAGCTGTCACCTTACCACTCCCATCAAAATGAGTCAAGGTTAACTTACTGGTTGTCTATTTCAAATCATGGTTTACATGTCTCTGTCTTCCATCAGATCTACCTTTAGAACGCTCTGTTCTGGCTCATAAACCTGTCAAAGTTCAAATGTTGCTTTACTTCATGTGGTAAAACATCCCACTCTGCATGTAAATCCAACACGTCGTCTGTAAAAGATGCTACCTCCTCCTCAACACTACCCACATCTAATTCCGGCCTCAAGAAAGTAGGACGTAGAGGCCTGTCATGAGTGCGTGTAGGATCAGCTCTAGCCTTGTGTGAGCTAAATGAGATAGTCCTAGTACCTCTATCTCTGCTATGGTCTCTGGGCAAGGAAATCTGCTGAAGAGTGTCAGAAATCTATTGTAGGACATTCGCCATTCGATGCTTTCCAGCTGCCAACTCCTGCTGGCTATGTGCAATATCCCTAAATACTGCCCTAACCTCTCTATCTTCATCATTCCCTGCATTAACTGGAAATCTCTCACCCATATTTCCATGTTCCTATTCAGCAAGTGGAGAAGTTCTTCCCTTGCGTGTATAGTGAAATCCCAGAATAAATCTATCTCCCTGCATTAATGAACCCAGTTCCCTATAGGCTGGTAGGAAATTGCTCTGATACCACTATAAAAGCCATGCTAGCTCTAATGTTGAACAATGCTAATGACAGATATAACTTTGGAACAAACTGAATTTACTTTTTTTGTTTTTCAGAATATATATACTTTTTTGTGTTTTTTCACAACATAGAAGAATTATAACAAGGAACTGAAATTAATTGAACCATAGATCAACTTCTGGCAGACTTATCGGCGATAAGTGAACTTATCGCGATAAGTTCTGCTCTGCGATAAGTTACATAACTTTCGCGCCAACTTCTCACGCAGAGAACTTGGCAACTTATCGCAGAGAATATCGGCGATAAGTTCTGAACTTATCGCGATATTTTAAAAACTTATCGGCCGCAGTCCTCTTATAGGGACTAACAGCCCAAAAAATGGCAAAAACACTTTTTTTGTTTGCCAATGCCATTTTAGAGAGAAGAAAAAGGGTTTGGTGGAGAAAGAAGTTGATTTGCAGCGCTGGAGATCGATTTTTTGTGGATTTGGAGCGGATTCAAAGAGATTTTTCAAGCAAATTCGGATTCACAAGTAAGTTTTCAAAAATCTTTCTTTTTATTTTTAAATTGTTTTGTCTTGTCATAGTTGCATATAAGTTTATAAAAACTCTAGAATACCATTTCCAATGTACTCTAACTGATTTTAGAGTGTATTAAACAAGATCTAACACCATTT
>MU226804.1:916711-950500 GCA_018584345.1 Thuja plicata
CTAATGTGTTGGGCTCATGTGCAGTTGTGAAATCATCCCGCAGGTCTCTCCTGACCTCCCTCACCGTGTCAACCTATCTCGTATCCTGTGTCCTGCGAGAAGAAGATTTGTTTAAGAGTGAAACCATGTATCTAGCCGCCCTGTCAATGGTAGCCGGATCTGACAACTGTTCACTAAGCCTGTTCTGAATATCCCGACTACGATCCAACTGTTTAACCAAGGCATTAGTTTGCCTTTTAAATTCAGGCAAACTATTTGATGGTTTCTTATGTCTACTGCTATAAGTTCCCCTGTACCTATCCATTCAATTTCAATACAGTGCTGATTACTCACTCAATTTTTTATTTTTATTTTTTTTAAGCTCTCCTGTGAGTGTAATATCTGTGTATATCAGCTCTACCTGGATGCATAGAAATCACTTATTCCACTATCTGGCAATTACCCAATCGCTGATATAAATTATCCTAATCTTTCCTGAAATCTGACAAGACCAATTCCATCAAACCCTACAGGCTGGCAAGATGCAGGCTCTGATACCACTGAAAGATCCCTGACGGATTCTCTTACTGCTGCTACTTTATTTTTAATTATATAAACTATATTATTCTGTAAATTTATTATTTTGTGGTCTTGGAGAGATAGACAGAAGTTGCAGAATATGATTGTTTTCTTTTTGTGCTTTTCAGAATATATGCAATACAGTGAATAAACAACAATAACTAGAAAATAGACAACAATAAGAATCATACGCAGCAATATATTGCAATCTGGAAATGATTTCTAGAATTGTACCAGTCTATTCTGATTTATTTCTGAATTATTCCAATACAGATTTTCCCCCAAATAAGATTAACGCCAGCTGTAGAAGGAGACCAACTAATGCCAACATAAACCAAGTAATCAAACAATGATGTTGAAACAAACAAATTCCAGAACCCTCACGTGCTGCTGCAGGAAACGCCCAAGCTGAAACAAGAGGTCGTCTTTGCTAAGAATCTACTGCCTGTAGAATGTGAATGCAATGAGGTAATTCAGTCCCCAATTCTGACTAATCTGTGTGCATAAAGACTTCGATTCCAATCCCGTTGAGGGCTACGTCCCAACAAAACCCAATCTCAGCCCTAGGGTTTGCATCCTAGGTGAGAACAAGCTCTTCCAGAGAAAGGCGTCCAAAATAAGTTTCAAATGATAAAAAAGGTAACCATCAATTAGGTTTCCATCTCCGTATATCTCCTTTCCTTTGCAATTTGAACCCTAAAGGAGAATTAAGATTGCACTTTATAATTATATGATATTTCCCAATTATGGCGTCCAAACTATAGAGAAAATATCTTTTTATTATAATTAAATAGCTCCAAGCACCAAAAAGACTCTAGAAGGTGAAAATCATGTAGCAAATTTCGAGACCTTTCCGACGAGCTATAACGCATAGGCATATGAAGTCAGAAAACCCCTTATTACTCCAAAATGACTATACACATAGCCTTATTTAAATTATTAAAACGCTATCTTAGGAAAATATTAAAATATATCCCAAATAGCCAAAGACTACCCGAGACACCCCAAAATGTTGAAGCTGAATATGTCACTTGCCTGTGACTGATGCCGGACAACCTAGGATAACTGGCAATCTCATCCCTAAAATCTAGGGATGCTCCTAAAAACTAGGAAACACACCCAAATCTCCTGAAACTGAAACCAAAGTAAGATCTTGTAGAACCTCAAATCTGGAAGCTGACACCTCCTAAAAAGTAGGAATCTCCCTCCTAAAAAGTAGGAACTGCCTCCTAAAATCAAGGAACCACCCCCAACTGGTCTGCTACTGCCTGAGATACCAAATCCGAACACTGAATAACCTGAATGAGTTTCTAACCACCACTGCCAGCCTATGAGACCCCATAATAGGCTAACTCTCATGTCTCTGCTAGACAGAGCTAAAGAGGGGGCATGACAGTCCCTTTTTTCCTCTGATAGCCAAAACAAACCAAATAAACATGAGTCTGACCATATCACCTGTCTGTGACTGATGCCAAACGAGATGGGTCAACTGGCAGTCCCATCCCTAAAATCTAGGGATGCTCCTAGAAGTTAGGAAACCAATCCTGTCGCACTGAAACTGACACCAATTGAAGGGTCATGAATAACCTCATGACTGGCAACTGTCACGATCTCCTAAAATTTATGGACATCCCCTAAAATCTAGGAATTGCTCCAAACTGGCTCCAAACTGCCTGTAAAGCCAAAATCCGGTCACTGTATGCACTGAATGAGTCCCTATCCATCTCTGCTAGCCTACGAGACTCCAATGATAGGCCAACTCCTCCGACTTTGATGTCCACTCTAGAAAGGGGACATGACAACACCTTTGGCTAGTCATTTCAAATTGACTAAGGAAATGTGCCCAAAGGCATAGGAAGAGGTAGATAAAATGTCTAACATCCTATATTCATCAACTGTTGTCAGTCTGATGTATGCAATGGTATGCACACGGCCAGATATTGCTCATGCAGTGGGAGTTGTCAGCAAGTATATGAGCAATCCGGGTATGGAACAATTGAATGCTATGAACTGGATTCTTCGATATTTGAGAGATACTACTACAAAGGCATTATGTTTCACAGGATCCAATTCTGCTCTGAGTGGATTTGTTGACTCTGATCTGGCAGGAGATATTGATACAAGGAGGAGTACTACAGGGTATGTCTTCACTGTAGGGGGTACTGCAGTCAGTTGGATTTCTAGATTGCAGAAGGTTAATGCACTTTCAACAACTGAAGCTGAGTGTGTAGCTGCTACGGAAGCTAGCAAGGAGATGATTTGGTTACAATGTTTTCTGGAGGAATTGGGTCAGAAGCAAGAAGATTGCCCATTGTACAGTGATAGCCAGAGTGTCATTCATCTTGCAAAGAATTTTGTTTTTCATTCAAGGACAAAGCACATACAGCTCAGGTACCATTTAATAAGGTCTGTTTTGGAGGATGGCCAATTACGGCTTGAAAAGATTCACACAAGTGACAATCCTGTAGACATGTTCACGAAGGCAATCCCCAAGGAGAAGCTTGTTTCTTGCTCAACTTCTATTGGGCTTCTTGAGTGATGATCGTGGAGTTAATACACAACAAAGTCTTTTATCCAATGGGAGTTGCACATACTACATTGTCGTTTGGTTTCAGTCTCCAAGTGGGAGATTGTTTGGTGTGGAGCCTGATCAGTCTCCAAGTGGGAGATTGTTGATATTGTGGCGACTGATCATGTAGTGGGTGTTGATAATAAGAAAGGTTGGACAGCTGTGTAGGTGGACGTAGGTCAGGTTTTGGGTGAGCCACGTTAAATCTGTGTGTTATCTGTGTTAAGTTTTATTCTTCTTTTGTTTTCTGCATATAACTGTTTATTCTTATAGTGTTCCGGATCTGTCAAACCCTAACAGGTTCCTTGTCTTTTCTACCTAAATGTTGGGTCTGTTCACGAGTCTTGGTGGTTGAACAGATCAAATCTTTTTTTGATCTTTTGGAGAAAGATCAGTCGGTGAGTTAGAGAAAAGAAGGATTGCAGCAAATCAGATTTCATTGAAGGACAGGTGTCAAATTGATGTCATTTCTAGGGTTTCCTTCTTCTATAAGTTCCTTTCTTTTCTCTTTTGTAAGGGTTTCGAATCCTTTGTTCTGAGGGCAGTTTCCTAGTGTGGTTCCTTCTATAAAATATTCTTCCTTTTCTCTACATAAGGGTGTTCTTGATCTCTTTTTGGTTGCAGAGAAGAGCATCCATTGTAATAGCTAGTTTTATGAATAAATACTTCAGTATTGTTGTACTGTTATCAAGTTGTCTCCATTTTGCTTTCCAAATCATATAGATTAAGGCATCAAGGGTGTTTTAGTCTTGTCTATTGTGGATCCGCAAAAGAGTTATTTAAATGATAATTGTGATTTGAGATTTGTTTTCAGATGTGTATGAGTTTGGGGTATTAAGGATATTGCAAACTTGTCTTTCAGTGTTTTTTATGTTTAATGTATTGTATATTCTAGGGTCTCTTCCAAGGGGAGGGTTAAATACTTTGAATGGGTAGTCGCATGTTTGAACACACTGGTGGATCCACAAGTAGAACTTGATTGATAGGGTATATTTGATGTAAGGCATTACACATATTAGACTGTGTTGGCTTCTTTGTTCATAATCTTTCTTTTGCAATGTTATGTTTGACTCTGTTGCCCATTGGATAAGGCACTGGTCTATGAGGGATTTGGGGTATTTTTAGGGATCCATTAATCAAAACATCAAAGAATATCTTTTCCCTTCATGTTTATAGGAAGGAGTTAGAGTAGGTTTGGTTTTCAAACATACTGTATGCAAGTGGGATACTGTATAAGATTTTGTAAACACCAAGGTATCTGTTACCTATAGGTTTGAAAGTTATTCCATAGTTATATATCTGCAAGCTGTTTGTATGTCAAAATGATTCATGTGTGTGCAGATTAGGTATACCCGCCTGAGTGATGTGGAACTCAAAGTGTAGAAGGTTTATGAACCTTGTTGAACGTTGTTTGTTTTTCTTGTTGAATCAGTGTTTGGGCATATAGAGGAATATATTTGAGCCGCAGGTATAAAAGGATCAGCAAGAAAAAGAACCAACAATAAGAACAAGATATAATTGCATGTGATAGTATCACGTGCAAAGCTGCTCCATGTAATCATGTTGCAAGTACTTTAATCCTTCCAGCATTGAATAAGTCAAAGTTAGTTAGTTAGAGATAAGTATTGAATAAGTCAAGGTGGTTAAAGGTTTCCCCTTTCTTCTCCACCTTTCTCTCTCCTAATTTCCTATATAAAGGAGGGATCTCATTGTAAATAATCATCTTTTGTTGTAAGCAACAAAACTATAGGCAAATCTCTTTAGTTCTAAAAACTTTGTGTTTCATTGTGCAAGAGTTGAGCAATTGAATAAAGGAATAAAGATTAGCAAACTTTGAGTTGTTTGTCTTGAAAATTGGTGAATGTATTCTTATGTTGCATTCGTTGATCCTTCTTCAAGTTAATAGTTATTTTGCGTATATCATTGGAACACTTTAATTCAAGTTTTCTGAAGACTTTGTGCTTCAGGAAATCAGGATTACTATAGATAGTAGTGGCTGCAACAATTCGAGGCTGAAGACTTTGAGCTTCAGTGATACAATTTTTATCAAAGTAGAGGGTGTTCGAAGAAAGACTTTGAGCTTTCTTGTGCATCCAAATTTAGAGTGATCATCTGAAGCAAAGATAAGAGACTTTGAGCTCTTATATTTATTTCATTTTTTGTTAGAATAGACTGTTGTGTTAAGGATTGTTCTTACGTCAATCCTTAAGCCACCGGAATTACCGTAGCAAGAACTGTTTGTAATACAGTTCAGTTTTGATTGAAGCCACCTGCGGTAACAAGGGAGCCTCCCCTATTGCTGAGAGGAGAGAGAAATCTCAGATACTGCTGCCTACAAGTAACATTTTGACAAGTTGTAGTCTTAGTGACTTGCAAAATATTTAGCCAACAAAATGGAATGCACAATATACTATTCAAATATATATATCAGCTCAATGTATAATACCTTGGGCCAGTATTGTTGACATATTTTCAATAATTGCAATGGATTTTATGTTTTTGTCAGGGGATAGAAGGAAAAGCATCTCATCAGTTGATGCTCGCAGCTCTACGTACTAATGAATCTGGCAGTTGGTTGGCCATAAATATTTATTATACTTGAGATAAATAGTATGCACCTGAGAAAAAAAGTAATTTAGTACAATCATAATTTAAAATCTTAGTCACTAAATCGATAGTTTAAGTTTTAACTTTACTACTTGTAAGTAGTAGTACTACCACTAACTTCTAAGTACAAGTTCTGCTATCTACAATTACCTGACAAGGAGACAAGAAAATTCAGCAATGTTCTATTTCTTCTATTAGTCCAACCATCAGTCATGATGGTGCAACCCTTCCTCCTCCATACCTCACGCTGCTCTTCAATTGCAACTTTTACAACAGCCACCTTTTGGATCAAAATAGGACCTTTTAGCTCCTCATCATTAGGGGCTTTGAACCCCGGACCACAAAGAGTAACAACATCTATTGCAATTTGCCAATAAGGAGATCTAAAACAAGTTAAACAAACAGAAATAGAATAAGTATACAAATAAGTTTTACTTTCAACTTTAAAAATTGATATAAGCAAGAAAAATAAGACAGAAATTCAAATAATAAGTAGTAGTACCTTGCAACATTAAATGGAAGGTTGTTGTAGAAAAAGAAATCTCCAAGTGCCATTTTTGCAGCCTCATGCTTCTCCTTATTCCAACCCATGCTCTCAAGCGATGGTTGGGCACTCGGAGTCGTGCGTGGAACAAAAATAGAATCTAGGGTGGATTTATTCTTACGAATCCGAGGCCCAAGTATCACACTCACAGTACCACTACTAGATGGAGCTAATGGAGAATGAAGAGATGAAGAGGTATCCCCACCTACACTTGCCATTTCTTCTTATTGCTTCCTTCTCAATTCTTTTTTCTCTTCAAATCCCTCTAATTGAGCTTGCATTTCACGTTTAACATCTTCGAGGCATCTTAGGCATGGCTTAGCATCATGCCCTGGTATATGTGCAAGGTGATATTTCAATCGGTTAATACCTCCCCTATTATATTTAACACGACAAAGCCAACATATAACTACTTTTTTGGGTCGGGGATGGCATGTCTCCAAGCCTTATCTCTTGCTACGAAAGTAGGGTCTGCATGTGGATAATATTTAGGTTGAGGTGTTGATGAACTACCCTCCGGCTGAGACATTATGATTATGTTGCTGCTACAATATATCATAAATGAAAAAAATAAGCATCTACAATAAAAAAGTCAAACACTAGGGCTTCTTACTTTTCAAGTTTTTCATCAACAAAAAATGGAACAAATGTAAAGACTAAAACAACAAAATGGAAACCGAAATATGATTCATGAATGTAAAAATTCAAAAAACAACACAAAAAATGTAACTTACCTCTTCAAAATTGATCAAAAAATGGAAATGCAACTCTTCTAATGTAGATGCCTCCTCCAAATGCTTCTTTTAGCTCCTCTCAATGTGTGAATGCAAGCTACAAACTTGCACAAACAATAAACAATCGATCTATGAGAGCCAATCTTTTTCCTAAAACCCCCATACTCTTCTCTCAAGCCCTTTTTCTCTCCTCTCCTTGTTTGCATGTGATAGAATGACATTTTTAGGTCAAAGACATAACATATAAACCGAAAAAAGAAAACAAAAATCAATAAAAAATGTTTTATTTTACACTTTTTATGACTGTAGTCGCAGCAGAGTCCTGGGCTCGGGACTCGGCGAGTCCAGAGAGTCCACAGACTCGGCGAGTCCGACTGGACTCTGCTGGACTCAATCAAGTCCGAGTCCAGAGTCAGTTAAACTCTAGAGACCCGACTCGCCTCATGACTCGCAGAGTCCAGCACGGACTTGCAGAGTCTTGTAACGCTGCTTGCAACAATGCCAAACTCAGCCATATAAAAGGGTTCCGAGAAGTTTCCCGAAGGGTTACGAATGGGCCGACATGACCTACTATTTTATAACTAAACTAATTAATAAAAGGGGGCCCATAAGATATTATTAATTTCAGGGCCATACAAACAATTGTTTTAATTGAGTTATTTAAATATTTCAGGGACATTACAATCAAGCACGATATGCTATGCATATTGGTGATTAACAGATCATCCAAGGAAAGAACATTTAGATAAAGTGATAACATCCATTAAGTATTTTAAGCATCGATTAAGTATATTATGCATCGATTGACCATCTTGACAAAGTGGGACTAGCATCTGATTTCCCTTGATCTAATATCATCGACCAAGATTGGGAAAGGACAATAATCAATGAGTCAATGAAGATGATCATAAACATTGACATAATGGCAATATCAAGTATGAAAAAAGCAGATTAAATATGGCATGTACACGCATCGATTAGACAAGCATTGACTAATGCCAAAACACTGATTAATGCTGGACAAAAGTTTTACAAAAAAGTATATAATGCTCTTTTATGAGTTAAGCTAGGAGTTAATACCCATTCAACAAGATTTGTTTCTTCTAACTGATTGTGATCAATGGCTTTCTTCCCTGTAATAAGTTCAAGTAAAACTACTCCATAGCTATATACATCACTGGATGGAGCCAAGTGACGCCGCAGAAAATATTGTGGGTCCACATACCTGTCAGAAAATTCAAGACAGAAAATAAGTAATTTGACATACAATCCGGAAACAAAAGGTGCAAATTAGTACAAATATTTTTTAGACTATAGAATATCCATTCATATCTAATAGGCATTATTATACTTACCATTTAGAAACAAAAAAAGCTTTTTTTGTTCATTCAAAACTATTTGCAATTCTCATCACATTTCAGACTCGAAAGGTTCTAGAACACCATTCCTTAACTTTAACAAGAAAAGGGAGAGAATTGACATGATTGATTCTTCAAGGTTACAGCAATATAATTGGGATCTTACTTTATGATGAAATGGCTAGTTATGTAGACATGCACCAAAGTATGCAGGAGTATGTTTCAACATCCGTTTCAATATGACAGAATTTTGTATCCTAGCTAGGATTTGATACATGTAGTTCATAAAAATGTTGTTCATAGTGTCCTATATTTGACTTCTTTTTATATCATTAAGCTTTTTGATTCGGAAGTGAACATTATTCTACCATATTATCAAGATTCAAAACATTTATTTGTATGACTAATTTTCCTTCATAGCTGTTCAAAACACAAGGACTAATACACATGACCTGTACAAAATGTTAAGGGAAACTTTACCAAATACTGAATGATAGAGCTAGCAAACAAGTTTAATGTTCAATGAAGTTTCATTTTCAGGATGTACATGGACACCAAGATGGACACCAAGATGACATGGCTAGAGAAAGTGTCACTATGCATTAGTTACAAATTACAATACATGATTTATCCACTTGAACAACCTATGAGTATTTTATTTTCATGAAATTACATCTATAATACATGTAGCTTATATTCAGTCTTGATTCAACTGGCATTGTCAAACAGAATTCCTTTGACCTGTTCATACAAATTTGCCAATTGAAGGCTGTTCAGTACTATGCTGCTTATATGTATCTTAGTGGTCTTTAATTCATACTTGAAACTTGAAATCCAAATCATGCCATGAAAAGAAACACATTCGATAAATAAGCAACAACCAAATACAAGTTTGTACCCAAGAGTGCCAGCTGGTGCAGTTGAAATGTGAGTGTTGATTACATCTGGTGTGGTCCTGGAGATACCAAAGTCGGATAATTTAGCATTGAAGTGTTCATCCAGCAAAATATTGCTTGGTTTGACATCTCGATGTATGATAGGAGGGTCCTGCATGTTGAAACAAAACAAATAATAGCAATTCATATCTAATCCTTGTATTAAGGTCCATGAGTATATATATGGAATGCCTTTTTACTAAAGTAGCAATTATATTGAAGCAGTTTATTTCAAAAATGAGTATTGTACTTATAGTTGAATTTTTGAATTCCAAACTCTATTGCACTAAATAGGAAAGCATCAAACTGGATCCTACGCATAACAGAAACACTTGCTATGCTTTTATGTGACATGTGAAAATGGAAAATGATATGCTTTGTATTTACATTATTGCTAGATTCATAACTAGCAGATATAGGATTCTCATAACATATTATACTTCTGCAATAAAAGCATCCTCATCTTAATGTCCCAGCCAGCTGGGTTGAAGTCTTGTAACACTGAGTTTGGTGTGTACTGTGTTTATTTCCATGATGCGTTAAAGGAAAATCTTGGTCGATAGATAACTTTATAGGCTGTATTTTATAAAAATTCCAGTCATTTTAATAAAGAATATTTTGAGAACTATTTTTCATTTGTGCCTTTTCTTTTGCAGACAACTTCCATTTGCAACAACCATCTCTCTCCCAGATTATCTTCTCTACTTGTTTTCTTTTAAGAAAGAAAATAATAAAGAAATCAGAAAGAGCATTTGTTGTCAGGTTACCCTAACATCCTAGATATCCCAGTCTTAGTGTCTAAGATTAATGGACTTACCATTAAGTCATGGCCAAGGCCCAAGATTATCTCTAGATACACTAGTAAAGAAAGTTAAGGTTCACAATCAACCAGGCAAGAACAAACGCATACCCACATCATTTAATACAAATCTCCATAGAAACAAGCCTCGTGAACAAAATTATTTTCCGGAGCTCAATTGTTTGGAAATTCTGAAAAGAACCTTAATCTCATCTTTAGTTTATTCAACCATAGAAAATGGTCAAATGAAGAGAAAAAAAAAGAATTATGCTGATGTGTTTGAAAGTTCCATCAATGGAGAAAGTAGCAAAGGAAAAGAGAATCATATTCCAGAAAAATCAAGCACGTCTCTAAAGGCCAAAAAGGACACAATAAGAAAATCCTTCCCTCCGAGGCAAGCACATACATCTAGGTTCCAACATTCTTTCTATGGTTATTGCTACTTGTTAGTTAACAGATTTGTCCTTGCGAAAAATATCTGATTTATAAAGAATCTGAACCCGAATGGGCAAGAACAAATTATTAACCACAGTTGAATTAACCACTCACAGTCAATTCTCTGTATTTATAGCTACAACTCCCTCTAGAAATATATTGCTTTTATCTCAACTAAAATGAAATAAAGGAAAACATTCATGACACTTTTAACCAGAAAGCATCTACAAAGACAACATACATCTAGTCATCACTATGAGTGTGAACGTAGCAGGACTGCTCGAATATATCTTATGAAATCAATATTCAAAACTAATCTATGCTATTCCTAGAATGATCGGCATTCACTATTTTAAAATGCAAACTCAAAATACACTGAAAAGAGAAAAATAAAGATTGCATAGGATTTCATCTAGAAATCATTTTCATTCCAGCTGAAATAGAAAACATTTTTTGTTTCTTCAACCAACTGATTGAAAAAGAAGATAAAACACCACTTCACATACGGACAAATTTATGTCTTTATCATTCATTCCAATATATAGCAAAAACAACATTCCACTTACTTCTATTATCTAACTTCTAATATCTAAAGTGTTGACCTTTGCAGAGTTTTAAGTTTTTCAATACATAGCCATGCAGGGCTTTTGAAACCGTTACCAAAAATTACTCCACCAGGAGTCATTGTTTTAGCAGTTATAAAAACTAACTTGAAATAAGACAAAATGAAAGGAAGAAGGACTAATGGCCTTGGCGCATTCTTGTCATGGTCAACTGGTTGTCGAAGTGGCAGATCCAGGGGGTTTCTCTGGCGCTATCAAGACCGGACGCGGAGCCTTCCAACTCTCATAAGCTGCTGCAAAAGCGGGGATAATTTGCTGATGTGGCAGACCCACACATGCTATCCGTTTTTTCCATACTTCTCTATTCTTCCGGATCTGTGCCATTTTATTTTCATGCAGGTTCAAGTGATCTTGTCCGATGATCAACATCAATTCAATGTGAGCTACTCTTGAGAAATCACGTGCAATGAGTGATTTTGATTCTTTAGCCTCCTTCATCTTTTCCTGCAGAGTAGCGATAACCTCTTCACTGCTCCTTACCGGACCTTCATCATTTTCCAACAGTTGGACATCTATGCATCTCATATCCTCCTGTGTGATGGCTTTAATGCTTTCCAACTCCTTCAACAGCTCATTTGCTTCATCAATTATTTGCTCTATCACAACGTTCCTCCATTCAATGCTAATCTGGGAGACATACAACACTTTGTCATCAACAACATGTTTTCCCACTAGGAACTGTTTGAGTCCGTAACTTTGAATTTCTTCCATCCAAGTTGCTTTTTCTGCCCATTCTTTTTTTTCTTCTTTCCAAGAGCTGATCTTTGTTTCCATCCTTTTAGTAACTCCTTAAGATGTCCTGTGGGTGTTACTTAGATTGCCTAAGTGTTTTACTGCCTCCTGGGGCACGGAATCTATCCAGTCTCCAAATGTTTTTGCAATCATCCGGCCCCTCTGTATCTGATTTAAGAACTTTTGATTAATTGGGGACTTGACATCCAGTGTGTCATGGATTTCAGAAATAGGAAGAGGACCTGGATTTTGAATTACATGTATGTATTCAGTCATTTGTTTTAGAGCTTCTTTCATTTCTTTCTTATTTTTCGCGTCTTTCCAGATTCTTGATGAGATCTTTTTATTTGATGATTCAAAGACCTTCATATCTGCCTCCCTCGTACCTTTTCCAAGGTCAATCTTTTGTATTTCATAATCTTGGAGAGATATTTCACTCTCATCTTTGTCCTTGGCTGGTTTTGCTATTTCAGCCATCCAGTGACCTCTATTTTCATTAAAACTTAGCCTAGATTCCATCTTTGGCTTCTTAGTCTTCAAAGATTTCCCAAGACATTTGCTCACCATGTCCTCGACTGGGAGTAAAACTGGAATGATGCTCCTTTTCTCGCTTAGTGACATTTCCAACTATTTAGATGCTCCACGAGGCTTGGCTTGGTGCCTATGGACTTCTGCACTGTCTATCAAAGCTAATGAGTCATCCTGACCCTCTCCTGCCTCTATCCTTTTGTCAGTATCCATCTTTGTTGTGTGGGTTTCTTTGATAGCCTTATCTTCCTCTTATTCTTTTGCCTCTTCTGATGGCTCTAGGTCTATTAGAATGTTCAAATCCGGCTGTTGTTTATTGCTTCTCTTACTCCTTGAACGAGTGACCCGAGCAGGTATTAAGGACTGAACTTGAACTTGAACTTTGCTTGGAAGGGGTTCAGGTTCAACTTCAACTTCTACCGCACCTGCAACAGAAGATTCAACAATTGGATTAGTGGAAACAGAAACACTTTTGGGAGAACTCAACCGTGTAGACTTCTTTTTAGGTGTTGGCTTCCTGGTGGTAGACTTGGTCATTCTTTGTCCTTCAAGCCATTTTTTTGTGCGCTTGATCACATTGGAGGTCCTTGCCTGTAGATTATCTTCCTCCCTTTTATTCCAATCTATAGATGGAATAGGAAGACCCTGAACCTTTTTAATGTAGTGAGGATCTAACACTTCATCACCTTCTTTTTTTTCAATGCCATCAATGTCCAATTCAAGCTTTAAAGTGACTATCTGCCCCAATGTTAATCTAGACCAGGTCCTTTTCCGCACCTCGAACTCATCAGAACAGTCCGCCCAGAAATCTTCTAACTCTGGTTCATGCATAAACGTAGGGGCTATATTCAGATGACCTTGGGCAAATCCCTTGTTGTCAAAGTTGGGCCTAGCATGATATGAATTCAGGTTTAGATCTTTCAACTCTTTTTCTAGGGCCATGGCATCTTGTACTGCGTGACAACGATAGTAACCTAGGTCTATTGGGAAGACTACTCCTGAACCTTTCTTTCCTCTAAGATTTTTATCAACATGAGCTAATTGCCTACAGATTCCCATTAAAATAAATTTGTCTAAGCAATACCTAGGCAACTTCAAGGGTTCCCCCTCAAATTCCCCAACCCTGAGATAAGTAAATTTGGGGAATTGAATAAAATGACTACCATACACAGCAAGCAATTCAATTGTCTCATCAAAGAGCCTTTGATTAACTTTACCTTGCAACTCAAAAACCAGACGAGTTAGAAACACATCATTGACCCTTCTGAAGTCCTCCGCGCTTCGGTTGTATTGCAAATGTACACAATATTCATATATTTTCATTTCTTTGTTCCAAGGCTCATGCTGGAGACCTTCCCAGTCTCTACAACAGGCAAGAATATAGAACAAGCATGAAGTCATGTGGAAAGTAGCCATGCTAGCAGCCCTAATCAACTCCTCATGAACTCTGTTAGAAATGAATTCAGCTGTCTATGAACTTGTCCGCTCCTAGGCTCTTTTGGATAAAACAGTATGTCCAATCCTCCCAAAAGAATGCATGACGATTACCTTTGATCCTGTTCAGCAATAACACCATATATTTAACCTCTTTGATCAAATGTTCAATAGTCAGTGGTTTAGGCAAGCAAGAACCTCCTTTTTCTGGTTTTATCAACCAATTCTGAGCAATGATGTTGCTGTATTCTTTCTTGTTGGTTGAAAACTGGCTATTGGCTTCTTCGATGGTCCACACCTCATATGTTTCTTTATGCGGAATTCTTAAGGCATCCATTACCATTTCACGGCTTATCTTAACGAGAATGCTTCCTGAGATTGTGCGTAGACACCTTTCTTCGGCGTCATATATGTTAGCGCACTCAAGTACCAGCTCCGGACAAGGCACTGTTGTTGGGAATCCAGCCGCTTCGAGTAGACCACTACCAGCCACTTTCCTTGACATAAACACCTCCTCCACATTTTTAATTCTTTGCACAACCTCAGCGAATTGGACATTCACTAGAGTAGTGTCTGCAATTTCTAGTAGAGAGCTAACCAGGTGGGCGGCTTTCACTGCCTTCGGAAGCTTAGGGCGAAAAAGTGACATTTTACAAAGAACTTTTCCAGAGAATGTATCATGTGCGAAGGAAAAACAGCAAGAAAAATTCTACAGAAAACTAGAAACAAAGAAGATTTACAGAAAAAGGTGTCTTGACTCACCTTTTTCGCTTACATGCAATGCTCTGTTGTCTATCCTACCTCACATCCGCCGCCTTTTGCTTTAACAAAAATGTGTACTGAATGACGCACGCTACTTATGGAAAAGAAAGATTTGCTGAAGATTTAGAGAGTACAACGCATTATTTTCGCGCATTTGATGTACCGCTGAGTTGACAACTTATAACTTCTCCATCAACTCCAATCTTTAAGGCGTGTGTGTGCATTAAGGTTTCATCGTTACCATTTCCGCTCCAATTCCCGAAATATTAATTAATGTACCTTTGCATGCATGATGGCTGACAGTTGGCTTCAACTACCCTGCAAATGCTTGATGTCGCTCATAGAAAATGATGAACTTGAACTATGAACTTTAACTTTCAAAAAGTTCAATTTCAAGTTCAGCAAATTATTCAAAACCAGAGACTTACGGACGCGGAACATAACGATAGACTTGACTCAACAAGGAACTTTGAACTATGAACTTTAACTTTCAAAAGTTCAAGTTCAAGAATCCATATTACTGAAACGAACCAAGACCCGACAACAAGACTTTGACGTGACCAACCTCTTACTACTTTTAACTCTTGAACTTGAACTATTAACTAAGGGAGTTTCAAAGAAGAGGGTTCAACAATGACTATGCATATGGACGAAACTTGAATGTTGGCTTTTCTGCAAAGACAAATACGTGGGTAACACTACTCATGAAATCTATTTGGTCATAGGGAAGGAGATTGTAGAACTCACGCAAGAAATATGAATGGAACAAGAATAGTACTTATGGGTTTTCATGAAGAAATGATTCCTTTACTCATCTTGCAGATAATAATTTCACTTACTACAAATGAAATAACTATGGACATATAGCACGATATAGTAGAAATGGATTTGTGAAACCACCTAAACAGAATATAAAGAAGAATACCATGACCAAACACAAGGGGAAGTCTACTAAAGTATGGAAAAGAAAACAAGCAAAAGGATGAATCCATGCTTGTGCAAACTGCACTTCATGCACAAGAGGAATCACCAAGTCCATGAGGAGAAGCACGAATTCAGAGCAAGATAATCATTGCAATATCTTATAGCTCCATGGAAAAGACAATTCTAAGATCAAATGTTGCGAATTCCATATGAAGGTTATGTGCATCCCGTTGCCATTAATTTCAAAAATAGGGAAAGTTATTGGACGAAAAAGGACGAATCCATGCTTGTGCAAACTGCACTTCATGCACAAGAGGAATCACCAAGTCCATGAGGAGAAGCACAAATTTAGAGGGAGCTAATAATTACAATATCTTTTACATGGAGAAGACAATTCTAAGTTAGATCAGATGTTATAAATTCCGTATGAAGGTCATGTGCATCCCGTTTCTATTAATTTCAAAAATAGGGAGAGTTATTGGAAGAAGGAAAATGATGCAATTGATGTCAAGAAGAATAAGTTCCTTTGCAAGGGATGATCTTCATTCAACAACCATGGATAGATAAGGAAGAATTGAAGATGCATATAAGAGTAATGGATAGCTATAAAAGTTCCTAACTTGAGGAGATGATCCAGATTTCTCTTGGACAGTCATAGGGGAAGCATGTCAAGCAACCAACACATAAAAAAAGGGTGGAGAGTTAGAGAAAGAATCTCCAACACGGGGAGAACTACATCCTTATTACATTGGATGTAAGTATTAAAGAATATGACTAAGATATTTCCCATGATCTATTTGTGGATAGATGCTTCATGAACTTACCTTTTCTATTGATGTCAAAGGGGGGGAGATATAGAATGGAAGAGAGCTAGAGAAAAGAGAAAGAATTATGTTGCCATCAATGACAAAAGGGGAGGTTGTTGGAATGCTTGTCATTGATGTCAAGATGGGAGAGCAAGATTATTGAAGGTTGTCATTGATGTTAAAGTGCTTAGTCAAGATCATTGGAAATAATGTGGTCATTGATGTCAAAGGGAAATAAATGTCATAATGATTTAATCAAGGCCGTAAAAATTCGGTGTTTCCGTTCAAGGTATGACGGTACATTGATCATATTCAAAACACTACATTGGATGGGATAAAGGATTTATAGCAGATGTAAATAGACCTTTTAAGGAAGATTGAACAGAGTTTGTTAAGACCTTATTATCAGATTGCTGAAGTTGTATTGACCGGCTTTAAATCACATGTAAGAGCATATCAAAAGCAGAGATCTATAAGCAGACCTAAAGGAAGTTTGTAGCAGATTTATAGTAGAATTAAAGAGATCTAAAGCAGACCTGTGAAGGAACTCAAACACAGATTTGTAAAGAGAAGTACATGCAGATTTAAAGAAGATAAGTATGTAAAATGATTGCACTAAATTTGTGAGAAAGGAGATATCTATATACATATAGATAAATAGATAGATAGATAGGTAGATAGGTGTAGATAATGGGTAGTGATTAATGAAATATGAGAAATTTATATGGAGCAATGAATATTCTGAAGACTAGAGATTATTCTGAAAAGCAGCAATTAAATCTTTTTGTGTGATGTCCCCTTCTAGTTAGATATAAGTGTTGTAGCAGGATTAACCTATCACTTGACCCTTGTAGGCTAATAAGGGTGGATAGAGGGTCCTTTGAGGCAGAGAGCTAGTCAGAGAATGGATTATTTTTCTACTCCAGAGCTTAGTTGTTTCTGACCTGGCATTTGTATGGTTTTCAAAGCTCAGTTTCTCAAACTTACTATTTATAGTAACCCTGAGGATGGTTGCGAGGGACCACTTCTATTTTGAGTAAGGTAGTAAGATGAGTAGTGGATGCAGTGGTTGACCCCTTGGTTCAGACAGAATTGGGAAATAATGAATATTAGAGAAGTTATTAATGTTTAATCGGCCTAAATGATAATTATTTATTAAAAGGTGAAATATAAGTTATAACTTAATGTTATAACTTGAGGGTCAATTCATCATTAAAAGGGGACCATTTGAGGAATTAATTATAAATGCCAATTTTAATGAAAAATTAAATGGTTTCCCTAAGTCTTAATAAAATAACATTTTTTAATGTTATTAATATGCTTTTTGGGGAAATTCGACTTCATGGGGAATTAAAAAGACTTCTGAAGGAAAATCGAATTCATTCTTGACATTTTGAAAACTCATTTCATGTATCTACTGAGCATTGGAGAACAGGGACGAGGGTTTGTGCAATTCCAAAGCTTTTTGGGAATTGGAGAGCGTAGCTTCTTCATTGTATCAGCTTTCTGAAGGTTGTGAGATATCAGATGAAGTTACCTTATCCGCTGGCTTCATTCAGAGGTCAAGATTGGGCTAATTGGAAGAGGAATTTCAGAGAAAATAAGCAGTTAGAAGGGCCCAGCGTCAGGAGGGTTAAATATCTGAAATCTGGTGATTATTGGCACCATTCTAGGGCAGATTCGATTTCTTTTTGGCATCCACTTACAGCAGCAAAGAGGCGCCAGGAATAGAGGTGCAATTTTATGCAAGGAGTGTAATAAATTCCGGAAAATTTCAAGAGAAGGTGCTAGACTTGGAGGAACCCATTGGCATTAATTTTGAAGGTCTACTCTGCTGATTTTTGGAGTATTGATTCATTTTGTTGCTGCTTTTTACCAGTAGAAGCATAGGAGCCATAGACATTTCAATACCGGGTATGCATGTATGTAAAAAGGTTTCAAATGAATAAGGAATAAATATATATGAAGTTGTTGCTACTATTACTTTCTGCATTCATTATCTATGTTTATATTTACATTGCTTTTATGTCAAAAAGACAAAAAAATTGTAAAACAACTCGGAAAACCAAAACAAACTTCAATAACATTCATCAGCAATTAGAGTAAACAGTTGCAGAGGACTTGGGGTCTTCACAATGGTATCAGAGCGGTTTCCTACCATCCTTTGGGCTTAAATCAGATTGTTAATACAACCAAGTGACAGGGAAAGAATGTATTATAAGAGAGAATAAGGGAAAAAACTTAGATCCATTGTAGGTACCTGAAGGGAAGACAGTGTCAGGATTGATTGGTACTTATCAGGAGTCAACTTCTAGTGATATTGAGCAGGATACAGGTATGGGTGACAGAAGAGAAAATAGTCCACCCCTAGATGAAGCCAGAGAAGTGAGAGAAACTTTGAGAGGGTTACAGGACGGACAACAGTGTGTAGTTGATAAACTACATCAGCTCCCCGTAGCCATACAACAGTTGGCTAATTCTAGAAGACAACATCATGATCAGGAGGACAATAGGAGTGTGGTTGGGAAACACAGGGCACAAAGAGTGCCTACTGACACCTTTGATAGGCCTACACGGTCCACTTTCTTACGAAATGAACCAGAAGAAGTTGTTGGGAATGAGGACAATGTGATTTTTGATAATAATGTCATGACAGTGCATGATGAGTGACATTTACTTCCCCCAGATGTAAGGGAACATTTGAACTTTGACAGATTAATGAGTCAGAGGAGGGAGCACCACAGGGGAAGGCAAGATAGAAGACCAAGGAATCAGAACATGGATCTAGAACAAG
This sequence comes from Thuja plicata, assembly GCA_018584345.1. NCBI lineage: Eukaryota > Viridiplantae > Streptophyta > Pinopsida > Cupressales > Cupressaceae > Thuja > Thuja plicata. The sequence goes on from MU226804.1 coordinate 935,854, forward strand.
CTACCAATAAAATCACTTTACCACTATTTGATGGTAGTGGGAAGGTCACAAGACGGTCATGAATTCATAAGTTGGACATCTACTTCAACCTTCGACCTATAACAAAGAGGGATGCAATTAAATTTTCTACATTGCATTTAGATGGGGTGGCACAATGGAATGGTTACCTTACAGCATGACCACATCACTTCATATCAAGAGTTTGTTGACAGGTTGGTTGATCGTTTTGATAAGAAAGATCGGGAAACATATTCCAGAGATCTTGCTCAACTAAAGCAGGTTGGGAGTTTGGAGAGTTACATTAGTGATTTCCAGAAGCTATCTGTTATGGTCTCCGACATTTCCGAGTGGAGATTGGTTGTGTTGTTTATTGAGGACTTGATGGAACCTTTGAAAGGGTGGATAAAAGGTTTTGATCCATTGACACAGGAGGCTGATATGAAGAAAGCTAGAAGTATGGAACCTGCAACTCCTTAAAGCGAGTTCTTGTGTAAGGGATCTTCTTCATATAGAGACAACAAGTATTATTCCAAAAACAAAGAAAAATCAGATTTCAAAGGGGATCGAAAAGGAAAATCAACAACTCCATTTGATAGGGAAACACTTAATAATTTAAGCAAGAAAAAGTTGTGTTTCTACTGCAAGGGTCCTTATGATGCAAACCATGATTGTCCTTTGAGGCCTAAAGGTAAAGCTAGCCGTGTGATGTGGGCATTCTATGAGGATTCCGAATCTGAAAATTTAGACCAGAAAATTAATCATGAGGAATTCGATGTAGAAAAGGTTGAGTATGAGCTAGAAAAGTTAGAAAAAATAGACGCACACGAAGAAGTTAAGTGTAAGGAGGCAAGTCTCACTAGCATAAAGCAGGAAGGGTCTTTCAGGATGCGCGGGGTACTAGCTGGACAAAAGGTTATCACTTCATTGGATACAGGTGCCACGCATAATTTCATTGATGTTAGATTGGTTGAGAGGCGTGGGATTCATGCTGAGGAGATCGAAGGGACGAGGGTGAGAGTTGCGGATGGTTACACTCTTAAGTGTAATAGGATGATTCTTGAACTCCCTTTGCATGTGAATAATTATGAATTTAAGGAAGAGTTCTATGTTGTGAATATGGGCAACACTGATGTGGTCTTGGGGATGAGTAAGCTCCATGACATAGGAGAGTTTACTCTCATCCTTCGTGAGATGGAGATGAGATTTAAGGTTGATGGGAAGTCTAATGTGTTGAAGGCCATTAGAGTCAGCAGTTTGAGGATCATATCATTCAGGACGATGGAAAGAATTATGCACGATGACATGGTTTAGTGGGCAAAAGAGTGTATCTTGATGCCATCATAGGAAGGACAACAAAAACCGGTTTACTATCAAGATATACAAGAGTTGAGAATTAAGCACTCTAAGGTGTTCAGTGACATTCCACTAGGTAGACCTCCAGACAGAGGGATTGAGAATATCATTGAATTGGAGGAGGAAGCAAAACCTGTGATGATTACTCCCTATAGACATCCAAAACAGCTAAAACATGAAATTGAAAAGACAATTAAGGAGCTTCTTGCTATGGGGCACATCAGGCCTAGCAAATCTCCTTTTGCCTCTTCGGTTGTGCTTGTGAAGAAAAAGGACGGTACCCTTCGGATGTGCATTGAGTACAGGATATTGAATAAAAGAACAATCAAGAATAGGTATCCCATCCCCTGGATTGGCGATCTGATTGATGAGCTTCACGGTGCTTGCTTCTTTTTGGAGATAGATTTGAGATCGTGGTATCACTAGATCAGAGTTAGAAAGTAGGACATTGAGAAGACAACATTTAGGTGCCATTGTGACCATTTTGAGTTTGTGGTTATGCCCTTTGGGCTAACCAATTATACTGCTATATTCCAAGCTACAATGAACAGGGTCCTTCAGCTTCAGTTGAGGAAATTTGTACTTGTCTTCTTTGATGACATCTTGGTGTACAGTAAAACGTGGGAGGAGCACTTTGGCCATTTGGATATAGTGTTAGAGATTCTTGGTAGGGAATCATTGCATGCCAAGGAATCCAAATGTGATTTGGGCATGGAAGAGTTGTTGTATTTGGGCCACATTATCAGTGTAGAGGATGTGCAAATGGATCCTGATAAGATCCGCGCTATCATTGAGTGGCCTACTCTAATGAATCTCACTCAGCTCCGTCGGTTTTTGGTTTTGTGTGGCTTCTACCGCAAATTTGTTAGTGGATATTCACGGTATGCAACACCACTTACAGATTTGATGAAGAGACATTTGTATGGACTACTGAGGTACAAGAGTGTTTTGAGAAATTTACACTTTTGATGACTACATGTCTAGTCCTCGCCTTACCTGATTTCACTAAGCCCTCTGAGCTACATTGTGAGGCCTCTGGTGAGGGCATTGGGGCAGTGCTTATACAAGATAAGCATCCTATTCCATTTGAAAGCAGGAAGCTGAGAGGACCTAAGAGGAGCTTCAGTATTCAGGACCTAAGAGGAGCTTCAGTATTCGCGAAGAGAAAAATCGAGATTAAAACCTGGTGTAGGGGACAACCATCATCCACCAAAGAATTATCACAGAGAAAACCCTCTAACTCATCAATATAGATCCCAAACTAAGTGTAGGAGAGGGGGCAGCCCTGCTTGACCCCCATAGTACTCTTGATAAAATTGGAGAGCGCACAAGGGGTCCTGAGACGACCCAAAACCCTCTCATAAAGTCTCATGATAACAGTCAAAAGAATCTCTGAAATGCCACTGTATGTGAGTCTCTGAAAGAGGGTTGACCTCAGAATAGAATCAAATGTTTTGCAGAAGTCCACTAAGCAGCAAAACACCTTCGAGGAGTGATGGTGAGCCTCCTCAATAATAGCCTGAAGAGTCAAAACATGGTCCATTGTCTGGTGATCTGGTCTGAAGCCAGCCTGCCCCCTAGCTCAGATACCTCGTTGGTCGAACTCCCTGGAAAGGAGAGTGAGGAACTATGGCATATAGTTTGGAGAAGGTGTGGCCAACCACAGTAGTCTTGTAATTATGGGGATCAGTGAGCAACCCCGCCTTGTGGATCAGATGGATGATGTGATGTGACCAAGAGGGGGGGAACCTTGCGTGAACAACATGATTAAAGACGTCTAATAAATAGAGGTCTAGAATGGGGGATCCAAGCTTAAAGAACTCAGCCTGGAACCCTTCCTCATTTGCCACCCTACTACTATTCATGATTTTGACCGCAGCCCTGACATTCATGCAAGTGAAAATATGGCAATGGGGAGGGGGGGTGACCTAGAAGAGGGTTTAGTCAGGGATATCATATATCTTGGTGGTATGGGAGACTAAGAGATTGTAGTCCAACGCGGGGGGGAGGTGGGAGCGGCGGGGGAAAAGTGTGCGCCAAAAGGATTTGGGAGAGTGAAAGAGGGAGACCCGAAGGGTTCTCCTAAGCTAAGAGATGAAGAGGTGTTTCTTGCAGCGGAGGAGATGGCAAGCAGAGGTCTTCAGTTGGGTGTACGAAGGGTGTTGGAGAGTGAAAGAAGAATGCAGTCTTCAATGAAAGTCTTTACACTTGTCATTGTACCATTTGTTCATAGAGCAAGAGTTCCTCAATCTATAAGGGGTAAACCAAGGAGAAGTGAGGTGGGGGATAGACAACAAGGCGGGTTCCCAGAGGGAGGCGGAAAGGTGGTCAAATTTGGACTTGCTTTATGTTAGATAGTTGATAATATTATGTACCTTACATAGAGGGGACTTTTAGATGCTCATGTTTATTTCCTAGTAATTCTTGCATGTTGGCTTGGTAAAAAATTTATTGAATTGGTACTTTCGATTAGTCAATTGTACCCTTGATAATCATATCATTCGTCAATTAGTAAACTAACTCAAAACCTACAATAAGGTTTAGTACATTAGATGATCTTCTTCAAGGTATACTAGAGCATCGCAGCATTCTTCAATTAAAGCTTCTGTTACAGAAAATAAAATTTTAAGCTTTCTTACAATTTAACACTAAGACTGGATTATATACATATTTATGAGATGCCATTCTATACTGCAAACTCAATTTTAATTTATTCACATTCACATTTATGATGTTTGTATACTTGAAAATTTGAAATTATGGTAACAATATTTATCTCATTAGGTGTACACAATATATAGGAGAAAACACTATAACATGTTAACAAGAAGATCTATGAAAAGAAGAAATGTAATAACAGTCATGTACATTTCAACCTAAATGCAACTAAAATCTTCATATAAATGATAAACTTACAACAAATGAATGCAAGTAATCAAGTCCTTGTGCAATTGCAACAGCAATTTCGATCCTTTTGCGCCAACCTAAACTCTCTTGTATTTGTTCGTCTAAAAAAAATGATAATAGTAATATCTGTGGTTAACACCAGCAAACAAATATCGTAGAAGAAAAGGTCTATAGTACATGCAACTGTTTAATCTGCAAAACAAAAGCCATCATGACAAAGCATAGAAGTTCATATATTACTAATTGTTCCTGAAGTTCTAGAAATACTCACAATGCTCACGAGGGAATTAAAAATAAAGAAAACAATCATAACAAAATGATAACATATGTTATTGCTCAGTCAGCTTAATTAAATGCCCTCATGTTCTTTTCTTTGTCTCAAAACTGAAACTTATCATCACAAACAACCTTTACCTATTGAAGTCCAATGCTAAGAAGTAAAATGGAACAAAGTCAAATTTTGGATAAGCAGATATGTGGAAAATACAAAAAATGAGAGATAGGTTATATAGTTTAGCTGATCAATTAAAAAAGAAAATAAGATACACAAACAATCAAACAAGAATTATAAAATATCACATTACTACATTCCCAAAAATCTACCTTTACTAGAGGATTGATATCGTAATTAATCCAAATTAAAGTCCTCAAGGCAATGCTTCAAGATCAAGAAGTAAATTGGCGACATTCTGGTCAAAACATATGTTCCACTGAGTTTCCAGGATGGGGATGATAGGGGATAGGGGGACTCATTTCAAGGACAGATCTTTTGGAGGCTACATTAAGGGATGGAAAAGGAGACAGCTATTAAGTAATATGAAAATTTCAAAAATATAAGAAAATTTCATATATTCATATAATAACATTGATAAATCATTAATTGTATATATTACAGATTCTTAACACAACATTTGCAACAAAATACCCAAAGGTTACAAGTTCCAACTACAAATGATAAAAATAGAGAAAATATAATGCTACCCTAAACTTGCAAAAGACTTGTGAAATCAATGAGCCTATCTTCATTCTCTTAGATTTGTAATGGTGGACAAAGGAGACAAGAAGTTCCTGGCTTTGTGTTGAGATTGGAAAGGAGCCTGCTTCAATAAGACTAAACCATTGCGATTATATGTTAAGAACCTGCAATTTTGTGATTGCAAAAACAACTAAAAGCTGTTGTTTTCAGTGATTTAAAATTACTATTTGGAATTGAAACACCACCTATAGAGATAAAAATGGAGCTTGAAGACACTTAGGTATTGTTTTCCTTGATTTTATCTTGAAAACCCAGCTATTTTACTGACTGAAATGGTTTAAAAATGCTATCAAATCTTGAAAAGTAAAGCCTGACAACATGTGACTGTCATACACCATAAAGGAACTTGAAAATCTGTTGTTTTGTAGACTAAAATCTCTCATTTAGTGCTGAGAGTGGTTGGGGACCCAAAAAAACAACCTATGGCGGAATATTTTAAAATATATATTGGGTCTTTCTTATAAAAAAAATTGAGTGTAGAGGCTCTGAGTTGCTTGGAGAAGACAAACAGTCTTTCCCTATTGATGTCTTGGTTTACTCTTCCTTCTGGAGTTGATTTGGTTTTGTGCTCTTCACCACTCCTAGAAGACTAGTCTGACTTTTCTCATTCTGTGGGTGGTCTATGTTATGACTATATTTTAGGTCCTTGTGTGATTTTTTGTTCTTTAAGCCTTTTTTTTTTCAATTGCATTGGTTTAATTTTCCCCTCTTGCTAGCAGCAGCTAGGGGAGGGGGGATGGGGGCTGTATGGAGGTGGAGGACAGTGAAGTTAATGTTGGAGGTGGTAGGAGTAATGAGGGGGATATTAATTCTATACCCAAGTCATTTAGTCATGCCCTCAACACTAGAGAACAATAACCCATTTCATAGAATGCAAGGTTTGTTGCTAGGAAGCAGGAAGATGGAGATTTCAAAGTGTAATGTCATAAATTGCAACCCATGTGATTCCACATTGCATGGTGTTGTCCTCAATTTTGTATTTGCAAAATTGGGGCAACCCTACGAAAAATTTTGTGGGTTAATTCTTCAAGGCGAGTCTTTGTTTGGTTTTTCTTGGTCTTGTTTTTGCCTTAGGTTTATAGCCTTTGAAATTCCGCTCGTTTTGAGTTTTCTTAGGCATCAATCAAAGTTGTCTAGCTCAAGTTATTAAGGTTTTAAGCATCCTACAGGTGGGGTTTTTCTGCCTGATTGCACGTCTTGGTTAAAATCCCTCAAAAGTGGGTTTTTTGTAGGTAATTGCACGAAGTAAAAACACCGTTTATATGTAAAGTGGGTTTAGAACCCCATTTTAAAATTTCACATCATTCTGAGAAGTTTTACTTATAGTTTTTAATGGTTTAATATGTAACGGTGGACTTTTTAAGTCCTGCATATTATATTATTATTACTATAAGTTACATATAAAGATAATCTTTTAAATGCAATTAGGTTGGGTTTTTATTTAGCATTGCATATCATCACAATGAAGATCGTTTTTAAAACTCCACTATCAATATTTTAAATCCCAAATGCATAAAGGTGGGGTTTTCTGCATGACTGCATATCCTTGTTCTTCAATTAATTTTATCAAAAAGTGGGCTTTTTATTGGTAATTACATGTAATAAAAAGTGGCATTTACATGTAAAATGGATTTAAAACTCCATTTTAATATTTCGCATCATTTCAATGAGTTTTAAATATAGTTTTTAATGAAGGTGGACTTTTTAAGTCTCTTTACAAATTTCTCATTAAAACTACAAGTTACATGTAAAGTTTTATGCACTAGTGGGATTTTTTATTAAAATTGCATAAACATATGCTTTACATAGAAGCATGTAAGTTGTTTTTAAAATCCCACCTTAAATATATACAATCCATAAAAAGCATGGTGACGTTTTTTGAGTCTATTGTATGTTTTAAAAACAAGTCATGTATATGTTTTACCTTTCAAAAAGTTCGTCATTAGCCTTAAGTGGAAATTTTAAAAGGCTTTGCACATTGTTTATACATGCATTTGGCCAAGAAAAGCCGTCTTCAACCATAGTGGAGATTTTAGAGTGATTTGCATGTCTTTACATCCGCAAAATACGTGCAAATGAAGCTAAAAACCTGTTTTTGGAGCTGGAAGTGCAAAAATGTCATTAAAATGACTGTATTTTTCACTTTAAAGCCCACTTTTAGGGCTGGAAGTTCAAAAACGGCTAAAATATTACATGTTTTGGGCTGTCTAAAACCCGTTTTTGGCATTCTCAAGCAAAAACGCCTTTATCAATGGCTGCATTTTGGATTTCAAAGCCCGTATTGGGCATTTGTTGAACAAAAACAACAAATTTGCTTCCATTACAAGCTGCGTTTTGAGTTGCAAAGCCCGTCTAGGGCATTTTGTGGTGCAAAACCAATAATCAACAGCAAGTTTAACTCCATAACTAGCTGCGTTTTTTCCCTAGAAGAACGTCTAGGGCATCAAGCTTTGTTTTCATCTTGTGTTTGGCATTCAACAACTTGTATTTGCACATTTGCAAATCCTCCAACATCTATAGGTTTGAATCTTTCAAAACGGTTGCTAAATTCATGCATTTTGTTACTCAATCTTGTACACTTGTCAAGCAACTCATCTTGACTCAAAAGGCATTGATTTCAAGAGGACTGAGTCAAGATTCATGGTTTATGTAATTTCAAAACTTGGGATTATTTCTAAATCCGAAAATCCTTTGGATTTATTTCAGAATTGCTCTAAATTTGGAAGGCTTGCTATTCTTTGCATTTCTCTAAGGAAGGTAAGAAGTTCTTGCATTTTCTTTATTTGTTTTTCTTGTATATGTAAATCCTCCATTTCACTTTCAGATTTACATGTTCTTGTCTTTCCATTTCCATCTTCTTCCATTTTCTTGTAAGTTGCACATGAGGGTGTCATTTATCCTCATGCAGTCGGGATTAAAAAACCTCGTTCTTGATGGTGACTTTCCAAAATGAATGAGAAGAGACCAAAAACTGCCCAATATAAAGTGAACCAAAAATCCCACCTTCATGCTTTTTCCATGGCTTTTTATAAAACGCAAATGTTTCCAAAAATCCCACCTTGCATATTGAACATTTGCTCATGCATATGTGCGTCAATGTATTCATTTTATCAAACTCAAAGCTTGCTGTCCACATACGTGCAGTGCCACCAAAATACTAAGTTCTTCCCTATATGCATTATGGATTGAGAAACCCACTTCTTTCATAATGTTCACACTTACATATCAAAGAAGAAGTCCAACTTTCTAATATGCAAAACAGCCAAAAAAGCCCACCTTTTTGTGTCCTTTTATGAGATGTATGTTCTTCCCCTTAAACAAATGAAGATTCGTATTGCAAGAAGCAAAGTACTTCCCATATGGTTGCAAAGAAAAATGAGATCTTCCTCAAACATGTGATTAAGTTTGAAAATCTTGATTACAAATTCCAAAGTTGTAGAAGCATATGAAGTAGGAACAACCATATGATGGAGTCATACAAAGAAAGGGATGGAAGATGCAATGATGATTGGCATAGAATGCTTTCAAGACTAAAACAGAGAGACACAAAGATGTTTTCCAGCAATCACCACTATGATGCAGAGCAATTAAAGATACAGTTTCATATTCTGGTTCTAGATGCTTTCATCAAACCTGGACACATCACTCACAGAGCATCCAGTAGCAGTATGAAGACCAACAGAGGATGATGCAAATAAATGTCGTCTTGTCAGACACTTGGAAAATTTTCATCATGCATTATGTATTTGCAATTTGTAATTGACAGATTACATGCAATGTAAGAACAAGATGTAATTGCATGTCATACTATCACGTGCAAAGTTGTTCCATGTAATCATGCTGCAAGTACATTAGGTCCTACAGCGTTGAATAAGTCAACGTTAGTTAGTTGTAGATAAGCTTTGAATAAGTCAACGTTAGTTAGTTGTAGAAAAGCTTTGAATAAGTCAAAGTTAGTTAGGGATAAGGATTGAATAAATCAAAATGGTTAAGGGTTTCCCCTTTCTTCTCCACTTTCCTCTCTCCTCTTTTCCTATATAAAGGAACTCATTGTAAATATTCATCTTTGGTTGTGTGCAAGTAAACTATAGGCAAAACTCTAATCTTCTGAAGACTTTGTGTTTCATTGTAAGAGAGTTGAGCATCTGAATAAAAGGAATAGAGATTGACAAACTTTGAGTTGTTGTCTTGACAATTGATGAATCTTTTCTTATGTAGCATTTGTTAATCCTTGATTCAGATTGAATAGTTAACTTGTTTATTTCATTGGAGCATCTTTAATCCAAGTTTTTTTCAAGACTCTGTGCCTCAGAAGATCGGGGTTACTATAGAGAGTAGTGGTTGTAACATTCTAAAGCTGAAGACTTTGGGCTTCAGTGTTGGAATTTTAGATTAATTAGAGGATGTTCAATGGAAGACTTTGAGCTTTCTTTAACATCTGAAACTAGAGTACTTATTTGAAGTGAGGACAAGACAATTTGAGCTCTTGTATCATTTCATCTTTAGATAAAATTCACTGTTGTCTCAAACGATTGTTCTTAAGTCAATCTTTGAGCCACCGGTATTACTGTAGCATGGAGAACTGTGTGTGTTACAATTCAGTTTTACTTGAAGCCACCTGCAGTAAGAAGGGAGCCTCCCCTATTGCTGAGAGCAGAGAGTAATCTGACATATTGCTGCCTAAAAGATACATTTTGCCAAGTTATAGTCTTAGTGACTTGCAAAATATTTAGCCAACACATGGCACCTTTTCTTTAGCCGATTCAAAATATCTACATAAGCCCCCACTTCACCCGCTTGCCTAATCATCACTTTTTGTCTGAATCCCTGACCATGCGGATTGTTTTGATTAAGGACACGTGTGTCGTGGAGATGTCCGCGCGGCGTGCACTCATCCCATGAATCTAAAACCAAAGGTGGTCGTTGGAGTGTTACACCTGTTGTCCTTGGCAATGTAACACCTCATTTGGAAGGCCACCGATGTTGGCAATAATCTGGGTTCCTTAAAACCTTCCTTTTTCCTCCATTTTTCTGGTTCTTGGTCATTTGGATTACTTCTTGCTAACTTTCACAAGCTTCTTGATCATCTTGGACAGTTTTCACAGCTCTTTGGCCATTCTACGTTCTTGAACTACCATCTCCATCGCACACTTGCATATTCTCACCTTCATTCCGGCGACCTTCGACTTCTTGGCTTCAAAGGGGGGTCATCTTTAACCTTGCACTCACGGACTTTCATTTGAATAAGCATATCATTGTATCTTTATCATTTCTTCTTGTATCCATTATTGTTTATCATTTATCAGTTTATCTATCATATCTATCTTTGTTGTCCGCAGGGGTGGAAACACCAAAACGGGGGTTTGACTTTGGAAGACCTCTAAACCCCAACATTTTCCTTGTCGCCATGTGTGCAAGTTCAAAGATTAGAGTGGTGTATCAGGGGTCCCCATTGAAGGGTTGTGAGAACTTCTTCCCTTTCCTCTATCTTTAAATCGTTGAATTTGAGCTTATCCTTACTTCTGGTTATTCACACAACTTATTTTAATTTTTGTTATCTAGTTGCCTTATACCTTTCTGGTACGGCTACCTTGTTCGTACATGACTTATGCACTGTTAAAACTAAAAATTGCACCCTAATCAAATTTGATGAATACTTGATCAATTTTGAGTAACATGGAAACAAACCAAGGTTGTGGGTAACCTATAGCTGGAATGAATCTCCGGATGAAGGCTGGCTTCCTGTCTGATAACTCACCTGAAACCACCTAAAACTAAATCTTTTGCTGGAGGAAAGAGGTAGAAGGATGAACAGAAATAAATCTAACTCCTAAAGGGTGATGCACCAGAAAACTAAAATCTGAGATCTACAGATATAACAGACACACAATAAGAAAGGCAACATATACTTCTTTGCACAGTCCCACTAATTCATAATCTCTGCATAATCAATTTGTAAGAAGGCTTATAATAAAAGTCTCTAAAAGGAGAAAAAGGATCTCTCACAATCTGGAAAACTGATTAAACACAACTCACAATTTGCAAAGAAAATATGAGAAAATACTGCATAAAAGCACCAACATGCAATACAGATTTGAGGATAAATGATATCACAAAAATTTGCACCTACACTAAGCACACAATAACATACCAAGTGAGGAAGGCATAAGCTATAAATCACATAAAAAAAGGTGTCCTGAACCCGCATATCTCTGAAAATGGGTTACAAACTCTCTTTGCTTTTGTTAAGAACTTAGAAGAACAGTTACAAAACAACAAGCCAAAGGAAAAAGAACTCCTGAACAATGAGTCTTCAACTCATATTTATCCATTTTACATTCAACTGCCTCATAAATGAGGACAATAAAGTCTGGGTCGGATTCAGCCTACAAGGCCAATTTTGAGCCCTCCAAAGGACTTTAAAAATGCATATAAGTGTCCCCAAAGTCATCCCTCATGAATACCATCATAATTACCCCCCATAAATGCAGTCCTATCCTCTAATAAGGAGCTTCTAGAAAGCAATAACTGCCTGCAGACTTTAACAGTTGCACCTTTGACCTTAAGATTTCGCCATAACTTGCAACAAAAATCTCATCTTTGACTTCTAAAAGTAAAATAAAATATCTATTTCACACCTCTTAATTTATTAAATAATTTATAATTATATTATTTTAACAAAAACTAATTATATTAGCAATATTTATTAAGCAATCATCAAATCACTTAATAATATTGTTAATTTAATTGATGTTTATTAAAATAATAAATAATAATTTTTTTTTAAAAAGGTGTGAAAATAAAAAGTTTTATCTTTTACTCTTAAAATCCAACTTTTCACAAAAATCAAACTTTTCATAAATTATATTATTAAGTAATATTAATAAAAAATGGTTTTAATTCTACCATTTTATTAATTTTATTTAATAATATAATCTTTACATAATAATGAAGGCACAAAAGCCTTTTACTTTTGATGGAAAGAGGAAACAAATCGAACCCTAAAAGGATTCACGCACAATTGATTTCATTCAATTTTTATTTCATTTTTTCCTCTGCATGGGTGCCGCCAGGAAATGCTAGGACCGACTGGAGTTTTGACTGGAATTTGCTGCAAATTTGAGGCTCTATCCCGATATATTCCTCCATACATAGGTGCGTATGATGATTGAGAATACTTTCAAGCTTGTAGATGAGAAAAGTAACAAAACTTTGTGCATTTTTTTGCTGTAAATCTTCTCAGAAGTCTATTGTTGTTGAGGGTTTTCATTTCTCCCATGGCTGCTATGTACTTCGCACTTCACAGTCTTAACATAGTGGAAATGTATCCTTCGAGCTCCATTTTTTGTTTCCAGAGTGCATTATCAACTTCTACAGGTTCTACTTCTAAAACACGACTTCCCAATACAGCCACACCCTGGACTTGATGAGATTTTTTTGGCAGATTGATCTTTGAGGTAGTTCTCTTTGTTGTAGACCAATTTTCAGTCTTTTCTAAGATTTTTCTCATTTTCCTATGTACATAGTAGTTGCATCCATGTTTCTTTTAAAACATCCCTAATACTTCCTTCACCATCTTGAAGCTCAAGAATTTTCAGAATGAAACTATTATATAAATTCGGTGTCTTTCTCTCTTCAACTAGTTGCGCCTTGAACTGAGCATTTTCTCCCAGAAGTTTCTGTAGCCGCAACTTAGTTCTCTCCACTTCTTTTAAACTGGTTGTCTCCATGGTCTGAAACGTGTATTCATCATTCATAGAACTTATAAAAAAAAATAGGTTCAGCAATTATTGTAACATTATTCAAACCAATCCAAGCGTCATCATCAGCAACATTAACAAAATTTGGTGGAATAAATTCTTCATTGGTTGATTGATAGCATTTGTTTTCAGCTCCACACAAAATATCCTCAAATCTTGCAAAAACACAAGTTGTGTCACTTCTGATTGTAACAGTTTCTTCACTTGGGTGCAACCTACATGCCTTTTGTATTGTTCCCTCAGATGTGTTAATGTTGGATGAGCAATTCCAAACCATAGTGCTGAGATTTTCAATAGTTTGTTCGTGTTCTTTTATGAGTCTCCTTTTTTTTTATCTGTTTATTGTTTCAGCATTGTTAAAGTAATGGTAACAACTCTTTTCTTATTACTGTCTTTTAGAACATTTTGAGCCATTGCTCCTGTATTTTTTGATACTACAACTGTGGCTACTGCTATTCTTGCGATTAGACTTAATGATCTTTGCCAAAATAATGAACACCTCTCCCGGAACTATGGAGACCTTGCTTGAAACTCATTGTTATTAAATAGAATAAGCATCTTCTTGCATTTGATATCCTTAATGACCTTGCTGCTGTTCACCAGGGCCTTATATACATGTGCATTTGTGTTCACTGTTACTCAAATTGGTCTTCTTTATTGATGCTTTTGCTGCTCACCATACTTTAAAACATCAGATTTTTCTACTCCCTATACAGAGTTGATGATGTATATAGCTGTAATGCTCAGCCATTAAAATGGTAGCAGCATACGTTGACTTATCCTTGTGCTTTGTATTCAGATATCCTTTGAATCACATGCCTGTTTCTTTGCATCCATTGCTATTGAAGCTATAAATAATGCTTGAGTATCATGCTTCACTTAGAATTTTTTTGTTTTCATGCTGCTTTCAACATGTCCTTATGATCTGCCCCATGGAATTGTATCATGGCAAATAGCTGCTCTTTTGAAATAGTGCCTTTGTAATCTTTTCATGATAGTTGTTGTCCTCAATTTTGTATTCACAAAATTGGGCAACCCTATGGAAAATTTTGTGAGTTAAATTCTTCAAGGTGAGTCTTTGTTTGGTTTTTCTTGGTCTTGTGTTGGGTTTTTAATCTTGATTTTCCCTCGAGTCGATAGCCCTTTGAAATACGCTCGTTTCGAGCTAACTTAGACATCAAACAGAGTAGTATAACTCAAGTTAGGATGTAAAAGGTGGGGTTTTTCAGGCTGACTGCATATTTTTTAAAAATCCTTAAAAGGTGGGGTTTTCGAAGTCAATTGCACGAGTTCGAATTATATTTGATATATTAAATGGATTTTAAAGTCCATTTTCAAATTTCAACTCATTCCGAGTTGATTTGACTATAGTTTTTAATGTTTTTATTAAATAATCTAATTTCATGTTACTTTATTAAAACACTATAGTTATATATTAAATTAATTCAAAATTAAAAGACTTAGGTATAAAAGGTGTGGTTTTTATTCTTCATTGCATGTCATCAATGTGCAAAACACTTTTTAAAACTCACCTCTAAGTCTTTTTCATATTAAATACGTTGTTTTTAATAGTGACTGCATGTATATTCTA
>MU226804.1:1027439-1041749 GCA_018584345.1 Thuja plicata
TGATTCACCCCCCCCCCCCTTACGCAGTCCAGGTCTGGAGAGATCTCAAAAGAGATGTCCAGACTTCCAACCAAACAACAGCCACAACGGAAACAACAACACAATCAAGATATAACCAAATTCAACTTATATTATTATCAGAAACCGATTACATGCAACATGTCGATCTGTAAGGCCTTCTCGGTAACGGCCAGTTACATCAGCAAACACAACATATCTCACAGGATCGATACCTTCCACACTAGCCTAGATCTGTGACACAGCAATCCAGTAGGAACACAAAGACAGATCTGAACTTGAGCTCGCAGGCCACCAAGCAATCTTCTTGTTTCCTAAGCTACCACTTAGCTACTAGCTCTTCAAGCTATCTTTTACTACCTCAGCGACTTCTTGCTGCCCTCACTCCCCTACTCTAACCATACCCTCCTTTTATACTACATAGCCACAAATCAGCTTTATAATAAAACAACCCAAAAATAACAGTCGGCTTCAAGAACACAAAACCCGACGTGTTATCCATCAGTCAGTTTGCAACAGTCATTAAATCCACCTAGGAGAAAGAACCAATCCAAATTTAGGTCCTCACACCTCGAACGGTCGATCCAAATAACGAGGAACGCGACCCAAATTAAATGCACATGTCGGCCATCCCAACCAATCCAAATAACCCCGTCAGTAAACTAGAACACTGAAAGCCAAGCCACTCGGTGAGAGACACCACTGAACCAAACACCACCGAGCAGAACACCATCGAGCAGAGCACCATTGAGCCCAGTCACCGAGTCCGTCGGTGAAGCAACACACCTTTCAATCGAGAACTACCACCAAATGACCGAGAATCTCAAATCTCCAACCGAGCTTGCTACCGAAAGCCAAAACCAAACTCTAACACATTTTTGGTGATACAGGATTGCCAACTACCCAAGGATACTCCTGCATCACTCCCCAACTCTTAGTATAATTGTGTGCTTATTGTATCAGAGGCTATATTCGTAATCTTGACTAATACCTATGGTGGCTGGTAGAATTACTGTGATCGGGTATGGAAACAGTCTACAAGAGGTTCCCTCATGGTTCCCACCCGTATTGGGATCCCTATCTCAATGTGACCGGATTACTCCTCTCCCTTCACAAACTCCCTACCTACTTAGTTGTATTAGCGAATGATTAAGGAATTATCTAAGTAAATATTAATATCTCAAACATATCACAGATAACGTAACTAATATATAATTTTGGTTTCATCCTCATTAACTTATATAAATAATATATATGTATATTATTACTGCCATTAATATAACCATATATATATATATATATATATACATGTATAACATAATATATACATAATTTGTTCTCAACTGGGTGTTGTTTGCATCACTCACACAACTATATAACCTGCAAAAGTATGACATATCCTGTCAAAAGGTGCTGAAAGTGATAAATGTAAGAGGAAATACATGGAATTTCACAAAAACACTTAACCATCTATGCTCTACACACAATGAAACAAGCCTTGAGAAGGTAAAATTACTGAAATATATTGAACAAATGATGCTCACAGCAGTATACAATTCTGAAACTGAGTTACAAAGCTCATCAATCCTGTTAAAAGAACCTGAAACATGTTACAATACAACATGGAAGAACAGTAAGAACCATCTAAAAAATGAGGTCTCAACCCATACTTATGCTTTTTTCAGCCAACAGCACAATAAATCCAAGCAACAACTCCTGGGTCGGATGCAGGGAAAAAAGCCACTTTGGAGCCCTTCAAAGGACTTCAAAAAGGTATAAAAGTGTCCCTAAAGTCAATCCTCATAATAACCATCATAAATACCCTCCATCAATGCAGTCATATCCCTCAATTTTTCCAAAATATCTGCTAAATATCAAGGCATCCTCGTCAAGTTTCAAACTTATCTTCATGACTTAGCCTTTTCTATGACTCTTCAATAATATCTCTTTTTGACCTTTAAAGATAAAGATAAATATATTATTTTGCACTTTATTTACTAAATTATTTATAATTCATTTATTTAATAAATATCAGAAATATTAACTAAATAAAATGAAATCATAAAGTATTTAATACTCAAATTAAATTAATAATCATTATTATGTGATTTATAATTTATTATTTAAATAAATATTTAATTATATGAATAATATTAATTTAAACGATAATCAAATCACTAAATAATATTATTAATATAATGAATATTTAGTAAAATACGAAATTATAAATTATATAATAATGATTATTAAGTTGTGCAAAATGATAAATATTTGTTTTTATTTTTAAAGAGCATCTCCATATGCAATTTTTTATTAAACAATATTAATAGAATGATTTATAAATTTATCATCTATTAATATAATTTAATAATTCACAAACTATATTAATAGAATGATAAATTTATAAATCATTCTATTAATATTGTTTTTGCATCATTTACAAACATGGAAAGCTCACGTGGATTTATGGATATGAGACTTCACAAATATTAAAGGCAAAAGAAAACCTTTACTTGGAAAGACATTGAAACCTAAAACCATTGTTTCATACTTCATTGTTTTTTGCTTCCTCTTGCGTGAGCTCTACTCGGGCGCCGCCATGAGGAAAGCGAGGGTTTGCTGAAGCCTTCTTTGGAGGATTTTTTGATGCATTTTGGTGAAGAAATCTGGAGTTGTTTAGCATTATCAGACGCCATTCCCTTTCTTTTGTTGTTTTCCTTTCACTATCTCTCCTTTGCACTTGCTAAAGCTCAACCTGGGGCTGCCATGAATGGTTTTTTGGAGAAGTTTTGAAGCATTCTGGGAGGATTTGGTGGACGTTTTTTTCTCTGCTACTAGAGTTGCATGTGCTGCCATGAGGGATTTGAAAATATTTTCATGGAGTCTTGCAGAGTTGTGGCTCTATGCGTAAGCTTTCTTCATTACCTCTGCTATGCTTCTATTTTCCTTTAACATGCTTGTGTTGAAACTCTGTATTGTGCATGCTTACTTTTGAATAGTTGCCCTCTTTAGAAAATCTGCAACTTTTCTTTCAATGGAAGAAATACTGCTATGCATCAAGAAACTTCATGCTTCTATGTAGGATTTGAAACCCTCTATGTATTTATCATGGCTGAGAGAAATACATAACATATGGGCATATTGATTCTGATTATAGTTGCCTTCATCACATGAAATCACTGTTTGGTCTCCAGAGATTACTATGAACACATAGTTGAGATGCATGTCCACTCATTAGAAACTATTTATCTTCTTCTATAAGTCATTGCCTTCTTCATTTTGTTGTTATAGATGCATGGTGTCCTTCATTTAGCATACATATGCCTATAATAACAGTGCCTACCATGTGCTTTGTTGTTCTTAAACCCAAAAAAAAGCACTACAATCTTTTCATATGCATCATTTGTATGTATGCTGCTCCTTCCTTGTAATTCCTTCAGTATGCTTTGTCACTATAATGCATTAAAAATATTGGGAACAAGTTCCTTTTTTTTACCCTTCCTTTAGCTATGGAATTTGAAAACTTAATGCTCTGATTTTATAACAGCATCGACTCCCTCTATATGAATGTTGCTCATTGTTCTCTTCACCAGTAGTAACAAGATCTCACATAGAGAATAATAGGGCAGTTTTAAGAAAATGAAGTATTTGACCACTCAAACATCAAAATTAATTTTGCTGGAAGGAATAAAGTTTGTTCATAACATCAATATTTTACTCACCAATTTATAGAGTTGTACTAGCCCATATGTAGTTGTACCACTATTTCCTTTGGCTGCCAATTCTGGAAAATGTTTCTGAAAAGGGTGTTGTTACTAAAACGGACATAACTCATTCATTTCTCCATGAAAATGACTCAAACTTGATTCAAATTAAAGTAGACTCATAGACCTTTCTTCTGAGTATAGTCTCTTTGTTGTCGGGTATAATGTAATTAATGTGTCGGTTGGGAATTAGTTAGTGACTGGAGGCTAGGGAGTTAGCGCACGGTTACCAACCGTCGCGTCCCTTTGGTCCTTTATATCCTTGTATTACCTTCGGGTAAGGGGGCATATTATGCACGGAAAATATCATATTGTAATCACTTGAATGAATGAATAATAGAATGATCCTTTGTTTTATTACTGTTATGTTTTGTGTATTCAATTCTGCAAGTAACTAAGTTTACCCCGAGAGGCAAACACTCTTGCATTCATGTATCCATACAGGGCCATACCATGCATGCAAAGTGACTATAATCAGCAAAAATCAGAAAATAGTGAAATTGCAAATTACCATTGTTTGGATTCTTATTAGCTTCTCTTCAATTCACCATCCAAATCTGTGATTGCATCCACTAACAATATTTAATACCCTATCTCTTTGCTTTCATTTCAGACTCTGATTGTTGCACTCAACAGCATGCTGGGCTCTACCCTTGTGGGAGCCACATTTCACACCACATGCTGAAATAAGAAAGATACCAAACTGAAACATTAAATGATGAATATGAAGTCCATATCTGCACAAGAAACAAGTACATTAGATAAAAAATGAAGCTTGATCTGTCTCTTTCCTTTCCTTTTTGATTATTTTGATAGATGCAACTGAAGTATGCACATATAGCAGTTGATTTATAGATATAGGATCTAGATCCCGAGCTCTAACATATTTTTTCATCACCATGCAGGTACCCTGAAGACTAAAGGCAAGTTGACTGCATGAAGCTTCTTCAAATCCAACCATAGTCCGTCATTCAAACAGGCAATGACAGATCTCTTCCCTTTCTCTATATCTTGACTTCTATATATGTTTACTTCAGGTTTCATCGTTTCAGTCAATCCCATGGGTTGTGTGGGTTCTTAATTTATCTCTTTATTCAAACACACAACACTTGCAACCTTGTTATGATCAGAAACTTAATGTATTTCAGTTTTATATTCCTTTTGCAAAAAAGAACATTGTAAAGTGTCTTTGCAAAAATGAAAAGAGAACTCTTTCAGTTGTATATTTTCTTTCTGTCTTGATATACTTTAATGGCAAAGCTGAACTTTTCTCTTTCCAAACATCACATTGCATGATAACTAAAGTCCTTTCTTTTCTACTAAAAATTGATCAATGAACTGAGATTTTTCTTTGGTTTAAACATATGCAAATAACTTTGGCAAAGTTAAAAAGAAATTCACCTTTCACTTAATGACGAACCAAAGCTGGACCAACTTTGCCAATTTGAGTTGTGAGTGAAAAATTAGCAACATGAAGGCCTAAGTCAAGGAAAGACAGAAGGGAGTTGAAGGAGGAGCCACTCTTGCAAAATTACAAGCAATAAAAAGGGCTTTGGAAACGATGAAGTTGGGTTATTGCACTTACTTTCAAATTCTACAAATAT
This sequence comes from Thuja plicata, assembly GCA_018584345.1. Classification (NCBI taxonomy): domain Eukaryota; kingdom Viridiplantae; phylum Streptophyta; class Pinopsida; order Cupressales; family Cupressaceae; genus Thuja; species Thuja plicata. The sequence goes on from MU226804.1 coordinate 1,032,826, forward strand.
AATACTTTCAAAAAGAGATCATATCTACAAATATAATTTACTTTTGAACCATATGAATCATTGTGTAATTAAAAATAATTATATTTACACAACCACCAAATTGTGGAAAATACTAAACCTATAATGAGCCTATCCGGCTCTTTCTCGAATTCTTCTAATAATTTTTATATCTTTGCCGAATTAAATAAACACAACATTTCCCTTTGCATGTACTCTCCAATAATTATTTCCATCCATACGTAATAAGTCAATTATTCAAGCATGCCATACAATTACTTTCCCACGTGAAAGCATTTATTAAATTTTTATCAAAGGAAATACAATTATAACAAAATAGGAACCTGTTTATCCACACGATTTATATTGGAGAGGAAGCCACTTTCAACTCCCCATGAAAGGCTTGCAGACCTCCACGACTGCTGCAGCAGTCTCCACGCGGGTGCTAGTAATGTTGTCGCGGTCAATGAGGAGCCCCGCGTCCAACCAAGCTTGCTGTCGTTTCAAACTGCAGCCATCTCCACAGTAGAAATCACGTCCAGCACTAACCCCGCCTGTAGCTGCCTGCACTCGCTTGCTGGATGAAACCGCGACCTAGGATAGGATGTACGTCTAGCCAGAAGATTGACGCCACCACTGGCTGTCGTAATCACACTTTGTTTATTGTTGGAAACAGGCTTTTCCAACACTCCGTCTGCTCCCACAATTCAACCGCTAGAGATGGTGGTTTTATTACCCAGCCACTGGAACTCTATGGCTCGATTTCTGAAAGTCTTCTCTTTATAGGTAATCAATTGACCTCTTCAAGCAGGCCCCAGTTCAACCGAATTCAATCTAGAATTCAGAGCTTCCACGTATACAACAGCACGTAGGAAGGATTCAATCAATTATAAAACAGTAATCGATTGAAGATTAGATGAAGAAGAATCAGTCTTCAATCAACTAAATTGACCCTTCAGCTAGGGCTCAGATAATTAGGAACAATCCCCAAGACCAATTTCAATAATCAATATTCGATCCTTAGCTTCACAAATGAGCTTGTATTTATAATACCTCGGATGCGATAGTTTCCAAAAACTATCATCAGTTAACCATTCATTATAATATCAACTTCTTAAATCATTATAATAATAAAGTATTATTATTATAATAATATAACCTTTTATTAATTAATAACATGTCGTTATTAATTAACACCATTAATTATCAAATATGATTCTGATGATGACTCCCGCATCTCCTGCTGAAGCGACTGATCTCATGGCCTGTAACTACACTACCAAAAATAACAACTGCCAAAAATAGACTTACTATAAATAGTAAGTCCCCAGCCAAAGCACTGCGCAAACTAAAAATCGCCTGGAGTACTAACCACTGCCGATATTGCCCTGCCAGATGTGGAAATTGACCAAGCTGACTTACTAAAAATAGTAAGTCCAGACTTACTGAAAATAGCAAGTCTGCCAATTGGGACCCTCAAAACCAGGCATCAGCTCACGAGGGTCAGGAAGATGAGTTGATCAAGCCACTGCCAATACCTGCTAAAAAGGGGGTCATCACAGTCCGCCCTCCCCAAGATTGCTTGTCCTCAAGCAATTGAGTATCTCACTAAAAACCTCCACCAAGATCCCACAAGAAAAACGTGATATCCCTGCTATCTCGAAACCAACTGTAAACCCATGACATCAGCAGCACCAGTAACATAACCTGTATCATAACCCCAAGTGCCTGCGTTGATGAAGTGGAGATCTGGACATTCCCAGGCAATGACTCAACAAGAGAACTCATCATACCAAACTTCACCAACTCTCCCCAGTCATCCTGAAGCAAATCCACCTTAGGCACAGACCACCTCTGCACCAGATGTAAATCCCGAACATGTGAGTCAAAAATGAGGTTGTAAACACTCAACACAGTATAGACTCGATCCCCAGTAGGATCATCATTGTCCTCATCCTGATGCTGTTGCGATGACTCTTCAATCTCATCTATGTAAACCCACATGCCACGGTTCACTGCCCCTTTGGCCTCAAAGCACAAGAATGACCTTTAGAGAAAGGCCCCTTGCACCAAAAGCAAAGTTGTCTCCTCAGGTCCTCTCTGGAAACATCATCAAATCTTCCCGTTGACTTGCCCTTGTCCTCAACAACTGGCGGAGACTCCTCATCAACAGGTGGAGACCCAAATGACTTCGGGGCACCCTTGCTCTGAGATGATGCCTCAAGAACCCGGGCCTTCTTCGTCGCCTCCTGTAAAGTGGGTGGGTCCAAAGACTTAACCCATCCACGGAGTGGCTATGCTAACCCCTCCAAAAATAACATCACTCTCCTTCGCTCTGATATATCATACACCATGACGGATATGCACTGAAACTCGTTGATGAAGCCCTCTAGACTAGCTATCTGTCGTAACTGAGCCAATTCCCTGAAACAAACCTCTGGGTCCTTTCTGTCGAAGCGCTCGATCAGCCTGTCTACAAACTCCTGATAGTCAATAATTTGGTCATGATGTAGCGATCTCAATCGATGGTACCACCAGTCATGTGCAGTCCCATCTAAATGCAAAATTGCAAATCTAATGGCATCCTCCTCAGTCATCGGACGCAAGCTGAGGTAGGTGTCGAGCTTGTGGATCCAAGCTCTAGCAGTGACCCTACCGCTGCCATCAAAATGTTCTAGCTTCATCTTGCTAGCTACCTGTCTCAAATCATTCTGCCCCATCCTCTGTCTATCCTATGCTAGTCTTCCCCTTGAGTGCTCTCGTTTCTCTGTCAAGTATATATCAAAATTCAGATTTTGCTTCAAGGCTGGAGGAAGGGCATCCCATTCAGCATAGTGCGTGACTATATCATCAACAAAAGGGATATTTTCAACATCAGCACTAGCTGCATCAATCTCGGGTCTCATAAATCTGGGCCCCTGGAGTCTGTACTGATCTCCCCTACCTGCCATATCTGCTCTGTCATCTCTCCGTGCTGTGTGCACATAATCTCTGTACCTATCATTAGTCTGCGATCTCTGTGATGCGACAGAAGCATCACGCAATCTCTCCCTACTCTGGTTCCTTGGTAATACTATCCGACGCAAGGTGTCAGAAAGCTCATGTAATACATCAGCTACATGATGTTGTCCTGCTGCTAGGTTCCTGAAAGTTTCTCTAGCCTTTTTGTCTATCTCTGCTTCAGTGGCACCTATAGGTCGCGCAGAGCCTACAAAACCACCTGAACTACCTGGGTTACCAAGTACTGAGCCAAATTGAATATCTTCATCCCCTTCATTGGGTGGGGGTGAATGACCTCTTCGTTGATAATGCCTACCGGGAATAAATCTCCTGTCATATGCAATAATTCACTCTCCAAATAATAATATAAAATAATGAGCCCGATTTCCCTGCAGGCTGGCAGGAAACCGCTCTGATACCAATGTAATGAGCCTATCCGGCTCTTTCTCAAATTCTTCTAATAATTTTTATATCTTTGCCAAACTAAATAAACACAATATTTCCCTTTGCATTTACTCTCCAATAATTATTTCCATCCATATGTAATAAGTCAATTATTCAAGCATGCTACAATTACTTTCCCACGTGAAAGCATTTATTAAATTTTTATCAAAGGAAATACAATTATAACAAAATAGGAACCTGTTTATGCACACTTGGTGTCACACGATTTATATTGGAGAGGAAGCCAATTTCAACTTCCCATGAAAGGCCAGCAGACCACGACTGCTGCAGCAGTCTCCACGTGGGTGCTAGTAATGTTGTCGCGGTCAATGAGGAGCCCCACATCCAGCCAAGCTTGCTGCCGTTTCAAACTGCAATCGTCTCCACAGTAGAAATCACGTCCAGCACTAACCCCGCATGTAGCATCCTGCACTCGCTTGCTGGATGAAACCGCGACCTAGGATAGGATGTACGTCTAGCCAGAAGATTGACGCCACCACTCGCTGTCGTAATCACACTTTGTTTATCGCTGCAAACAGGCTTTTCCAACACTCAGTCTGCTCCCACAATTCGACCGCTAGAGATGGTGGTTTTATTACCCAACCACTAGAACTCTATGGCTCGATTTCTGAAAGTCTTCTCTTTACAGGTAATCAATTGACCTCTTCAAGCAGGCCCCAGTTCAACCGAATTCAATCTAGAATTCAGAGCTTCCACGTATACAACAGCACGTAGGAAGGATTCAATCGATTATACAACAGCAATCGATTGAAGATTAGATGAAGAAGAATCAGTCTTCAATCAACTAATTTGACCCTTCAGCTAGGGCTCAGATAATTAGGAACCATCCCCAAGACCAATTTCAATAATCAATATTTGATCCTTAGCTTCACAAATGAGCTTGTATTTATAATACCTTGGATGCAATAATTTCCAAAAACTATCATCAGTTAAACATTCATTATAATATCAACTTCTTAAATCATTATAATAATAAAGTATTATTATTATAATAATATAACCTTTTATTAATTAATATGTCGTTATTAATTAACACCATTAATTATCAAATATGATTCTGATGATGACTCCTGTATCTCCTGCTGAAGCGACTGATCTCATGGCCTGTAACTGCACTGCCAAAAATAACAACTGCCAAAAATAGACTTGCTATAAATAGTAAGTCCCCAGCCAAAGCACTGCGCAAACTAAAAATCGCCTGGAGTACTAACCACTACCGATATTGCCCTGTCAGAAGTGGAAATAGCAAGTTTGCCAACTGGAACCCTCAAAACCAGGCATCCGCTCACGAGGGTCAGGACGATGAGCTGATCAAGCCACTACCAATACCTGCTAAAAAGGGGGTCATCACAAAACCAGGCCAATCATTAATTCTGATCATGCCGACATAACCTTGATTTCACAAGATATCAAATTTAACGAAAATTGGTACTTTCCAAAATAGCAAACTTCTCCAAGAAGTGTGGAGAGCTCCCAAAGTATTGACATTTCAATAGAAAAACAGTATTCGACTCATCTTGATGACCTAAACTCACTACCATTGTCAAAATTCTTTTCCCATTAAGTCGTCATTCACCAAGAAACATAAATTTCCAAAGATACTGGACAGGCCACAAAAAGGGGACATTACATAACTGGTAACCCCACCTTCCTTTATAAATTCATGGAATGACCTAGAGAACAAATTTATCAATCATTTTAGAATCTCAATTGTTCCTAGCATTGAATGTAACCAATCTGTTTCCACTAGAAGAGAATCCAATGAACCTATAAGGGCCTTTAATATATAATTTCAAATAATGTGTGATCAAACCATTAGATCATATAAGCCTCTCGAACCTGCAACAGTCTAGATGTACCTCAAGGCTTTGTATCTCATGTAAGATGTTTGTCACATGGTGTTTCTTCCACTTTATCTTTGATAAAATATCTTGTGACTGGTATCTCCAACGTTCTCATGCTTCTATAACTTCATGGAATGACCTAGAGGCAAAATCATTTTAGAAACCCAATTGATCCTAGCACCAAATATAACCAATTTTCTTCCACAAGGAGAGAAGCTAATTAACACCTTAGGGCCTTCAATGTATGATTTCAAAAGATGTATGATCAAACCACTACAGCATATAAGCCTACTAAAACTGCAACAATCTAGATGTACCTCAAGGTTCATGATCCCATGTGTGATGTCCAAATCTTCGACCTAATAAGAAATAGCAATAAACTACATGTGAGGTCAAGGGCGATGGGCCTTCAGCACCTCAAGTTAGTTAGGAAAGACTTAATAGCAAAATATACATAGTGAATAAGAGTTCAAGGGAAAATCCTGAATTCTTATCATTAAGACAATTTTCCTGAAGTACAGAGAGAGGCATGACAGATTTTGAGATATGATGATAAGATGATGAATCTAACAAGAAACCTAAAACTATTAAGGGTGTATACCAGAAAGAGATGAATGTCCTATCACACCAAGATAATTGATCAGCAAGTCCTCATTGATGTCCAATGAAGAAGGGCAATGCTAGTATCTGAATTACTTTCATAAGGATCGACCAAGAAGAGACCAATAGTCAATGATGATGAGTGACAGTCAATAAAGAGGATCAACATAATAACAGTGCGATATGCACGGATCATTAAACAGCGGGAAAGATGTTGATGGCTCAGCAAAGTACATGTTAACAAGTCAGCAGTCAAACTTTAATCTTTCATTTGCCACATGATAAGTATTGCTAAGGAAGGGTTACCGAATATATTCCAAAACATATCGTCAAGCAATGTCAACTGGTGGAGAGAGAATACGATGGCCTTATCAAGCATACGGGAAGATGCGATTTTATCAATACACCAAATAATAGTCAATAACAGAAGAATGACAGCACAAGGATATTGATCAATCAAGGCATATAATCAAATATGAATATCGGAAAAGGCATGGACAGATACCAATTAAATATTAATGAATGTCAGTAACTAAACAATATCGATTTAGTACGGAAGACGAGAGTTTAAACAATTGCAAAACTGGTAACTAAAGAATCTTAAACTATCGATTACAACATCAATTAAGGATGCTATCTATCAACTACTCGATATCCTTAATGAAGAGGCATGATGTTAACTAGTGTCAGATTATAATCATCAAGACACTGATTATGAAATAAGAAGGGCAGCAATCAGTAATGAAGAGGTGTGTTTAGCACTAAGCAAAGGATATACTAATGAGACATGTCTTTTGACAATGTGACTTATGATTTCAAATGCAAGGTATAAGAATACATTCATAATCATTCCAACAATTCATCAATTTGGAAAACTTATATACCTCCAATCAATTTGATCTGCTCATTTGAGCAATTGCCCATTTGGCATAAATCGGATGCAAGCACATAATTACAAATCAAAGACGGCACCAGTGATTGCAAGGGAAGAAACCACATATCAAAAACAGCATCGACCATTTCATTGCAAGTTATTATATTGGGATCAGATACAGCAACTATGTCGCTATAGGCGATATCTCGTATCATATATTGCATGTTTTAAGTGTTAGATCAGAGAAAGCAAATACATATTGCTATAACCAATATCATATTGTATCTCATTGCATATTCATATTACCATACTTGACATAGTGAGATCATTACACTTAGTGCAAATCATATCAGTTCACTTTAGCATACGTATAGTTGCATATATCAGAGATAGCAAGTGGCATTTGTTATTGTCATTTTACACATATTTATCTTCATATTATCTATTACATAAATTTATTGCAAAATCAGATATTTAATTCTAAGGAATTCAAGTAAGTCCAATAAATCCTAGTTATCCTAAAAGGGGACATAACACCATGTCAGCAATATTAGTCAGGAGAATTGCTAATATATACAAGAATAAAAGGATAGTTCAAAACAAAAGCAAAACAAGCTTACAGTATTTCAAGATTTGTCAATTTGCTCAGCTCAACTGAAAGTGTTGTGTTGATTGAATTGCCCCACATTGTCCTGATGTCACCAAAAATGTATTGTTTTGATGACATTTCGAGGAAAATTTAATGCCTCCAAATGAGTAAGAGAGTTATATTTATTAATTAAATGCATGAACATATCCAGTCCGTTCTACATTATTAATCCATTCTTTAACAAAAGAAGTCAACCTTATGAAAAATGCAAAATACTTACAAGACTTTGAGATTATTAAGTTTAACAATCTCAGCAGGGATGGGCCCAGAGAAGGAGCAATTGCCCAAATACCTTAAACATTGAAGGTACTATAAGTTAAGAACATATTAAATAGATAAGTTAGCACATATATTGCCTAACATTTTGGGATGAAAAATAAGAAGAGACCTTGAGATGCATTTCTAACCTCAATGATAAAAAAAGTTTTAATTCTCTTTTCTAAATTATAAGCCAAACAAGTGACCTCGATAATCAATTTTTTCTGTTATAATGTAGATGATGCACCATTTAAGATAACTTTAAGTACATTGAAACAACTAAACACAAAGTTATATATGGAGAAAATTGTAGAATGGTTATTAATGCACAATGTACAAAACAATACAACATATATTCAATGATACCAATAAGACATTTATTACCAATACCAACAAAATACACAGAATACCATACCAGAATACCAAAGTGGCGAGGAAATCTTATTTCATTATTTAATACCAACAAAACCATAAGTCCAACACAATAAACCAAAGTACTTATATAATAGTCGGTTGGTTGGGGAAACCAACGGACGCATCTCCTCGCTTCTAACTACCCTCCCAGCAAAACATAACTAAGTCTAATACAACATTACTTTATTATGTACTACATATATCCCCCCCAAAAAAAATGTCATCTTCCAGACGACTGTACTACAAAAAGAAAATCAGACTTCAGAGTTGGGTTGTGAAGACATCCCTGGACTTGGAGCTCGTTCCCGGATGCGTAGGAGATCTCGTTCAGCAGCTTTTTGCTTGGCCCGAACTCCTTGGAGCACCCTTAATGCATCCATCTTTTTGGCTTCAGCTGCTACTAATTTCTCTTCCAGACCAGCTCGTTCCATCTTCCATTTAGCTTTTTCTTCTTCCCATTCCTTCGTCATTCGGTTCATCAGGTCCTTCTCTTGCTGAAGTTCCAAGTATGTCCTCCTAAAAGCCACCTCCATTTCTGTAAGTGTGTGCATGAGGGGTGGTTGCTCCTGTACCTGCGCTATGATGCATGGGGCTGTCCAAATTTCAGCTATTTCTCCTTGTTTGTATCCACTCTACTGAAATAGGCTCCAATCTGTATGGCCTTATTCCTTCATGAATGTTGCCAAGGACTCCTGTTGGCTAAATATTTTGCAAGTCACTAAGACTACAACTTGCAAAACGTGTACTTTAGGCAGCAGTATGTGAGATTTCTCTCTCCTCTCAGCAATAGGGGAGGCTCCCTTCTTACCGCAGGTGGCTTCAA
>MU226804.1:1063899-1077810 GCA_018584345.1 Thuja plicata
TGAAGAGTTTCTTGAAAAGAAACAGTTGTCTCTTCATTCTCTTTTGAGACAAAAATGCAAAGATTATTTAAATAAAAGGGTGAATTATTGCCACATGAGTGTCCTTTCACATGGAATTATGGAATTCTTTTTTGAGGATAATTCACCCAATAATTAAATAACCTTTCAATTCCTTTTATGTATATTAGCTAAAGGGGGTGGAATTGATTTAATTAAAAGCACTTAAGACTTTAGGATTAAATCAATTAATCATAGGGGTTTTTAGCTAATAATCATTGAGAATTAGGAATTAAATATAATGTCAGATTTATGCAAATTTGGGTTTTCTGCATTTGAAACTCAGTCAATTAAAGTCAAATAAGGGGAGAATTTGCCTAATATAATAGGACTTCGAAGATGAGAAAATTGAAGGAATGCACCAAAATTGATTGAATTATTAGGTGCCAATTTTGGGGTGTTACAATCTACACTGAGAGAGTAATATACAAAGAAGATTATTTTGGTAGTATATGAGAAGTCTATAAGAAGATAGTAAAGAAGAGATTGAGATCTCTTTGGAACAGATTTGTGATTAAGTTTGATAAATTGAAGGAGATTGATGTGCAAAATTTTAAGAGGATATAGTAGTCAGATTTTTTCACTACCGTGATCATCATTATAGCTGAGATTATTTGGTGACAGTATAGTCTGAGAAGGAGACATTATAGCAATGCATCATACCCTTTCTTTTCCAAAGTAATTACCACGAAGTTTAGGAGGAACTGTTGTGTACCGATCATTACCTTTTGTCCCATTAAGGTTCCTATCGGCTTGATTCCATACTGATCTGCTCCTACCAATTGAAATGTGGGTGGCCAGAGGGTGGGTTTCCCTAGTGCCTTCCAAGTCTCCTCCGGTAGGACATTCACACCGGACCCTCCATCCACAATAGTATTAGATAGTTTGCACCGCATTATCTCCATTTCCACTACTGCAAGTGTCCTCCCTGTCCCTATAGTGAATAGAGTATCCGTCTCTGTTGTTTTTTCTTCTTTCTCCTCTTCCTTAAGAGTTTTCTCTTGGCTACTTATTCCTTGTGATATTGCTACCCGTAGCTGAGGTAACGTTTCTAATAGATCCACAATTTTCACAGGGATGGTGGTTTCCAGTACTTGTTTCAAGATGCTAGGTACTGGCCGGTTATTTGGGGATTTAGCCGTACTTCCTCTTCCTCCCTCTGGCATGTTATTTCTGATGTCATTCCTGGCTTCTTGGAACCTTTCTCTCTATAGCTATGGCAGGGTATGCAAGTATCCTGGTCTGCATTCTTGTGATAGCAAATACTTCTCTGACTCTGCAATGTCAAGCCTGTTCACCTCCTTTTCTCTAGGGCAATTGGCATCCTCATGATTACCCAGTCCACACCATTTACACAACATCCGTTCATTCTATTCTCCCTCGTTCTGGCAATCCCGTGCAAAGTGTCCCCATTCGTTACATCGCCTACATTGAATCATGGGTCTTCCTTTAGAATCGTACTGGATTGCTCTCCGAGGTGTGTTGTTATTACTGTTGTTATTGCTATTGTTGTTGCTCCCTCGTCTATTGTTTCGGTTCCCTCCAAGTGAAGCTTCTGTATTTGTGTTACGTGGGGGGGTGGTGGGTGATGTGGATTGTTCTCCTTGGGTGAAGAATACTTGAGCACTCCGTGCCTTTAAATTGTAGGGGCAGTCTTTGATTGTGTGGCCTAACACTTGACAGATATAACAGAAAGCTTTGCGTGGGCATGTTCCTTTTGTATGTCCCTCACAATTTGTACACCAGAGTTCCCTTCCCTCTCTTTTTTCCTCCTTACTTCCAGTAACTTCCTTCATCAACCGCATCATGTCTTTTCTCAAGGCCTGGATGGTCTTGGACTCATCCCCACTCTCCTCTAAGCTCTCACTCCCGCTTCCCTGCTTCTTAGCTTTAGAAGTTTTATTTTCACTTTCGATGTCCATTGCTCGGGTGCATGCCTCTCCAAAGGATGATGGTGGTACTATCTTCATTTTATGTTTTAAGGACGGGGTTAACCCTTCAATGAACCATCTTTTTTTTAATCCGTCAGCAGGTTTGTTATCCAACTTCCCTATCAATTCCTTGAATCTCCTGGTATAACCCCTAACTTACTCATTTTTCCCTTGCCTGGTATTATACATTTTTGTGACTATCTCGTCGTCATCACATAGGAGTCTTAATTCCTCCTCATAGGCAGTACGGAGGTCCTTCCATGTGGTTTTCTGGGCAGCATCCAATTCTGTATACCAATCAATAGCGATCCCTCTTAGTGTGGCAAGGAAGGCTTTTAACCATTCATCTGTATCATTTTCTCCATTGGCCTGCCATATGTTGATACACGTTTTACAGTGCCGGGTGAGGTCATCCGACCCTTCTCCAGTAAATCTAGGAAGTTTTTGCTTAACTACTGCCATTCTTTTTCCGCCCTTCCCTCCTGCCAGGACGCTCCCTCCTTTCGGGACACTTCCCCCTGCCAGGGCACTCCCTCTTGCCGGAACACTTCCTCCTGCCGGGACGCTCCCTCCTGTGGGAATGCGCTCTCCAGAACTAGTGCTCTCTCCTTCTTGTGATTCCTCTGTTTGGACGGAGTGGTGTGCCTCCCGATACTCTCTTCGAGCAAGGGTTTCAGGATTCTCCCCCCTTTTCGTCAATGTTTCTGAGATGGCCAAATTGGCTATTCCTTCTATGGTGTTTTCGATCAGGCTTTCCTCAATTTGTCGTTCACTTAGAGACCGGTTCCCCAATCCTCTCAAGCGGCGACGTCTTTCTTGTTGTTGTTGTTGGCCAAGAATCCGCAAGGAGGCTTCTTCTTCAGTTTCTTCTTCAAGCCTACGCTTAGGATACTTATTTGGAAGCAGGGGCATGAATTTATTGAGTGGACCTGTGATGTCCCCTTCCAGCTAGTGGCATCATGCTAGCCAGTGATTAGCCTATCAGTGGACCCTCGTAGGCTAGTAGACATGGATAGGGGGTCAATTATTGCACAGGGAAGAAATGGCTATTTTTAGGCTTATTCTGGAGCTATAGAGATGGACCCCTGCTATTTTTAGAAATACCTCATGGTCACATGGAGAATATTTTCACTAGCTCCTAGTTCAGACGGCTTGGTCAAATTCACAATATTATGAGAGTTATGACATTTTTTTGTGGCTAAGTATTAAATAAGGATAATTATTTAATATAAAGTTATATTATAACTTTATATTAAAATCACTTAAGTTGAGGGTCTTAACATCACGAGAAGGGGGCCAAATTTATTGATAATTTATTTGATATCTTCCTAAGTCTAAATGATAAAATATATCATGAATTTAATGTTTATAACATTAAATTGTACTTGCTTGAGAAAAATCGCAATTCCTGCTTTTTGGTGCAATTTAGACTTGGAAGGGATATATATGCTTAGCGTGAGAAGCAAAAGGGACCCAGTTTTAATTATTGATTGAAATTTTCTTCTACTCTTGAGCTCTGAAAAAAGGGTTTGACAGTGCAGCCATTAGAGAACGTAGTTCTTCTGTGTGTTCATCATTTGAGCCAGTGAGATATCTGGTGAATTTGATATCCAGCGAAGGTTTCATCCAGAGACTTCTATTGTGCTTCAGTAGAGGTTTGTTTCAGCAGTTACAGCATTGATTTACAAGTTACAGAGAAGTTGGATTGCAGACAGTATGTCATCATTCATCCAGCGTGAGCAGAATACTACAGAAGGCGTCTTTATGCTGGAACGCAGTTATGCTGGGAAAGTGCGATTTTCATCAATAAATTCCCAGGTTCTTAATGTGTATTGAATCCAGTCTTATTTGTTGTTATTCATTTAGATACCATCATTTGTACTGAGTTTGATTCACTGAAATTAATAAAGGCAGCAATAGTTCATTTTCTATTCATTTTTTTCAGCGTTATGTTATTTGCTTTTTATGTCAAAAACCCTTGCAAAAATACAAAAACATTATAAAACTCTCAAAACAAAACAGTACAGCAGCAAGAGCCTGAAAGGGGTTCTTACAGTGGTATCAGGGCTAAAATCTTGCCATCCTGGAGGGTTAGCGATTTTACATGCAGCGGGAAGTATTTGGTTCTCACAGGCATAGTTGAAAATCTCGCGATTATATCTCGGATATCGCGATATATCGCGCTACACAAACTGAAACGATATTATCTCCATTAATATCGCTGACGATATTTCCAATATTGCGCAGTGATTTTTACCTAAAAATATCGCAATTTTTGGCGATTTTTACCCAAAAATCTCACCGCTTATAACACTTAAGTTAAAAATAAATAATTTTTAAAAATTTAGGGATTTTTTTTAAGTTGTAAAGGCGTCTGGATTAGGTTGTTTTTTTTGGGATTAGGTGTAGTCTATATATATTTCTAGTTTTCATTGATACCGAAACTTGAACTTAATATGTATTCAGAAGTTGTAGACTTGTAGTTTCACGGAGTTTGACTTCGATATGTATTGAACTTATTTTTATTCAGATGTCGTACTTGTTTTTTGGTATATGATAATGATTCTATGTTTTCTGCTAAGTTCTAAATTCTAATTGCTATGTATTTAACTCAAAACTTTGATTAATATATGGTGAATATCTCAAATCAGTATATATTCTACAAATTTGGTGTTTATGTGTGTTTTTAAGAATATTTTAAAAAATTATATATTTTCAAATGTTCGATAAAAGTGGATTTATTGCCGATATTTTCGCCGAGTTTTTGCCGAGATCGAGATTTTCAAAAAATTTGGGTCCGCCGAGTTTTTGTCGAGACCGAGATTTTCAACCTTGCTCACAGGTATTATACACGCAGAAGAGCATATTGCTTGAGGGAGAATAGGTTTTTGACAGGCAACTGGACGCCATGGGTGAAAGGCAGGCTAATAGCCCACCCAGGATAAATAGAAATAATGAAGATCAAGAAACAAGAGATTTCTTCAGATTCATGACTACAGGGAAGCAACAAATGGCTCAGACATTACAGGCTCTTACAGCCATGATGGAGCGTATAATTCCACAGGCCAGGCAGAATCATGAACAAGAAGATAATCAGAGTGAAGTTGGTCCTCCCAGAGCACAGAGAACCCATTCTAGGACAGCAGACAGGCCTACTCACGCTACCTTTATCAGAGATGAGCCAGATGTGGAACAGGTAGAAGAAGCTGGTGAGGAGATCTTTGCAGATAACCTCATGGCCGCAAATGATGAATGGGAACTTTTAGCGCCACAAGTTCGGGAGAGGATGACCTTTAACAGGTTTGTGAATTAGAGGAGAGAACATTACCGCTCCGTGAGACAGGAGAGGAGACCTCGACAAAACAATGAGCTGAAACATGCTACAGGCAAGCTCACGTTGTCTACATTTGATGGTAGCGGGAGGTCAACAGCGCAAGCTTGGATCCACAAGCTTGACAAATTTTTAGCCCTAAGGCCTATGACGGAGATAGAGGCAATTAAATATGCCACATTGCATCTGGAGGGAGTAGCGCATGACTGGTGGTATCACGGATTGATCACTCTTCAGCATAACCAGGTGACTTCTTACCAGGAGTTTGTAGACAGGCTAGTAGAGAGGTTTGACAGGTTGGATCTAGAAATCTACTTCAGAGAATTGGCTCAGTTAAAACAAACAAGCAGCCTGGGTCAGTTTATCAATGAATTCCAAAGATTGGCAGTAATGGTACCTGACATATCTAAGAAAAGACTGATAGTTTTATTTAGTGAAGGATTAACCGAACCACTAAGAGGGTGGGTTAAAGCATTTGATTCTCCGGCTTTGCAGGAGGCTATGAATAAGGCTAGGGACATGGAACATGCAGCTCCAGCAAACAAGTTCCATTCAAAAGGGGCATCATCTAGCAAGGACAACAAACCGTTCTTCAAGAAACCAGAGCAGACGGGGTTTAAAACTGAAAATAAGGATAAGTCTTTTGCACCACTTGATAGGGACAAACTGATTTGCGGAAAAGGAAGTTATGTTTCTATTGCAAAGAACCGTATGACAGAGACCATGATTGTCCTCTATGGCCTAAGGGCAAAGAAAACAGGATTATGTGGGCTTTTTAAGAAGGTTCAGACACTGAAACTTCAGACCAGCAGTCCGACAAAGAGGAATCCAATTAAGCACAGGGAGACCGATGACAAGAAATTGAACAAAATGACCATAGGTGAGGAGAAGACTGAGGGAAGACTTAAGCAGGCTCGTCTCACCAGTGTACAGCAGGAGGGGTCATTCAGAATGAGAGGAGTGTTGGCTGGGCAGCGAGTCATCACTTTCCTAGATACATGCGCCACACATAATTTCATTGATTCTAGGTTGGTAGAGAGACGTGGGATTCAGACAGAGCAGTTTGAGGGCCTGAGAGTGAGGGTAGCTGATGACTATATCCTCAAGTGTGATAGGAAGATCACGGATTTACCCTGAAGACAAACAATTTTGACTTCAAGGCAGATTTTTATGTGGTGAATATGGGCGACACAGATTTAGTGTTGGGCGTGACTTGGCTTCATGACATTGGAGTATTCACTCTCGACTTGAAAGAAATGGAGATGAAATTCCAGTCAGATGGGAAAACACACATATTGAAGGCCATCCGTGACACTGAGTTCAGGATGATGTCTTGTAGGCGCGTGGAGAGCTTGCTGAAGCATGATCAGGCTGAGTGGGCAGTGCGTTGTACTTTCATGCCAGCACAGGGGCAGCAGAAATCAGAGTATCATCCCAACATACAGGAGCTGAGGATTAAGCACTACAAGGTTTTCAGCGAGATTCTACCAGGTAGACCTCTTGATAGAAGTATTGAGCACATTATTGAGCTGGAGGAGGGTGCTAAGCCCATAATAATTACACCATACCGGCATCCGAAAAGATTGAAGGATGAAATAGAGAAAACCATCAAGGAGTTACTTGTCATGGACCATATCAGACTGAGCAAGTCTACTTTCGTTTCTTCTGTAGTACTGGTGAAGAAGGATGGCACACTCCGGATGTGCATTGATTATAGGGTCCTGAATACAAGGACAATTAAGAACAGGTACCCCATTCCGTGGATTGATGAGTTATTGGATGAGCTTCATGGAACATGTTTCTTCTCCAAAATAGATTTGAGATCAGGTTATCATTAGATCCGGGTTAGAGAGCAGGATGTAGAGAAGACAGCATTCAGATGTCACTGTGGGCATTTTGAGTTTGTAGTTATGCCATTTGGGCTAACTTACGCACCTGCTACTTTCCACTCTGTGATGAACAGGGTGTTTCAGCATCAGCTGAGGAAGTTTGTGATGGTCTTATTTGACAACATCCTGATTTACAATAAAACATGGGATGAACACTTACAACATTTAGATTCAGTATTGAGCACGTTGAGTAGAGAGTCCTTGTATGCCAAGGAATCAAAATGTGATCTAGGCTTGTCAGAGTTACTATATTTGCGTCACATTATCAGTGCACAGGGCGTACGCATGGATCCAGAGAAGATTCGTGCTATTGTTGAGTGGCCTACTCCGGGAAATCTTACACAGTTGAGAGGATTTTGGGGGTTGTGTGGGTTCTACAGGAGGTTTGTCAGTGGTTATTCCAGGCATGCAGCACCCTTGACCGATTTGATGAAGAAGGGGGCTTTCTTGTGGACTCCTGAGGCACAGGAGTGTTTTGATAAATTCAAGGAGTTGATGACTTCTTGTCCAGTATTAGCATTACCAGACTTCAGCAAGCCTTTTGAGCTACACTGTGATGCATCAGGGGAGGGTGTTGGAGCAGTGCTTATGCAGGATAAGCACCCAGCATATATGATAAGGAAATGTTGGCTATAATGCATGTCTTGGCCAAATTCAGGCAGTACTTAGTGGGTAGTAAATTTTGCATCAAAACGGACCATAATAGCCTGAAACATTTCCTGGGACAGCAAGATCTCAATGACAGGAAATAGAAATGGGTAAGCAAGTTACAGGCTTATGATTTTGATATCACCTATTTCAAGGGGACACAGAATGTAGTTGCAGATGCTTTGTCATGTAGACCTCACCTGAGCATGATGACAGACATAGCAGAGGAATGGAGACATTTGATCCTTGCAGAGTATGCAAAGGATACATGGGCAGCAGGATTTATTGATGGATGCATTCAAGACAATGATTTTTCCCTTGTGAATGAGCTCATTATTTACAAAGGGCATGTTTATTTGGTTCCAGGGTCAGAGGTGAGGATGGTGTTGAGAGTTTATCACGATTCACCTATGGCAAGACATACCGAGTTCTACAAAACGTACCGGCAGATTAGAAAGCGCTTCTCATGGAAAGGGCTCAAAGTTGAAGTGTTGCAATATGTCAAAGAGTGTCCCACCTGCCAGCAGAATAAGTAGGAACACTCTTACGCAGCCGGTTTGCTACAGCCACTTCCGATTCTTGATAGGAAGTGGGAGTGTTTATCCATGGACTTCATCACAAGACTGTCGAGAGCTCAGGGCAGAGACTGTATATATGTTGTTGTTGATCGGCTCACGAAGTTTGCCCACTTCTTTCCGATCACAGCTACATACACTACTACACACGTGGCAGAATTGTTCTTTCGTGAGGTGTTCAGATTGCACGGCCTACCTCGAAGCATAGTCAGTGACAGGGATAGCAAGTTTATGAGTCACTTCTGGCAGGAGTTGTTCAAATTGTGCGGGACAGAGCTCACTCTGAGTACCAGTTACCACCCTCAGACAGATGGGCAGACTGAGATAGTCAACAAATGGGTGGAAGGATATCTCAGGAACTACATAGCAGGGCAGCAGAAGGCTTGGGTTAAGTGGATTTACCTCTGCGAGTACTGTTACAATTCCACTTATCACATGTCTACACAGATGTCCCCTTTTATGGCATTATATGGGTATGAGGCACCTAGTTTTATGGATTTGTTACTGAGTGACAGTCGTGTGCCTATTGCTAGAGATTTATTGCAAGAGAGTCAAGATATTGTTAAGGCTCTCAAGGAGAATATTGCTAAGGCGCATAACCAGCAGAAGCAGTATGCGGATCAGAAGAGGACTGAGCGGACTTTTGAGGTAGGGGATATTACTTTAATACATACTACAAAAACCCCAATTTAAAAAAAAACAGGCCTAAAACATGGTTCTCGTCAAAAGTAGGCATCAAAAAGATCAATTTGAAGAGTTAAGAGCTATACCGAACTATATAAGATTTTAAAATTTATTACTAATATTTTGAAATAAAAAGCCCGTTCAAATGAATGGGAACGACATTAGAAATCGTTATTTACATGCTTGTACTAAGTTTAGATTTGAAAACGGATTCAGATATATAGAATATAATGTTTGAAGTGGCCTTATAAAAATATCTGTTTTAAGTTTTAACAGTAAAGCCACTGTAAGAAACGTCCAAAGCAAGAACTCTAATGAACGACAATTATAGTATCTGAAAGCACATATCTGATTTCCTTGTTTCTGCATTAGAAGTAACCTTACTCTGCCTTGTCACTATATAAAAAACTTCCTCTCTTCTGTCACTTATAACATACAGATTATTATAATTCACGTTGTACAACATCAGTAAGCCACATCAGATCAATTTGCTCATGACTAACAAGTGATCTTGGTGAAATTTCATGCTGCCTACCAGGTCTTTAACTGTCACTTTGGAAGACTATTTGCAACTTTCACTTTGACAGAATATTTGCTACCGATGACAAATTGATAACTCAGATGGTAATTGAATAGCACAATTAATAAATTTCAGATTCGGTACAACAATACTTTGGCAAATATAATAATTGGCATAACTATTTAGATACAAATATTTTCAAAGATAAACCAATCAAAACAACTAAGAGGAACAAATTTGCTCTAAATTGACACTTGGAAAAATAAGAAATTTCCAAACAATATAAGATTATGTGACTACTTACAAGTATTCCAGGGAAGATAGTTGCTGAATATCTGAAGGAACTGGCCCCGACAAACGGTTGTTATCAAGCCTCCTACAAAAGATGAAAATAGGAACTATTTAGCATGTAGAGTGAGCTAGCATATCTTTCTCTTTTTTCAAACATAAAGATTGTATTTTGTTATGTGATGGCCCCTTTCCGAAATAGGATTTAGTAATAAATAATAATAATGACATCAAATTAAATTAATTAATTAATTGATTGATTGATAAATAATGAAATATAAGATAATATAAATCAAATTGATTGAAAAATCAATATTCCTTGTCTTATATAAGATGAATAATAATATTATTAAAGTATAACTAAATAATAAATAATAATATAATAAAACCACCATTTTAAAGTCTTTAAAAGATAAAATTACAAAGCAAATCATGACCAAAGTATTAATTATGTATAAAGACCAAACTATAGACCAGTGCGGTACAGGAGCACCCATGAGCTTCATGCCTTCAAGAGGCACTTGTGGTCATTTTGGTTTGATTCCATGTAATATGGTCTTATTAGACCATTTCTAGTTGGTAGAAATCTAGTTTGAGTCATTAGGTCATAGGGAATGCAATAATGTGAAAAGTTGCAACAGTTGTAAAAGTTGTCAAGCAAGTTTTCTTGCAAGTGTTGTCATAAAAGCACAAAATGATGTTTTGTTAACTTGTAGTTCAAAATGCGGTTGCTAACTGTTGGGGAAGGTTTGAAAACATATAAAAAGCCTTGTTCCATTGACCACAATAGTTGGTTGGATGATTTTGAGAAGTTGAAGCAATAAAACAACAAGAATTTTGCAATTTGCACGTATATTTCTCTGTTTCATTGCATTGTACGATTTTGTACGGACATGTACTTGATTGTGACCGATTGAAGATGGAAGAGGAATGAATCTAGTTTCTGTCACACTTTGTTTCATTTAATTCCATTAGGTATTTTAGGAGACATTGCAAAATCTTTGCAGATTGTCATCACCCAACAATCATCACTCATTTTTTCTTTCCTCGCAATGTTTTGTCTTCAGTTTCGATGTCCATCATCTGATTGTAAGCATCGGCGTATGAGGACAAGGGTACTACCTTCATCTCCTTTCTTAGTGAAGGAATGTAATGTTCCCACCTAATGGTGTGCGATGAACTTGCTCTAGACTTGGCGTAAAGCTTCAAAACTCATCGTTCGGATTTGTTGTACGGTCGTGTCACACCCTCTGCACTTGATGATTCTTCCCACGACGCATGTATCTGGCGTACGGTGTTCCTGTTCTTTTCGTACGATGCAGATGGTTCTCCTGTATGGACAATGATGCCCCTCCTCGTATGGTCACCTGCTGCTTGGTTAGATGTCCGTACGGACTTCCTTCAAGGTCATACGATGGTCTTGGAATGTTGGCGTGCGGTCGTAATACCCTGCATCATACGACACTCCTAACTCAGTCCTCTAGTACTGTCGTACGGCAGAATGTCATGTGGTGTTTTGCCCAAACTGTCGGGACCCTTGCCGTACGTCCTACTATGTTCAGAGTTACCAATTTGCATTTACACTGTTCGTCTTCAGAATTGTAATGTGTTGCCTCACAAGCACGTAGACCAAGAATGGAAGATAGTTTGAATTCTAGAAATATAATGACAGACAATCAATAATGATAGCATCGGAATGGACACCAGATAGGTAGTCGCTAAAAATACCAGCGACGCCAAAAGTAATTCAGATTCATATACACAACGAGATATCGTTGTTGAATACAAATTGCCTTCGAAGGAAGACTTCACAAATTTGACAATGAAGTACAGATGAAATATCAAAAGCGATATTTCCCTCGGCAGACTAAGGTGGTCGTGAACCACGAAAACTGTGAATATCAAATAGGGAGGGTCTTTCACCTCCGAAATGGCATACAACAGAACTCCAACTAGAATTCATAATAACAAATAAAATATCAAAATTCACACATACCAACAACTACCTACATGTCGGGCATAAATACCCCTTCGGAGAAACTCCCGAAAGTTTACAAAAGAACATCGACATGGTAAACACCAATGGACAAAAAGATAAAAATGAGCCCCCCATTAATTAATGAAAGGTCCTTAATAATATTTCTTTTAAATTGGGACCAATTAATTAATTAATTTTATATATTTATTCTCTATCAATTTGGGGACATTACAAATCTGTTGTGAGGTTTTCACACTATCGCCCCAAAGAATTTGGGAACCCCCATTTTTATTTTTATTTTGAGCAAAGCCTTGACAATTTTTCCTGGATCCGGGAGTTTGGGTGCCTTTGCAAATTTTGGGCGATCCAGAGGTCTTGAAATGAAAATTTTACACCTTGGATGTTTCGAGCGCCTGGGAGGGTATAGCTTATTTTCACCTTGCGCGGAAACTTAGTTTTCCTAAGCGGTCGATTTTGTCTCCGGGCCAAACGAAATTCAATAGGAACGTTTTCTTCAATTGTTATAATGATATCTGGCGGGATAAAATTGCACATTTTGGACTTAGATGAATTTTTGAAAATTGATGAAATTGAAAAACTTGAACATTTTTCGAAATTTAATTGTGAAATTGGATATTTTTGGGAAAATCTTGTAAATTTTTGGTGGTGAAAATGGAAATTAAAATTAAATTTAAAATTGCCAAATGAAATTAAATTGCTAAATGATTTTGGATTGCAAGTAATAAAAAATAAAATTGCCAAGTGGGATTTTCAAAATTTTAAATGGGAAAAGGAGTAAATGAAAATTGGAAATTATTTGAATTATTATTGGCTTGCAAATTTCAATTTTGGATTTGGTTGCCATGATTAAACGCATTAAAATTATATTTTTGGGCTGAGTGTTGGTAATTTGGAAAGTTAATTTGGGCCCCTTTGTGTGTTAAATAAAATGTATTTTAAGGCCTAAGAGGTGTGAAATTCAAGGTAGGTTATTGGGTCCACAATGGGGAAGGTTGAAAGCTATATTAGAGGCCTACATGACTTTTTTTTCAAATTTTCAATTTCAGGGCCTTTGATAATTTTGGATTTGGCTAATTTAAACCCTTAATTTTGCACTAGGCTGGCCCAATTTTAAATCAAAATTAAATCCCCTAGGGCTGTGCGATTTATTTCATTTAATTCATGTTTGTTTTGGCAATTTTTAATTTAATTTTTTTTCTCCTCCTAGAAAGTCGGCCCTGCTTTTTTGGAGGGAAAATCAATATAAAGGGGGAGCCTCCCTACTCATTTCTTCACACATCATTTCCCATTTCTCTTGGCAGGAGCAAGGAGCGAAAATCAAAGGAGGTTGCGAATTTTATGAAGGGGCTGACTTGTCTCCTAGCTGCGAATTTTATGAAGAGGCTGCCTTGGGCAGTGGCTGCAAATCTGGGTAGGTGGCTGCGAATTTCCAGGCAGAGCGAATGTGTCCCAAGGAAGAGCCAGCGAAATTGTCTAGGGCTGCAATTTTCCTAAAAAGGCTGCGAAAACCTGGAGAGAGGAGGTGTTGCAAATCAGATTGAAGAGGAGTTGCAAAATTATCCCAAGGGATGCCACGAATTTGGAAGAGGCCAGAGATCTGGAAGGCTAAAATATCTAAGAGGGGTTACGATTGAAAGGACTTGCAAAATTTGGTGGACTACAGTTTTTTTTTGTGTCTTCTTTGCTGGAGTTGAAAGCTTGTTTGGTGTAGAAGAGGAGCTTCAAGATTGTTGGTGAAAGCTGGTTAGTAAGGCAAATTTATTCCCTTGTTCTTACTTGGTTCTTTCCCATTTCTTGCTTGCATCATTCGTCCATCACTTCATCATTTCTTCAAGGGCTTGAAGTTGGGAAATATAAGAGTGGTTTTCATCTAGGATTTGGAGAAAGGAGATATAAGTGGTAGTCCCACCCCTAGGAACGAAGTTGGGAGATATAAGTGTAGTCCATCTCATAAGTTTTCGAAGAGGCAGAAATAAGTGGTAGTTCCAT
>MU226804.1:1086884-1098246 GCA_018584345.1 Thuja plicata
AGAACAAGTCAAGCAAGCGAAGTACCACCAAGTTATCTTTGAATGAACAACGTAAGCCCGCCTACGTGATTAACCAGCAAATCACATTAATATAACTGAGTTAGTATCCACATGTGTAAGGAACCTTGGAGTTTACTCATGTTCTTCATGAGTAATTACTTTTCAAGAGAGGCTTGAGTGTTTGGTATTCTATATCAAGTATTCAATTCCTATATGTTATGTAGTGGTACAAAACTGACATCAACAAAATCCTCGTCGCCCAAAGATTGCTTGCCCTCAAGCAATCCATCATCAAAACCCCAGGATCCCAAACTAAGTGTGGGCACCGATAACTGTATCCATTGAAACCCCCATGTCGCAACATGACCACGTGCATCCACATGGAAGTAAGTGAGAAGAGTAAAGCTCCATCAAGCTTTCGCTGCGCCACTCTGGTACAAAAATTACCATGCCCAGAGTCACCAGTATCCCACTGAAGTCGATCATCAAATACATCGATGCTCAGATCCCAAGCCAAGCGCAGACATTGGTAACAGTATCCGTTGAAATCTCTGTGCTTCTTCTGGATCACATGCACATAGTTGGATTTAGTCGGCACGAGTAAACCATCATCAGGCTTTCGCTGCACCACTCTGATATAAACATTGCCATGTCCGAAATCACCAAGATCCCATAAAAGCCATACATAAACCACATCGACACTCAGATCCAAAGCCTTTAGGCTATGATATTCACCATCAACACTGCACAAGTAGATCTTGTTGCTTCTACTGGGAAATCCTTCATATGAAAAAAATGTGGCCAGACTGGTCTCATGCCTAACTAGAGGGCAATCACCAAATTCACAGAACTGCAAACATCCATCTGTAGAGTCGGCCTCTTTGCTACCCCTTGGAGGACGTGTTCGAGAACCATAATTCTGTCTATGTGACTCCAGATCATTATCCACGCTTTCCTATAGACTGTCCCTAACATGGCCTGCATATTGCCACCTCTGAAATTCCACCTCAACACTGGCAAGTAGTTGCTCAAAGGCATCCCTTTCCAAACACTCCTTTTGTTCGTACCAATATGATCTATCGCAGGATTGAATGTTGCCTTGCAACGTCAATGTCAGATCGTACGGAGGAAAAACTTACCGTTCGTCGTACGGTGTGAAAGAATTGACCGCACGCGTTGCCAGGAGAGGTCGTACTGTAGTACAATTCTGATCGTACAGTATGTTGATTTCGCTGTACAGCGTTACAGTTTGCCACTTGTTCAAGCCGCCAAGGTCGTTGCTCATACGGATGGAAGTTGACATGCGTACAGTTCCGAGGGGGAATGTCGTACGGTAACCAGGATCAAGTTGGGCAGTGCCTTTTGTGGAGGACCTAAACCGTACGGTAGTATTGGATTGCCTTCGGGCTTTCTCAGAGTTCAGTGGTTGGTTTGGGCTTAGAGAGTTTGATTTAGGCTTCATTTGAGTGGTTTTTGCTATTTTTAGCAGTTGCTGTTTTTAGCATGTCTTTTCAGGCACATGGGAAATAATTTCTTGGACTCCAGTTTCAAACGGTTTGGCCAGATTGTCAATATTGAGAGAGTTATGATTATTTCAATGAATTCCAGCATGTTTAATGATTAAATATAAAGTTAAATTGACTTTATATTTAAATCACTTAAGTGATGGGTTTATATTTTATAACACATTGAATGTGGCCAATTGAGTATTTTATTTTGGAGGAGAATTATTAAAAGTTTTCCCTAAGTCTAATTCAATTAAATGTTAATGATTTTTTTTAATGTTTTTTTCGTTAAATAAAATTGCAGCCTTGAAGACGAATTTTGATTAGGGTTTTGGAGGCATATATTTGCTTGGGAAATGAAGAATGAGGTATCCATTTTATTGCTATCACTTTGAAAACAGGTTTTTTGTGCTCTGAGAAGGGTTCCAGCCATTGCCATTGAAGAACGTAGTTTCTTCTATGAGTCTCCATTTGAACTAGTGAAATATCCAGCGAATTTGGTATTCAGAGAGTTTCATACAAAAACTCTGATTTGTGCTTCAGCAGTTGTGAGGAAGATTTAGAAGTTTATAAGAGTTTCGTTGCAGACCAGAATATTGAAAAAATTGATCATTTTCTTATTAAGTTGTACCTGCTGCTACAGTACGGTTGTGAACAGTACCAGCGTGAACAGTAGAATGCTACAGTGCTGTCGTGAATAGTGCAATGCTTCAATTCCGGTTGAAGACAAGGCAAAAATCAAATAAAAATCAGGTTCCATGTGTTTGTCGCCATTGCTTCTTTTATTATGAAAATAATGTAATTTCCCATCTTCTTGAGAAATAACGATTCATTGCAGTAGTAGTTCAGTTGTTTCGAAATTTTCAGATTTTCGTAATTAGTTTCAGTTTTTATGTTATTTGCTTTCTATCTCAAAAACCTCAAAATATAAAAAAATCAAAAAACAAAGGCAAAAACAGTTCAGCAGTTAGGGCCTGTGAAGGGTTCTTACTCTTCTTGCCTATAGTGCTTGATACCAAGGTTCAAAAAATTGGAAAAAAAAATGGCTCTGCCTAACTTGTGAGAGCAGTCCTGCAACCCTAGCCTGAGATTCAACCAAAAAAATCAGGAGGTTTTGGAGGAAGAGCAGGAGTTTCCCGAGGGCAACATACTCACATTGATGTCACCGAGGAAGATAAAATGGATGCTGAAATTATGAAAAATCTAGCCATTTTTTGTCGATTCACTGGTATTTAACTGCAACTGAGCAACAATTAAGAAATGGATTCAAGATAACTGGCATATCGAGGTCATCCTGAAGTTTCTTCCCAAAAACTCCTTTATGGCAATATTTGCCTCAGAGGAAATTAAAGATCAAATCTTGCAGGGTTGTGTTTGGAAAATGGGTGAAGCACCTTTGTATATCCAACTGTGGGAACCTAATTTTGACCTGGCAAATTTAAACCCTTAAGAAAGACCAAATTGGATCCGAATGTACAGATTGCCAATGGAGTATTAGACAACAAAGTGTATTGAGAAGATCGGTATGTCGTTGGGGACCCTTCTGGATGTTGAAAAGGCGATCGTGGAGGGTGATTTTGGTAAATATTGTCGTTTGCAAGTTGTGGCGGTTAGGCAAATCCCGGAATTTATTGCACTAGCGGTAAATGGGAAGAAATGGTTTCATAAGATCAAAATTGAGGCAAACAAAAAAAATTTTATCAAATCTAGAGATCGCACTCACTGGGAGGCTAATTGTGATACACTATTCCTTCCTACAGAGAAACTGAATAACCCAAGAATGCTCAAAACCAAGAAAATATGGAGGGCTAAAAATTCAAATAAGACCAAATAGGCAGACGAAATGAATAAGGGTTCTGCTTATAAGGCTGAGGTAAGGGAAGTTGACAATGGAGACAGAGGAATAGTTGTCTTCAGTCACCCAAGCTTGCCCCTAAACAACCATGATGTTGCCACAAATGGTGATGAGGATTTCTCTATGGCATCTAACGATTTGGAGGAAGGGCAGATTGGCAATGAATTAGACATCATTGAGGACTGTTGTATTTCACAATCGCCTGCCAAAGTATTGGGTCTTTCGAAATCTAGAAGTGGTAAGAAAGGCAAAGGTAGGAAATCTCTCAAATATCTCTGAGAAGAGGAAGCACTGGAGAAAAACTTTACCATTATTAAGAAATTTTTGTCAAGTACCAAGGGAGGAGCCCCCTTCCTTGGGAAAAAATGAGGATAATTACTTGGAATGTCAGGGCACTCGCTGCCCCTGACAAGCGACACTTAGTTAAGTGTCAATTCCAGTTATTTGGTGAAGGGATAGTATTCATTCAAGAAACGAAATTGTTTGTGGAGGAAGGATCTAAGTTTCTAGCTTACTGCAGGGGGTGGAATGGTTTTTTCCATCAGTCCAATTGTTGGGCTGGGGGTTTAGGAATCCTGTGGAAGGAGAGGGATGTATCGATGGAGGTCTTGGCTGCCCATGACTCCTGGATTGCTGCAAGAGTCTATTGTCTATCTTTAAATGTGTTGGCTAAAAATTTTGCAAGTCACTAAGACTACAACTTGGCAAAATTGTTACTTTAGGTAGCAGTATGTGAAATTTCTTTCTCCTCTTAGCAATAGGGGAGGCTCCCTTCTTACCACAGGTGGCTCCAATAAAAATTGAACTGTACTACAAACTGTTACTCTTGCTACGGTAATACCGGTGGCTTAAGAATTGACATAAGAACAATGCTTAAGACAAGTCTACTTTAACTAAAATTGAAACAAATGTAAGAGCACAAAGTCTCTTATATCTACTCCAGATTATTATCCTAAAACTTGAAAAAACGAGAAAGCACAAAGTCTTTCGCCGAATACCCTCTACTTAAATAAAATTCTATCACTGAAGCTCAAAGTCTTCAGCTTCGAATTGTTGCAGCCACTACTATTTATATTAATCCTGATTTTTTGAAGCACAAAGTCTTCAGAAAAATCGAATCAAAATGCTCCAATGATATACGCAAGACAACTATTGATTTGAAGAAGGATCAATGAATGCAACATAAGAGTACACTCATCAATTTTCAAGATAAACAACACAAAGTTTGTTAATCCTTGTTCCTTTATTCAATTGCTCAAATTTGCACCATGAAACTCAAAGTTTTCAGAATACAAGAGATTTGCCTATAGTTTTCTTGCACACAACAAAACATGTTAAAATTACAATAGGTCTCACTCCTTTACATAAGAAAAGGAGGAGAGGAAAGTGGAGAAGAAAGGGGGAAACCCTTAACCACTTTGACTTCTTCTATGCTTATCCCTAACTAACTATCTTTGACTTATTCTATGCTACAAGGCCTGATGCACTTGTAACATGATTACATGGAACAACTTTGCATGTGATACTATCGCATGCAATTATATCTTGTTTTTACATTACATGTAATCTGTCAAATACCTCCTTCTACCAATAGTGGCATGACCTTTCAATATAGTCTTTGCAAATTTCACCCATTCAAGATCTTCTACATCCTCATACCTGATATACTCCATACCATTTATCCAATCAGTTAACTCTTCCAAATTAAGATAATTGGAATAAATAGAAACTTCAATCTTTAGCCTTTTTCCGATCCCAAAAATGGACCTTAATAACCTAACTTGCTCAAAATCTCCTATGGTACCTTGTTCCTCTTGGAACTGCTTAACTACTTCAGCTTCATCTTCACTTTCACTTTCTTTTTTTCTTCCAATATCCGATCCTCTATCTGTCTCCTCTTTGAATGCATTAATCTGCCTCTAGAGAGCTATATAACCCTCATCTCTACCAACATTGCTCCCACCACCACAATTTCTTCATGGAGGCATCTTGGTCTCCTCATTACCACTCAACCCACAACCACAAGTCCTAGTGTAGACTGATTCACATTCAGCAATATGTCTACATACTCGAGAACTTCTAGCTCTAACACCCACATGATGAAGGGGCAAATCGCACAATGCACAAAACATAGATTTCATACAAGAAAATATGAATATTATTTTATTGAACGAAACACATATTACATTATAAAAATGAGAAAACAATATAGAGGATGAAATCCTCACAAAATGCAACACAGTATAGTTTCTTTCCTTTGGTTTTCTAGAGCCTTCTACCTTTTGTTTCTTCAAATGCACCTTTCCAATCCTTCCTCGTAACTTACCACCTTCCCATCATCATTCCCCCCTAAAAATGCTCAAAAAAGGGGTCATAAAAGCATTTCAGAATTTGTGACTCGCCTAAACATAGCCCAACTTCTAGAAGCCATAGATTTTGATTCACGCACCTGATTGAGCCTAGCTTTTTTAAATTGAAGATCTCAGAATGCTCAATGTGCTTGAAATTCAATTTCTCCAATTTTGGGGGCCTTAAAATATCATTTGACGCCTCAATACCCAATTTTAAATAATTTTTCAAGAAATTTTAAAGCTTAGCCTTATATCTTTAATGTCTTTTCACCTAGACCCGATGTTTGCTCAAAACTTACCAACAATGTACCAAATTCAATTTTGGAGCTCTGGGGAAAATTTCAAGTCCATGCATGCAAATATGTGAACTTGCTGAAAATGATGCCTTGTTTAATTTGGCCCTTTTTCAAAATTTGAAAGTTCTAAACCACTATTCAGAATTTTGTGAAGGAAATAAGCTTCACGAATATTCACCAAACCAAAGAAAAATCAAAATAAAACATTTTTGGGGTGATACAAGATTGTCCTTACACCCTAGATGCTCTTGCATCTCACCCAAGTCATGCCCTAGCCATTTTTTTGACAAAAGCTCTCTTTATTCTAGAAAAGAGGCACCATTTGGTTGGGTGTGCACTGAAAATTGGAGTTACATTTCGCCTTGAAATTCACATTCTTTGATATTAGTCAAGCTTCACCTTGGCGAGTTTGCTTGAAGGTCATATATGTTAATATATTTGAATACTAAGAGGAACAACAAAAAATAGAATGAACCAACAAGGAAAAACTTGAAGCATGACCATTTAAAAGGATGGAAGATGAGGTTTTAGCTTTGAAACTTGACACAATATGAAATTGCGTAAAATAATTATCAGTTCCACAAGATAAAATTATTAGAGGACAATGTACGGTTATCTCAAGGAAAGAATATGAGAAAAACTACAACATTGCTTACAACCAAGTAAAATTTTCCTCTTGTCAAAATTATTGCCATTGAGATGACGCGCTAAATAAACACAAGTGAAAAAACTTCTAAATAATAAGTTACATAAGGCATTGACAACTATTAAATATAAACAACTTAATACAGGTGCAGTTCAAATATCCTACTAATGTGTTGTCAACAGAAACAAGTCCACAAGAATCAAGTGACAAAATGGGTGCACTGGACTTTTTGTCATTCAACCAGCATATACAGTCATGTGGTATTCAAATTTTAATCACAACAAAATATTAAGAAGTGTATGACCACATGCACACTTTCAATGGTTGAGACACTATTATATATCAAAAAATCCTTATATTATCCGTACATCCTACCACACCAAACATCAATCGCCACTAGAAATGCTGGAAAAATCAATTTACCTATATTTCAAACTTTTAAATCAATTTATTTCCAGTTTTGAACTTTTAGACAACGCTTAGCTTCATGAATACTTACAAAGTATGAAGATTTGTCAAGTTAGCTATTTCATTTGGAATATTTCCTTCTAGAATGTTGCTTGTCAGAATTAAGGAATTTAAATAGGAAAGTAACCCAATTTCTGCAGGCAGTTTACCACGAAGGTTCTTCTCAGAGAGATCTCTGCAAAATAATTCAATCACAATTGATGGATGAGAATTCTTCAAATGACACTGCAGCTGAAAACAACTTGAGATATAATACCCTTCAACAACACTCCGTGTTAAGCAGGGTATATAGAAGACAACTATGTTTCTATTGAATATAAAAAGAGCTATAAATACTAAAAAAATACTGTTATAGAATATCATATTGATTTCCTTTGATTGACAACAATGTCAAAAGAAGTTATCAATTCTCTCTACCATTCAATTTGAATACCCAACAGAGAATTATTTTCTTTACAGAGGCTTGTTTTGAATTTGGAAATATTGTAAAGATTTCTCTGCGGCATTGCAATTACAGAAACATCTTAAACATTAGGATAATGTACCATTTTATTTCACATGACATTAATAGATGGAAACTACTAATAAGACAGTCAAAACAAATTGAAACGTGATTAAGGGTGAAAATTCTCGAAAAATAAAACTTTTGTGTTATTTTTTATTAGCCTATAATCATTCATTAATGAGAAAATGAGAAGAGAC
Source organism: Thuja plicata (assembly GCA_018584345.1). Taxonomy (NCBI): domain Eukaryota; kingdom Viridiplantae; phylum Streptophyta; class Pinopsida; order Cupressales; family Cupressaceae; genus Thuja; species Thuja plicata. The sequence goes on from MU226804.1 coordinate 1,094,708, forward strand.
ATCAGCAACCAGAGAAAACACCTACTAATATTTTGATGTCTGGGATTTGAACTAACTTCTGTGTTGGTTATAATGCATATATATCAATCTTCTGATTTGTTACTTCAATTTAAATTTACTGTTTCAAGTGTTTTGTAATGTCCCCACTTTAGCAGTTGACCAAGTGTGTGTGCGTTAGCCTTGTTCTACATGGTCCCGAGGGCTAACGAAGGGTTTAAGGGGATCCTGGAGTGTTTTGGCCTAGTCATTTCCAGTTTGGGCCAAAACGAAGTTGATTTACTCAGTTTCAGGCTTACTTACTATTTTTAGTAAGTCAGCAGGACACAGTGGAGGTCAATTTTGGTGATTGAATTCGATACTCCTCGGTGAGAGCTTTCCGACGAGCTATCACTCGCATTATTCGGAGTCCGATTGCTAATACATTTTAATGCCTGAAGGTTTATTAAAGTAACATCTAATTTAATTGTAAAATATTAAAGTGTTACTTTAATATTTATTTTATGGGGATGTGTACCCAAGGGAGACACAAGGGGATATTTTAATATATGTTTTATATTGTACATCTTTTATCCCACATTGCCCATGTGAGTTGAGCGGACCCTTGGAAATAGAATAAAAGGAAGCGTTTGTGGCTTCATTAGACATGTTGAATAGGAGAAGAAATTGGTGTGTGAGTTGCAGATCCGTTCTTGGCATTAGAGGACGTCTATCCTCTCTTGTGACATTCTAGACGTCATTCCTTTGGGGTTTGGCCTTTGGAATCTATTACTATCAGCTTCATTATCAGGCAGTTTAGTTGCATTTCCAGCTACAGGCAGATTTGGTATTTTGCTCATATCTTCTTCAATACTTGTCYGATGCTTATGCCGCTTTGAGGGAATGATTTTATGAAGGTAGTGGAATGATTGAARGACAAAGTACTGTAGCAGCACTGTTCACGTGGCACTATTCACGCGGCACTATTCACATGACACTATTCACTCGGCACTATTCACGCGGCACTATTCACGTCACTGTMGCAGCAAGTTCGAAAGCAWGGGCTGGAGTATTATGTCAATATTGCTGGAGTAATTAGTGAGTTGATAAATCTGCYATGTATTTGGTTTTATTCATTCTGGAAATAACATTTTATTGGCAGTAGTTCCKTGTCCKCTTTGCATATTATTGTAGTTTCTTTCTTGTTTATGTTGTATGATTCCAATTCCTTGCACAAAACACAACAAACAAATAATGTTTGATTTCCGGAGTTATAAGGGGTTTAAAATATTAAATGGAGAAATAAGGAGTTGAATGCAAACTGTTTGACATAATTCCTTTCAGCGATTGGTTTAGTTTTTGGGGCATTCAGGGGTGTCCATTACATGTTTACTTTCAATTTCCAATCTCATGAGAACAACGTGCAACAGTAATGTAATGATTCACTGTATTCCAATTTTTTTGGTTTTGAATTATTAGTTAATGGCAAATAATGAGATGGAAAAGTTAGAAGTAAATTTTTGACCAATAATAGTGCATGATGATTATTCAGTACTGAATTAATTGTTTACCTTTTCAATGTTCAATCATTATAAATTAGTGAATTTCCATTTCTTTGTTTTTCTCCTTTTCTTGCTTTATTAAATTTTCTTTTAGTCTAGGTCCTTCCTTTTTAAGCCTTAGTTTTTTGATACTGTAACAGTTGTACTTGTAAATTCTAGTCCCTCTGATCCATTCTTGGTCATTCATGGACATTAATTTAATTTCTTTCCTAAGATTTTAAACATTCCAGTAATGAGTCTTGACATCCCCTATTTATGGGAACTTCATGTAACGCTATGATATTTTTATTTATGATTAAAAGAAAAATATAACATACAAATATGATACAGATGTAGAAAAGATGAGCTCACAAGTCAACAACATGGTTATCAGAACAATTAACACCTTCCCAACCTTGGCAGGGATCATTCCCTGTCCAGTTTACTTCTGCACGAAGCATTTTATTGATTATTTGTAGCGCATCCCCTGGCAGAAAAAATCATTTAGTTTGCATTATCAAAATAATGAGTAATTAAAATATCATCTCATCAAATCAACTTGAGTAAGCTAAAATAGCAATCTTGCCATCGGATTTTGTAATCCTTTCGACTAGTTAAAATTTTAGAAAACTGAGCTGCCATAACGATTTACATCAAAAAATAGCTAAGCTGCACTTTTACAATTGTCCATTTTACAAGAAAATTCTGGAGGGAAATGTTTGAGTCAGTTCCTCCTAAAATCACTGCAAATCATAATGATGATAGCTAATCCTTCCATTTCTATTTGAAAACAAAGGTCTTTAGACTAAAATCACACTCAAGAATCAATGAGATAAACTGATAACAACTCTTAAGGAAAATAAATAAATTGTGACAGTAGCTAGCCTAATAATAAATGACATATTGCAACAGTGAATGGATACATATTGGATATTCGAATGCAAAAATTGAATAATTAACAGTAACTTAATCTAGGCAACAGTAGATCGCGTGAGAATGACGAAGGAAAATAGATATATTGTGACAGCCAATGGATATATATTAGAGATTAGAAGACAAGAATGTAAATAGTTAAGAGTAAATAAAGTAAGTAAAGAATGAATTCAGACCTTCGAGAGTAGCTTGGATGAGGTTGGAATTGACATAAATTGAAAATAGTGCTATCAATAAAACAAAGCACCTTTTTGTGTTAACCTCCTGCATCAAGTAGTATTAGTAAGTAAGATTGTATACCATGCATGAAACCAAAAGAATGATAATTTTGTATTTAGCCATATGCAATGAACGAAGAAATGTGATCTGTACTCAAATGGTTTAAAAAATGTCAGAATTCCTTAAGATCAGAAAGTCTCAATATAGTAACCAAAGAAACAGGGAAAGTAATATATAATTCATAATGGATGTGTTGGTTCTCCAATCTGCAGCTCAATGAATACTAAAGATTAGCCAAAACTTATGCTCAAAGACACTGAAAGAATTGGCCAACAAATGTCAAATAGGTTTTACACATTTCTCCCTTGCACTTCAGGCTATGCAGGTCCTAGGTGGGTTCCCCTTTTGTGGTACTAAAATGAAAATACATGACAAAGTTACATCATAGTGCCTAGCAGATATAAAACTTCAAACAGTCACAAGAAGGATTTGTAACACTGTATACTGTAGATGTGAGTTTTGTACCACTACATAACATATAGGATTTAAACACTTGATACAGGATATCAAACACTCAACCCTCTCTTGAAAAGTAATTACTCATGAAGAACATGAGAAAAACTCCAAGGTTCCTTACACTTGTGGATCCTAACTCAGTTATAATGATGTGATTTGCTGGTAATCACGTTGGCGGGCTTACGTTGTTCATTTAAGGATATCAGATTCTTGCTATGATGATGATGGGACTTAGCTTTTCAATGTATATTCAACGGTTCTATCTCCTTAATTTATATCACTTCCAACTTCACTCATCAAACTCTCACTACTAAGCTACTCACTGCTTTGCTACTACTCCTATGAATGAAGAAA
>MU226804.1:1103909-1114719 GCA_018584345.1 Thuja plicata
AACTCCCTCAAACATCTTCAAATTCTCTCCAAACCTTAATATCACAGCAAATGCCCAAGTTTGAGGGCCTTTATGGCTGGGCGGGATTCCATGGTGGGATGGACAGGGTGTCCAAGGGGGTGGCGGAATCCGCCATCACCTTGGACATGGCCATCACCACAAAACACTAAAATCAACCCTTCATTGCCAAGCTTGTTCCAATCCAAATTCAAATATTTGTCTTCACTCCATCAATTCACTTCTATGCCTCTTTGACACCCAATCTAACTTGCCACTAGGTCTCATGGCTCACCCCTTAGCCAAGGAGGACAGAATGGAGGGAAGGATGCTGGCCAAAAACAACATGGCGGAAATGTCCAAGGGTATGGACATTTCCGCCCCAAGGGCAAAAAAACCTAAAAAACACTTTTCTCCCCAATTTTCCCTTGGGATGCCTTTGAACGTCCACAAATTGATCAACTTCACTTTCAAATCCCTCAAGCTCAACTCCAAAATCAAAAAAAAATCAGGGGGTCCCCAAGAATTGGGGCGATGTGTGAAAGACTTCACAACATATACATGAATACTGCCTTCCTTGTAATCTTCAAAACTCTGCTATAAAGATATAGAATAATTATAAATAAATTACAAATGGTTTTGGATTTGTATATTGGAGCATAGGGAGAGAGAAAGATTGGTGTCTATCATAGGCTACAGAGTCGTGCATTTTACATCACAACATTCAAAAATATCTTAATGATTACTTCAACCAATATCACCTTATGATCATATGACTTGCAAATGCCTACAATGAGTCATACTTAAAAATTCACCTGAAAACAACAATCCCATTATTCTTAAGTAGAGCAATTACATCATTCCTTGAAAAGAGAGCAAACCATGAGAAAAACTCAACACAGCCAATGTGCACGAAGAGTTCAATAATCCTTGATTATTTCATTCAAGAGCTATACATTTCAAAGTGAAGACAATCACATTGCAGTACGTATTTATTAGCACAATTCAAGATACGGTAAATCAGCCATGTATGACTCACAAACATAGATTCAACACCCTATCAATCCTATCTCTTAGCAACTTCTTCCAATCCACAGAACTTCTGGCCACAAAAACCCTTTGGACCCTTTTCAAACATTTTTCAATAGATTAGAAGTCCCCTTTTAAATGCAACGAACGAGTTTGCATATCGATGAGAAGACAACATCTATCCCATATGCTTAACAAACTTTAAGGCTTTTGTGCAACTACCTATGAAAACTTGGAGTCTTCATCAACAACAACATGTCGCTGAACATGTTGTCCCTAATTTTGTATTTGTAAAAATTAGGGATAAACTACAAAAAAATTAACATTTTAAGGCTCTAGAGAAATTTTTCGAGGCATTTCTTCATCTCCTAGAAATCCATTGACAAATCCAAGTCCTTTGCCTCTGTTTCTGTCAAGTTTCATTGTCTAAAAGTTGTTTTTTCTTTAATTTCGAGTTCCAGAGGTTGTATTGCAAGTTTGTCTTCAATGTTGGCTCTTTGGCTTGTAATTGCAAGTAATCGTAATTACAAGAAAAGTTACAATATTGAATTACTTGCAGTTGTAATAGCCTTCTTACAACCCGATATTACAAGTAACTTAAATTACAACTCGCAATGAAGGATCCAAGACCCAAAATTACAACTTGCAATGAAAGGCCCAAGACCCAAAATTACAACTTGCAATGAAGGATCCAAGACCCGAAATTACAACTTGTAATCCGTCTTCCAAGACCTGAAATTGCAACTTATAATCCGTCTTCCAAGACCCAAATTATGCATTGTTTATTGATTCCGGGTTTTGAAAGCATCAATACTAGTTTTCATTCCAACACAAAAATACAAGCATGCTTTCCCAAACTTGTAACTTGCAATCTAAAACCCGAAATGCAGCCTTATGAGGTATATTTTACACTTGCAAAACCAAATGTGCCTTCCAAACTTGCAGTTAACCTTCCAAAACCCAAATGTAATAAAAAAAAATGCGCCCAAAATCAATTGAAATAGGGTCTCTGAGACCCGATTACAAGTGCAAACTTGTACATTCCCATTACACATGAATTGCATTTACATTTTTCAAAATTGCAAGTCACTATCCATATTTTTCCTCACTTCCGTGTGCATTCCAAGACCCGAAATTAAGCTTTGGCACCATTTTTCAATCTTGTTCAACCTGCCTATGTCCGTCTTGTTTGCAAACACGACCTACCAAATCAACACATCAAGGCATGGGCCTTATTTTGCAAGCAGACTCCAAGGTTGAAGGACACAAAGATCATAAAGATACATCCAAAGAAATGAAGAAGGGTATTGCCCTAGGACAGTAAATGGTTCATTGTTTCATCAAAGGAAATAGAATGCTTTCAAGACAAAGATGGAAAGATGCTTTTCCAATGAAAGCTAGAACAATTCAGGATGCAAATTCTTGTTCCGGTTCAAGATACTTCCACCAAACCTGAGTACTTCAATCACAGAACATCTTGTAGCAGCATAAAGACTGACAAAGGATAATGTAAATAGAGTCGTGTCCCCGGACACTTAGAATAGTTTTCAATTATGCACTTGTAATTTCTTTTTGACAAATTACATGTAAAATGAAAAGATGTAAATGCAGGTGATCATATCACTTGCAAAGTTATAACTTGTAATTACATGTAAACAAATTGAAAGTCAAGTTACATTAGGATTGCAATTTGGAATAAGTCATAGTTAGTTGTGGAATAAGTCTTAATTAGTGGGCCTTCTCCCACTTTTTGCTCTCAACCCCTCACCTATAAATAAGAGAGGGTACTCATTGTAATTCTTTATCTTTTGCCAATGCAAGAAAACTATGCTAGTTTGTATATGCACTCTAAGAGTTTGAGCTAAGATGTAAATCAAACTACTTTCAATAAAGAAGGCAAGTTGTTTTGAGACTGTGCCAATTTAATTTGTCATGTGACATCATTTTCTAGAATTGATTGTGAGTTTTGTGCGTTCATTCAAGGGGGATTTGAACTCAATTTTGCATACTTTGAGCTGCTTATTGAGTTCAGAGTTATAGTTTGGTTTCAGATTTTGTCTTGCAAACTTTGAGCTGCTTATCAAGTCTAAGATTAGCATAGAAAGCTCAAGCAAGGAAATAGCTTGCAAAATTTTGTGTTGCTTTGTTTTCCGCATTTGTGCATGCAAGGTGAAATGCATGTTGGAGACTTTGAGTTGCACATGTATTTCATTCTTGTTCTTGAAATCTCGTAAGGAGTTATGGAAAGACTTTGAGCTTTCATGAACTCCTAGGTTACTAAAAGTTGCTAGTACGTTGAAGGTTATTCTTATGTCTAATCTTTTGTTTATCGGGATTATTGCTCCAACTGATACTTTGCAAGTAAATTACACCATCAATTAAAGATTGCGTTGTGAAGGTAACATCTATTCTAAAATGAGAGAATATGATGAATGTAACCCCTATTTTAGCTTAGTGTAAATAAAAAGTAGTTAAGTGTTTTGTTGATTCAAGTAGCAATAAGAAGGGGGAGCCTTCCCTTAATTAGGAGAGACTGTGTCTCACATGATGTGGTTGGAACCACTGTTTTGCAATTGATCCTTAAAACTGTTAGCTGCAAAATATCCACCCAACAAAACACGTTTACAATTGACGCTTCTTACACAACTAATTTCAATTATAATTACAAAATTATAATTGGCATGCCCTCTCCATCCACCATACGAAGAATGCTTACCAAAGCTTCTATAACCTTAAAAAATGAAAACAATTTTTAAATTATTACAAAATTAACCCCTCAATAAAAAACAGCAAATAGATTATCTTGTATAAAGTTCATATTTGTGTTTGTTACTTACCTTGATCAACTCCTCTCCACTTTTAATGAACCCGTCATCAAAAACAACACTTACTATCTTCTACACCCCAGGTTTTGAGTATGCAGACTCCAACCAAGCATCAGACACAAACATTTGCTTAAGATGAGGAGTGGCACCAAGAATGCTTTCCAATTTGAGAAAATAGCTAGCAAATTGTGTCACTCCTATTCGCACAAGGTCCTTGTCATTTGTGTGTTTTCCCATCAAAGAGAGGACCCAAGTATGGTTGTAGATGAATTTGGTGACACTTTCAGCATCTTCAACCACCTTTTTCACCCATCCAATCTTCCTAATGTCTTCTAACAACAAGTCCAAGCAGTGTGCAAGACAAGGACTCCATGTAATTGTGAGATGCCTCTCCATAAGCATTCTACATGCAACTACATATGCAGTTGCTTTGTCCGTGATAATCTGGACAACATTCTCAACTCCAACTTCTTGGATCACCCCATCTAACAAATTGCACAAAAGTCTCAACGTGTTTGATATTATTTGAGGCATTTATAGACTTGAGGAATACCATTGCACCATTAGAAGCCACCAAGAAGTTGAGGAGAGTCCTATAATGTCCATCCATCTGATAAGATGGTGCATCCTTTTCTCCAAAAAAAATTATGATCATCAACCACAACCTGTGTATTCACAAATTGCTCTAGCGATGACCCACTGAAGTCTTTGGCTATTAGGGCCTTAAACCCATTGCCTACAACTGTAAATGTGGTAACCAAACCTTCCCAATATGTGATGTTCACTACATTGAAAGGTAAATTGTTGTAGTACCAAAACTTTGTTGTTATCCTTGCTTGCTCATGTTTTTCTCTATTCCATCCAGTACCTTCAAGTGAAGGTTGTGCTCCTAGAACATTGCGTGGAAAAAAAAAGTTGGGTCTGATGTAAGAGGAGTCTAAGTCTCAATAGCCTCAACCTCGTTGTCAGCAATAGATGAATTTATTTGATGGATGTTTGGACTTCTACGAGTGCAACCAAGGGAAGGCAAAGTGCACACATTCTGATTCATTGCAGCTACCATGGCTTCTTTTGTTTTTTCCCTTTCTTCATTTTGCAATTCACACTGAGCAAGAAGGGCCTTCACTTGTCTAATAATCTCTGGAGTTGTATTGGGGAAACCTAAAACATTTTGTCCAGGTATTTTTGCAAGGTGGTATTTTAATCTATTAACTCCACCTGTGATCCATTTGCCATATTCTGTGCAAGTTACCTCTCCCTTTTTATCTCCCTTTATCTTATACTTCCATGCTTCATCTTTTTTCTTCTTGATTTTGGGGCTGCCTTTCGAGTTGAAGTTGACATTGTTGTTTTAACATGAAAAAAATAAAAAAAATAAATAGGGTTTTTTGGAAAATCAACAAAAAATTGATAATGAATCTTTTGAAAAAGATAGTATTCAAAAACAAGATAAAAATACAAAGAAATAATTTAGGAAGGGAAATGGAAAAAATTTTGCTAGCATTTCCCCTTGTTTTTCGAGATTTTTTTTATTTATAATAGATGGAAATGAAAAAAAGAGAAGAAAATTTCTTTACATAGATCTTTTTGCTGCTTTGATGTTGTTTCCTCACCTTCTCCAAACCCTAGAAACCTATTTTAGTCAAAAACAAATAACAAATGAGTGGAAAAGTGAAAAAAAAATATCATATTTTAAAGTGATTGGGCGTTTGAGGCCTACGGCGAGAATCCATCAGGACTCAGGAACCTAGCTGTAATGAGCCCAACCTGGCTCTTTGATAATGCAATTTGATTTTGCACGAAGATGATAATTTCTAACAATAATTCCTTTATTTAAATATACATTTTCAATTTGACAATTCTCGGCCAGCATACACAATTATTTCAGAATGCTTATTTGGCGCAAATTCTAGAAATTACATTCAATCTCTTTGTTTTTGTGAAAACTTTTCAATATATAAAACGTCACCACAAGCAATAGTCTTTTGTATGTTTTGAGAAATTCTGGAAAAACGTAATTCAATTGCTACAACCAAATTGAATGTTGTATGTTAATAAACTAGACATACCATTAAAGCGTTTGAGAATGCAATGTGTCTATATGGCTGTGCCACGTCCAGCCTTAATCCCACGCCTGTCGCCTTGTTGTCTGAATTTCATACGCTGAAATGAGAATAGACCAACAACTCCACGATTCCCTTCAATGATTGAAACGACTAGCAGTTGTCGATTCCTAACTGCATACGGTCAGCATTAAAGACTCCACATTACCATAGCAAGCAGCCATCTTCTCCTATTGCATATGATCAGCAAATTAAACACCACATTATCATAGCATTCATGGTGTTTAGTCCCAAGCACTCCCAACAAATTCACCAGACAAGAAACTCTTAAATCGAGTTTCTAGAATAAATTCACCCTTCCAGAATATGAATCGGCCTCTTCAGCAGGCCTCAGTTCAATAGTAAATAACAATCTCAGAATTGATTTGCACTCTCAGTGTGCATAAACCAATACTTCAGAAATCCTCTCTCAAATACAGATGAAACACAGTGGAGAGATCTTGCAGTTGTTTACCTCAGCACAATTGCACAGAGTAGAAACTCAGAAACCCTAGCCCAGAGCTCAAGAAGAAAATTTATAAAATATTCAATTCATAATGAATGAATGCCTTGCCTATTGCTTTTATAATTAAAAAGTGTCTTCTCTCACACACTTTTCACTTGAAGCACTTTTATACTTAGGCACATATTGAGTAATATAACTTATTAACTCATTTGGCTCCAAAAATGACCTTTTCATCAATATCATGAAATTATGACATGTAAGGTCCCTGTTTCTTGTGCCCAAGATTTAAAACTTTTCATCCCGGTTCCAACGAGCTATAACACTAAGGTGCCCAACATATAATACCAACAATAATGGCAACCTTAGCAAATTTAATTAAATGATAATAATAATTCACCCGTCTTGCGAAAACAACTGAAGAAGCATCAGAATCGAAATATGTCTGCACTGGAGTGATCCTGATGATAAAAGATGATGAACAAACCTGACGGGGTGACTTACTAAAAATAGACGCTCTCTCCAAGATTCTTGGATCCCAAACCGGAAGCCAGAAATGAAAACTGAGAGCATCATTCAACTCCTCTAACTCATCTGAGCTCATCGGAACTATCCATTGGCTTACTATAAATAGTAAGTTCACACGAATGACCCTCTAAACACCTCGCCAGACCACGAAAATCGCAATAATGACCAGGCACCATCCATTCAATGACCTTGCTAAAAATGGCAACAATGGACTCGTCCAAATCCAAGCAAAAAAATGAGAATCCAAATGTATGGACTCGCCTAGACTCGACTCCTGAGTCCATGGCGAGTCAACACTACTCGCTCATGGACTTGTGAGTCTGTTCGAGGCTGCAACGAGTCAGCAGATTTTTCCAACTATGATTATTAGAACATAATGCCTACCGTCCTTCCACTCCAATCTAAAAAAATTCTTCTTTCTTTGAACAAGTAAACCATGCCCTTTTTTTCAACAAATCTGATGTTTAAAAGCACAAAAATTCACAAGACAAAATTGTAGTAGAACATGCATTCACAAGTAGTCAATGCCACGTAGGTGGGTTGTGATTTCCAAATTATGAGAACAAGATGATAAAGAGATGACATACGCTCAAAGCTAGATGTGGCCCAATAAGGTATTGTAATGTCTTATTTTGTGATAGCTTATAAATTTGGGACAATTACTAGCAAAAATCAATTGCAAGAGACTTTTTTCCTCAAAGTCTCAAATAACACTAAGAATAATAAACTATGGTACCACTTCTATATGCTTAGGCTATATAATTGATAAGATATATCAAACAATGTCACTGCTATCTCTGATTCAATCAATTAGGTATATGCAAATGATTTGGTCTATATATGAACACTTAGTGCAACAATGATGAGATTATCTTGCTAAATCATATTGAATGATTGACAAATATGAAATATGCAAAAATGATCTTTAATGCTTCACTGTAATTACTATCATTTGTAGCAATGTAAAGCTCTTGATATATCAATATAAACTACAAATGTTCTTGATGATACTGTTGTCCTCAATTTTGTATTCACAAAATTGAACAACCCTACGCAATTCCCAAGCGATTGATAGGATTTTTCTCTAAGGAGGTTGATGTTCTGGAAGAGGTTTGTTCGACGGAATCAGTCATCCCTTGATTCTCTTCTAATTTTACATCTTTCAAAGCTTTTAGTCTTTTGGTCGTTCTTTCATTTTCCCGGTTTTGTATTTTGGTTTTTGGTTTCTTTCTTGTCATGGGTTTGTAGCCTTCGTCATCCCGCTCGTTTTGAGCTCTCTTAGGCATCGTTCAAGTTAGTCTAGCTCAAGTTATAGGCTTTTTAAGATCCCGCCAGTGGTGCTTTTCAAACAGACTGCATGTCTTTCAAAAATCATTAAAAAGATGGGCTTTTTGAATAAGATTGCATTTATCTTTAAGTTATTTAAGAATTCTTTAACTTAAGTAAATGGTGGGGATTTTAGTCAAGTATGCATATTTTAAAATATGTGTGTAAGCTTGCTAAAACTTATTTTATTCTTTCCAAGCTTATGTTTTCATCTTTTATGCCAAATGGTGGCGATTTTTGTTCCCTTTACATATGTTTTTCCTCACTAAAAACGTGTTTACTCTTCTTCTAAGCGAGGGTGTCAAATTTTGTGTTCATAACATATCATTTGGCATATTAAAAAATATGTGAAACTTTTCTAGAAATACACGGCATCCTTTAAGTCATAGAGGGTGTCGATTTTCTTCTCCTTTGCATATCCGTTTAAAAGAACAAAACAAATGCAAAACGTTTCCAAAAGCCCGTGGCTTGTCTTAAGTCGTGGGGCGTCGAATTTTGGTGCAATAGCATATGTTTTCGTCCACTAAAGACCACGATTTTATTTCAAAAGGAGGGCGTCATTTTTTTGCTTCCATTACATATCATTTGATATGTTAAAAACTTATGCAAAAGTCTTGAAAAAGGCCGTGGCTTGTCTTAAGTCATTAAGGCGTCGATTTTTAATGGAATGACATATGTTATATCAAAAAGATCTACATTTTCACCATAAAACTTAAGGCGTCGAATTTGGAGAGGAAAACATGTGTTGGTCTTCCAAAACATGCGCAGTTTCATTAAAGGTACTGGGCGTCGTTTTTAATGTTGAAAGCATGTTTTAATGCAAACAAAAACATATGCATGTCTTCTTAAAACCCGTGGCTTGCTTTCCAAGTGAGTGGCGTCGAAATTTAGGAGAATAGCATATGCTTTTTAACCTGCGTTCTGACTTAAAACTCTAAGGCATCGAATTTTGTTGTCAAAACATATGATATTCTTCCACCAAAAGCTTGGATGGTTGTAATGTCCCAAATTTCAGCAGGTCAGTGAATTGATGGTGCCAGATCATCATTGCGTTCCTCGTGGTCTAGCGAGGTGTTTAGAGGGTCTTTTGAGTGTATTTACTATTTATAGTAAGTCACTTAGTGGTCAGTGCAAGGCAGGCGGGACACCTCAGCAGTGTGGCAGAGTGTGATTTGGTATTATTGGCAGGATATCCTATTTGGAGGACCCTATTGAGGGTTATGACTTCATTTGGTGGGACTTACTATTTATAGTAAGTCAATGGATAGTTCTGATGAGCTCAGATGAGTTGAGTTAAATGATGCTCTCGGTTTTCATTTCTGGCTTCCAGTTTGGGCTCCAAGAATCTTGGAGAGAGCGTCTATTTTTAGTAAGTCACCCCGTCAGGTTCATTCATCATCTTTCATCATCAGGATCACTCCTGTGCAGACAGATTTCGATTCGGATGCTTCTTTAGTTGTTTTTGCAAGACGGGTGGTTTATTATTATTATTTAATTAAATTTGCTAAGGTTGTCATTTTTGTTGGTATTATATGTTGGATACCTTAGTGTTATAGCTCATTGGAACCAGGATGAAAAGTTTTAAATCTTGGGCACAAGAAACAGGGACCTTGTGTGTCATAATTTCATGATATTGGTGAAAAGGTCATTTTTGGAGCCAAATGAGTTGATAAATTATATTATTCAATATGTGCCCAAGTATAAAAAGTGTTTTAAGTGAAAAGTGTGTGAGAGAAGACACTTTTTAATTATAAAAGCAATGCTTTGTGAAAGGAAAATCATGTATTGAATATTTTATAATTTTTCTTTTTGAGCCTTGAGCTAGGGTTTCTGAGTTCTTCACTACTGCAATTGTGCTGAGGTAAACAATTGCAAGATCTCTCTACTGTATTTTTGTGGCTAAGGAGAGAATTGGATTTATTCTGTAGATTATTATCTGAGGAAGATTACTGATAATTAATTGGCACACGGAGAGTGCAATTAATTCTAAAATTGGTTTTCACATTGAACTGGGGCCTACATTAAGAGGTCGTTCGGATTGGAGCTTGTTGGAGATTGAACTAGAGGTTTTTTGTTTAGTTTATGGACTGAGATCTTACCGTATTGGAGTTGAATATTTTTTGGCACTTGTGGAGTTTGGTCTGCTACAGACGTTTCAAGGGTTTGGAGGTTATATGTTGGCTGAGAACGAACCATTCTCAGAATTTGTGTGAACTTTGAATCAACGTTCCATGTTGGTGAATTGTGCTTGTATGGTTCAGCGTTAGGAAATGGAAGTATTTCGTTTGGCTTTGACTAGTTTACACTCCCTTCCTCAGCATGAGTTTTCTTTGGTTGTTGCTGCTGGTTCGTGGAGTGGTACTTTACTAGCAGCCACGTAGAGAGATAATATTGTGGCATTTTTGAAATCTGTTGGCAGCCGCTTGGTTACAAGGTTGGACTTTATTTATATCATTGTCGTGATGTATCTGTTTGATAAATGTCATATTTAGTTTGACAAATCCATAGGCTGGAGTTAGATGCTATTTCTTTTTCCTATG
>MU226804.1:1121962-1191618 GCA_018584345.1 Thuja plicata
ACATAAATAATATAATAAAATATCACTTGATGCAAGTAATATATTACTATATTACCTATGTTAATTATTAACAAAGTGTATGAATTAATTTTATTACTTATAAGTTTGAAAGAAATCCGATGAAAATAAAGGACCCCCTGGATTTCAAAATACATACAAAATATTGAATTAAGTCGCTCAACCCTAAAGATGAAACAAAATGCCTTTTCAATTGTCATTTGCATTTGATATTTTGGAGAGAAATGGGGAGCCGTCGCTTGAATAGGGTTTTGAAAAAACCCTAAGGAAATGTCGAGAAAGAATGGAAGACTATGCCGCCATTGCTGGACTTGACACTGAGTTCTTTGAAACTTTCATCCTTCATGGCCGCCACTTGTGCTAGGTAAGAGTGATTAACGCCTCCTTTTGCTGCATCTTTGATATCATTTGAGGACTTTCAATACAAGTGCATTCTCTATCTTTTTTCCTTACTGTTATTACATCTTTATATGCACGCACTTCTGGTGTATTTATCCTTGCGTTTTATTGTGAAAATATGTACTCTTGCTTAGCTCAAGCTGATCTTGAGCTCCTTCCTCTTCAAAATTTCCTATGGCTGCAACTTTATGGAGTCTTTTCCTGAACTTCTATGGCACGAAATGGTCATTTTCGTGGACTCCCATTTTTTGCTCATTGCCGCTGTTTGAGAATATGGTTTATATTGGAAAGAAAATCTGCATCTTCCTTGGCTGCCATAAAAGGAAAAGGAACATTTTTACTGTTTTTCCCTTTAACCTCTGTTGGCTCTCTTTGCTTTGAAGAAATAATTAAAAAAACGTGACCTTTCTTGAATTCTCGGTTCTTTCTTGTATCCCTTCGAAAATCTGTATCTTTCCACATATGATAATCCTTTAAAAAACGGTTGGCTTGTCTTCAAATAGATTTTTCTGAGAATATGTCATGGCTTTGAGAAGAAAAAAAAAAAACTTCTTGTTGCTCTGATAAAACCCTCATTTTGCCATGAACAGAAACATTGTTGCTACTGTGCTGATATTTAGCATCTGGGTATGAACAAAAATCTGTTGAAACACTGTAGTTGGACATTCTTATTGTTCTTTTATATTCTTTACATCTCCAGTAGTTGATATTTGTTATATGGAAAAACGTGTTAAAACAGAGAACTTACTGTTTCTTTCCTCTCTTCGCACTCCTCCAGCATATGCTCTTTTGCATAAAAAATTGAAACTCTGAAAATGTTCATCTGGGTATGAACAAAAATCTGTTGAAACACTACCACCCAGAAAAACTCATCATTTCAACATGCTTTGAATGAAAACATCTTTGTTTCTGTCATGATTACCCTGTTCATATTCAACGATTACTGGTCTTGATGTGCTTGGCTCATGACTGTCACTGCATTGCTTATGTTGTAGACTTCTTTTGCTATTGCTGTCATAATATCCCTATTGATCAACCCTACTCCTGAGGGAGTCCTTGCAGCATTGCTCATTTTTCTAAAATATTCTGGAAAATTATTTTTTCAGCAATCTTTGTTTGAATTTCTTGTTCAAAATCATTTATTCGTTTTCTGTTGTTGTTCTAGTCTATAAGGTTTCAACTTGAGACTGTTGTCCCTTAAATAGACAGATTGTTCATTTTGAATGTAATGAAAGGTTTCATATCATAAATAATATGTCCCTTTAACATTATATATTCTTCCCTGATCTTGACATCTTTAAAGTAATTATTCTTCCTGCACATGGAACAAACACATTAGCAAAATATTTCTTCCTCACAAGCACTAAGAATATTCTGATTTTATTTCTTCAAATTTAGGACAGCTTTAAAAGGCGGCATAGGTATAGAGTAGATTTGAGATAACCGGCCATTGCTTAGATCTGTATTGGGATCTAACATCATGGTGTTTTAACTTGCAGGATTCAGGAGCTTGCTGGGAAACTCACAAAGACGGAACAGATTCAGGATCAGCAACCCTTCATGACCAGTCAAAGCATCAGGCAATGACTGGTTATCCTTGACCTATCTCTCTCCTATTCTGTCTTTTAATTTTGTTTTAAGTTTGTAGGAGTAGTAGGCTATACTCACGGCTTGTGTGAGGATTTTAATTTGAATTGGTCTGGATACATGCATTTATGTTTTCAAATGAGTGAACTCAAAAGTGTAATTTTATCACTGTTCAATGCAAATGAAATGATTCTTTTAGAAATTTCACAATGCATTTCATCTTTGTGTTTGTATATCAATGAGGTCAGTTGATTCAAAATGTAACTTTTATAGCAAAAATGCTAGAGTAGTGAAATTTTGATAACATCTTGGCGACCTTTGCTATATGTATGCTTGTTGTACATGGAACCAGTAGCCTTAAACATCCATTGGGCAGTGGGTCAATTAGGTACAATACTCAAATTTGGAGAATAGGTGGTTGGTAATTATCAATGTAGGATAGGATTTTGATTGCAAATTTATGGCTTGTGATAGAATAGCTCCCCTACCCCAAAGAATAGGTGTGCACTCAAAATGTTGTAAAATATTGACTATTACCAGCTATTTGTCAGTTTTGAAAACACGTGGCAGTCTGTGTTCTGAAAACACTTAGGGAAAACAGGAAAACTAACTAACCAACGGCAAAAACATTTTTAACAGCATGTTGTTATATATTATGATGCCTATATATGGATGTTGTATAGCACATGTGATAGTTGAGAATCTCCTACATGTGTTGTATAGAATGTTGATAGGTAGGCACCCTAATACGTATGAATGTGTTGTTAAGAGTGTTCTCCACTGAAGACTAACAACTTACAAGGGAAACAACACCTAGAAAAGGAAAACCTCAAAGCAAATGGTGCAGCAGCACCTTATTCAGAAACTTTACTAGAGTTTACAAAGTAGGACATACCTCAAAACAAAGTTTGAGGTGAATACCATTAACTGGTATTGGCAAGTCCTTTCCTTCAAGCGTAGACAGCTGGAAAGCATTTTGTCCTTTGCGCTCAACTATCACAAATGGGCCTCCCCAAAATGAATCAAATTTAGTGTGCTTACCCGGTCTGCTCTTTAGTTCATCCCACCTGAGGACATCTCCCACATTGAAATCCCTCAATCTTGCTTTCTTGTCAAAGTTCCTTTTGACCTGCAACTGCTGAAAGTCCATCGTTTGCATTGCCTTTTTCCTGCTTTCTTCCAATTCCATCAGCTGTGCGTAACGCACCTGCATACGATCCTCTTCTTCGAATAGAACCAGCTGGCTAACAAGATCAAGTGTTGGCAGCTCTGTTTCAATAGACAAACGAGCTTCCTTCCCATATACTAACCGATAAGGTGAGTTCCCAATAACTTGCTTTGGAGTAATTATGTCTACCCATAGGGCAGCCTTCAACTTGGAATGCCAATCACGCTGATTCTCCTACAGAGTTCTCTTGATAATTCTGATTAGGTTCTTGTTTGTGGACTCTGCTAGTCCATTTCCCTGAGGATAATAATTAGAACTGGTACTAAGGTAAATACCATGCCTGATTGCCCAATCAGTCACTCTTACACCAACAAAATCCAGTGCATTGTCCGAAATTATAGAATCAGGAATTCCAAATCTGTTCACAATATCATCATAAAAATTAAGGATAGATGTCTCATTTGCATCTTTAATGTTGTTGCCTCTGTCCAGTGCGTGAAATAATCAGTGGCAGTAATTATCCACTTATGTCCCGCACTTGACGGAGGATTGATAAGACCTATAAAGTCAACACCCCACTTTTGAAAAGGTTGTTCTGTTTTAATTGGCAGCAAAGGTAAAGCTGGCAGCCTTTCTTTTCCTGCAAACATTGCGCATTTCACACACTTCCTCACATATGCATGGCTGTCTTTAAAAATATCCGGCAACTAATAACCAGCTCTTAGTATTTTGTATGCAGTAGTCCTAGGGAAAAAATGGCCTCCTAAATGGCCATCATGGAATTCATGCAAAATGTCTGCAATCTAACCTGAATCAATACATCTAAGAAGGACACCATTGTGATCCTTTCTGTATAACACATCATCAATCAAAACAAAAGGAAATGATTGTAACCGATAATACCTTCTTTTTGCCTTGTCCAAATTTGTCGGACACTCACTGGTTCTCAAAAAATGAGCCATATCATGTAACCAGCTTGCTGACCTATCATCATCAGCTGTCTCACTAAGCAATAACATTGTTTCTGCTTGTCCCTGGAGCTCTAAAACCTCATTATCTGCAATCTGCTCGCATAGGCCTTTGCCTCTAACCAACTTGGTCACCTGAATATCCACGTCATACTCCATGACCCGTGTTATCCAACCAGCTCTCTTTTCATTTAAGTCCTTACTGAGTAAGAATTCTTTGACACTAGGGTGCGCAACTCTTAGATGAATCTTGTTATGGGACAGCAAGTGTCTGAACTTTTTGAGGCTCTTTACCACAGCGAGGACATGCTTTTCAACAAAGTTGTACCTCTGCTCATAATCTTCTAAGGCCTTGCTGAAAAATGCAATTGGCTGCTCCAATCCTTCTGCATTTTGTTGTACCAACATTGCAGAAATAGTTTCATAACCGCCATATGCATAAAGGATAAAGTCCTTGCTGAAATCTAGATTTACTAAAGCAGGAGTTGCTGCTAGGGACTCTTTGATAATCTGAAAACTACCTTTGGCTTCTTTTGTCCAACTAAAAACAGTATTCTTCTTGAGCATAGCAGTCAGCGGTTTCAATAAATCAGCAATGTTAGGCAAGAAACGTCTAACAAAATTAATCCTTCCAATGAAAGATTGCAAACCTTTCTTATGGTGTGGTAACGGTAACTTTAAAATTGTTGCTATCCTTTCCGGATCCACTGTAACTCCTTGCTTAGAAACAACATAACCCAATAACACACCTTCATGAACAGCAAAGACACATTTTTTAGGGTTCAGTGAAATACCAAACTCTCTACAGCGCTCAAAAATCTGCCTGAGATGGCTAATATGGTCTGCTGCCTCCTTGGAGTAAACTGTAATATCATCAAGATACACTAAGACAAACTTGTACATTAAATTGCTAAAGGCCATGTCCATAGCCTTTTGGAACGTTGCTCTTGCATTTGATAAGCCAAAGGGCATTCTTTTGTATGCCATGGTACCCCACTTAGTAGTAAAAGCAATTTTATATTGGTCCTCATTTCTAACCAGAATTTGATTATAACCCGAATACCCATCCAACAATGAAAAACGTTCTGAACCAGCCACACATTGAAGTATTTGTTCCATAGAGGGGAGGGGATGCCTATCTTTCAAAGATGCCCTATTCAAATCCCTGAAGTCAACACATAATCTAAGTTCCCCATTTTTCTTTCTAACAGGAACTAGATTGGATACCCAACTGGTATGTTTGATTGGAAAGATAATGCCACTTTCTATCAACCTAAATATCTCCTTTTGCATCAATGGCTCTAATTTTGGGTTGACTGGTCTTTGCCTTTGCCTCATGAGCTTGGCACTAGGCTCTAGTTCTATGGTATGTTGTGCTAATTCAGGATTAAAGCCTTTTAAATCACTATACTCCCAAGCAAATACATCTGCAAATTCTTGGAAAAGTTGAACATAAGACTCTTTTTCAGAAGAAGTGTTTACCTTACCAAATTTTAAGCTCTTCCCAGGTGCAACCTCCACATTCTCATAATGTTCTTGTGGAACCAGCAAGCTTGTCTTGTCCTTTTTAGCTTGATCATCTGAATTGAAAATAGACTCCAAGGTAACAAGTCCTTTTGGCAGCTTGTTTGACTTTAACTAAATGATCTGGTTTTCATACTGCTGCTCAATTCTGCTATGATTTGAGGCAGCCAACATATCTTCCTCCAGCAAAAATTGTAAGATTTGTTCATCATTTTCAAACACCTGCCAATTTATGTTATTGTCAGGTACAGAAGGTTTGGCAATGACCTTGATATGTTGTTCACACCCCTTTTTAATATTATCCAGTATGTCAAATTGAGCTCCAACAGCAGCCAAGCGATCAGCATGCTGATTTTTAATCCTTGGTATGGCAATAAGGTTAAAAGCATCAAACTCCTCTATAGCATCCCACACTCTATTTTTATATGCTTTCAATGTATCATTTTTAACTGCATTCAGGCCTCTAACCTGATTAACTATCAGTTCGTTGTCCCCATGTACCTTCAAATGCTTAATCCCACGCTTTCTAGCCCATTCTAGGCCATGGATCAAACCTTCATATTCTGCTGCATTATTGGTACAAGCAAAACTGAAACGGAAAGCTGAATAATATTTCTCACCTTTAGGTGAAACAAGCATTGCACCACCACCACCACCATTCTTGCTTTGGGAACCATCAAAAAACATCTCCAAAATATTATTTTGTTGCTCACCAGTATTTTCCTTTCCTTTGACCAGATTTGGTATCACTAAGTCAGCTTCATGAAACATATAGTTTCCTAAGCCAGCATCCACCAGAAGACTAGCTTCATCACTTAAGATGTTTTATGTTGCCCATTCATCCAGTAAGATATCCGTAGTCTCACTAACTTGAGTCCTGGATTTTGTAGCTGAAGCATGTTCATCATGCTCAAAAATTACACAATTAGCATTAATGACATTGGGCATGTATGGCTCAATATGGTCTTTGGACAATAATTCAGATCGGATGGTAACCTTGGTGTCGTACCTAGTACGGAAGAGCATATGGGACCAATCGGATGATAGGTACCCTCCTATTTTAGCAGTAAATTCTCTTGATAAGCACAACGCAAAATACGGAGGTAAATCTATAACATAGATATCTTGGGATATAAAGAAATTGGGACAGGCATGTAAGGTCAAACTGGCATCTTTGATAAGACCTATTGTTTTGACAGCTAAACCATCAAGTTGCACTACACCTTTCTCTAACAATTCATACTTCAAGCCTAATTGATCAGCTATTTTCTGAGGCATAACAGAGCATGTAGCTCCGTTGTCCACCATGCAGTTATGCACCAAATTGTCACCAATGATAAGGGAAACATAAAACGGTGGAGGTTTTACATTCTTACCTTGAACTGCATATGTTTCCTTATTTCTATTCTTTTTTTCGTCACTTTGATCAGCAGCACTAGTCAAGACAACCGCTATATTAGGATCAGCAAAAGTCACCTTAGGAGTGATCTCTTCTTTTAGTGCCTTCTTCAAACTATCTGCTTGGCCTGGGATCGCCAAAGAATCCCACATACTCATGGAAACATTCATTTTCTCCATGCTATCTACAATATTGAAAGGTACAGCTGAATATGTTTTAATTTGTGACTTGACAGCAGTTGAATCTGCATCCCGTTGAGGCTATTCCCTAACTAGTACGGCATAAGTTTTCTTTAAAATACTTGGAATTTGTGTGGATGATGACTCTGCAGTTGCAGGTCCTTTACCCTTATCTGTTGCTTGCTCCACTTCAAAAGCTCTTTTCTTTGCTCTAGAATATGTCGCAATTGATGAATCACCATTCAAACCACAAAACTCTTCTCCTTGCCAGTTAAGGAAACCCGTCTCTATGGTATGTATATCATGCGGTTGCTCAAGTCCACTGGAAGATGCATCCGGCTGTGAGCTTGCAGCATTTTGAACCATGAGAGCTTGATTAATCACCCCATTTGAACATGTAGACTGATTATGTGCTTGATTGCACGGATAACACCAATCTGCTTCTGCTATTAGGTTATTTTGAACTGGTGCCAAGTCTCTTACTGGATTAGCAGCACTTAAAGGAGCTAGATTGTATGGTTGATAAGGCCTTTGATTAATGTTCTGCCTCCCACTTTGGGAATTGCTGTGATATGGTTGCCTCACAAGCAGCAATAAAATGAAATTAAAGCCCAGTGTCTACTTATCATAAACATGTACTAAGCAAGAACCGATAAACATACGTGATGGTTTCATTTACCATTGTTTGTTTTAATTTTAAGAAACATCTACGATTTCTACTCAAAGTGTTAACTATAGGTGTCAAAAGAAAATAACAACTTGCTCAACTTGATCCACATCCCCTGCATGAATAGTTGGGGTACGCCGTATGCCAAAAGTTACTTCAGTCCTTAAGTTTTCTCTAATAAATTCCAAAGGCAAGTTCCTTCAAATTATGAACATACAAATTTAACAAATTTCACCTTAATGGAAATAAATTGAATTCAACTTGCCCTGAAACAAACAAATTAGTGAGTTTATTTCAAGACAAACGTTTTCAGACCTCACTCAATTCAATTCACAACCAAGGGCATGAACAGTTTGGTTTTGCCTCATTGCAAAATTATAGCGCTTCAATGCTCGACTCTGATAGATTTCCATACAGTTCTTTAGATTGGTCCACAGAATTTACTTACCACAAAGACGTTTACCTGAATTTACTTTAACACAAACAAATTGGGTCGAATTTGCATTAGCATCGCCAAATATGCCTTTATTCCATTTACACAAACATATTTACCACATTTTATTTTATCAAAGACAAATATTTCTCCAATTGCTTTAGCGCACAAAAAATAAAAAATATATACCTCAGCACAAACAGATTCAAACAAAAATTACTTTAACACAAATAGAATAAATGAAATTACAATATCACATGCAGATGAAACTGAATTTCCTTAAACAAAAGCAAATTCATCCGAAATTACTTCAAAGCAAAAAAATTAAACTGAATTAATTTCAACACAGAACAAACTATACCGTAACGTCACAGCAGGGCTGAAATAAAGGAAACAAATGATTAAAATTACCATGACTCGTTGAAACATAAAGAATCGGAAATGAGTGCTCTGTTATTCATTACTACATTTAGCCTAAAATAGCATAAACCAGCAAACAGGGTAAACTAAAGCAGATAATGCAGAACCATTTTTTTGTAAAAGAAACCTTTACCATTTTTAATCCACCTTCATCATTTAATGCAGCTCATCCTACCCTTGTAATTTTAATGATTGTGGCTTCAGCACAACCGCTGATAGTTTTGAAGCATTCATTTATGATGATTGATTTTTTAGCTTTCCAACGCCACATTTATAAAATAGTTAAATCGATTTGTACAAGACTGTACATGTTGTCTTTTCTTCTCTGTATGTTGAATGAAAGAATAAATATCGTGTAAGATAATAAAAGCGTAAGAGTTTAGTCAAAACATTGACTGTGCATGTTCGACTGGAAATCGCTATAAAGCCAATAAAAATGTCTGTGACAAAAACAATTTATCCACATTTAATATAAAATTATAAACTATTAAATTAAAAATCAGATTATAACTGTATTCTGATTTCTATTAAATAGAAAAAAAAGTTTCTCAGAAATGGCTATACAGTATACACCATCAAAAATGTTTGTGACGGGACACTTTTATTTTTAGTAATCAAAAATGTTTGTGACGGGACACTTCTAACTTTTAATAATTAAAAATAAAAATCAGATTATAACTGTATTTTGATTTTTCATTATTAATTATTAAATATTAAAAATGTCTTGTCATAGAAACTTTTGATGTCTAGGCACGAAGTGTGAACTGATCGAAAAATTCCTTCAATAGATGCCATCTTGTCGACTGCAATGATCGCTAGAAATGCAAAACAATAGATTTCTTGCGAAGGGTTTAGAAACTTTCAAGAAAATGAAATTCAGAAGCGTAAAGATGGATTCTACAACATTGCACCAGCATTCTCACTGCCTGCGCAACACCAGAAACTTTGGAACATTCAGCAAAGCAATTTGGTAAGGAGATTTTTGTCAGACATTATGGTTAGAAACTCTCTACAAAACATGCATGCATCCTTGACAACGCACCTGAACATTTCCTTCAAAGAATGCGGTCTCATGGAATATCACGACCAAAAGATATACACAAAATGAAGCTATTGAAAATGCTTTAGAAACTTCAAAGTAAATGCCCTTGGCGGGCCTAAAGGCCGATCCACAACCTTAGCCATCATCCTCGCTGCCCGCACAAAAATCGAATCTTAGAAGACAGCCTATGGACATGCTTCAAAACATATTGATATGAGAATTTTTGTTAGATATTAAAGTTAGAAATGCTCTTGTAGACAGGCATGCAAAATATGGAACCCCAGACAAGGCATGTGAACTGTTTGACAGAATGATTCGATTTGCAGATGCAATGCTAAATTTCACAACCTTAGACATGCATACAAAATGTGGAATCATAGACGATGCACCTGAACCGCTTGGCCGAGGGCCTCAAGAGATGTCATCTCAAAGAATGAAATTAAATGATTGCAGAATGTGCACAAAGGATTTCGTAAGGGAGCTCTCAATATCTTTGAATTAATGAAGCACTCTTGAACCATCTTAACATGGACTTGGAACAATTTACAAATGTGGACTCGACTGGTAAGACCAGGGCTGTAAACATCATACACTAATGACTATTCTTAGGCAAAAAGTGTTAAATAGTCAAAATTGACTTACTTTTTATAGTTTATTGGGTGAGGCTTAAGAGAAGCCAGTTGGAACAGTTCCAAGAGAAGCCAATTGGAACAGTTCCAAAAGCTACTATAGAACGCACCTCACCGTGCCCATATAGACTCTTCAGGCAAGAGAGGTTTGTTCATCAAATTATGGGAGGTGGAAAGGATGTTTTGACATTTATTATCAACTGCTGATGTGATCTTGTGGAGCTGGCACAATATTTCTCTTGGAATCCTTTTTGCAGCCACAATTGCATGTTTGTTGTTTGAACGGTCTAGATATGCCTTATTGTCACTTGTTGCAAATGCTACTTTTGATTGTTATATTGTTTTTTGGGGCAAATTCTACAGCTCTCCTCAAGAGATCCCCCTCCCCTCTCTCTTAATTAAAATTGTCAAAGAAACAGAAAATAGTAAATAGTGATGCAACATCAATGTGTATTAGGATTAATTATTTGCTAGGAGTAGTTCATGATATTGTGTGTGATGGTGATAATTTGGACAATAAAAAACAAATGCAACTTATTTTATTCTAGAGGCAACAGAAGCATCTAACAAATTTTATTTAACTATTTCAAGTTGGTGTTATTGTTCAAAAGTTTGCTTGGAATCAATTTTTGTTGAAATTAAATTAATTATCACAACGTTGTAGGTGGTCGGTAGAAACCAAGTAGAAGTTTCTACTCATTTTTCACATGTAGTGTACTTAGCCTCACCATCATCTGTAATCAATTTTACAACTAACAACAATGCTTGTAATTATTATCTATTTGTCTATGAATATGAAGCCTAAGATTAAGATTTTCTAGTGTTCCAATTGAACTATTAAGTTGTGTCTGTGTTTGTTGTATCTCTCTCATGGTATCAGAGCCAAGGGGACAGCAGTGATGTTTCCTTCAGTTGCCTTGTGTTTCTCATTACTTCCATCTGACTTGAACTTAGTCTTATATACCCACTTATTGTTGGCCATATTCTTACCCTTTGGTAATTCCACCAATTCCCAAGTTTTATTCTTTATCAAAGAATCGTAGTCATTTTTCCTAGCTTGTTCCCATTCATATTTTCCTTTAGCCTCATCATATGTTTTAGGATCATTAGTTTTCATTATGGTGATCATTAGAGCATAATTAATTTGTTGAGTCTTTTGGTAAATATCTTGAATACTCTTAATCTTTAGAGGAGGGCTAGACTCCTCAACTATATTAGAGGTTTCCTTAGAACTTTCACCAAAATCATTAGAAGATTCATTGTTATCTATGGCAGCTTGTGGAATAGGAGAGGATTTTATCATATCATCAAACCCTTCATTAAATTTGATATCCCTACTTGTAAACACATCTTCAACACTAGGATCATACAACCTATATCATTTCCTTTGATCATCATAGTCCACAAATATGCACTTGACACTTTTCTTATCAAAATTATTTTCTCTAACCTCATCTGGTACATGAGCATATGCTTCACATCCAAATACTCTAAAATACTTAACATTTGGTTTCCTTCCACTCCATGCTTCTTCGAGAGTAATGTTTTACAAACAACTTATGGGAGAGCTATTTAAAATATAAAGACATATAATGAACAACTTACCAATGGATGATAATCATGTCCCCCTACAATGCTTCTTAGTTGTTGAAATTAAAATTCTTCTCCTCTTTAAGCCCTTGCAATCATTGCAAGGAAAATAACATTTCCCACTACCCTTTCTTTTAAATCTAGCCCATAATCTAGCAAGTGTCTCTTCATTTGGTTCTACACTAATATTATCTGACATGATTTTTCTTTACCAAGCTTGAATATTTAGAGCTTCAAAAAATATCAAACTCGCACTCCAATAAGAGCTTCAAATAGTTAGGTGAGGCATCTAACAAGATTATTTACTCTCTTCAACTTAACAATCACAATCAATGATGACAATAAATCCACTTGACTCAAAGGCTTGCTAATGCACCTTAACATGACTTCTTTGCACTTTGATAACTCACCAAGGAAACATGGATTCCCTCTATTACCAATAGCTTATCACAATGCTTAAAGGATCAATAACTCATCAACAAACTAATATCCAACCTTCCTTCAATCAGACTCCAAGAATCAAGAACCGTTTTGCAATAAATTGATTTCTAGTTCTACAACAAATCCATTTGCCAACCCCAGAACAAGGCATAAATCAAAAGAGTCACCATCAACATGGACTTCACCAATGTATAAGGATTCTTCATGGATCAACTTCTTCTTCTCTCACATAACACTTCCCACTGAGACTCTCAATAAAAATATCAAGGTTCAACGTCACACCTAGGGGTCATCCACATGCCCTTCTTGGACTCTTGAAAAGATTTTCTCAAACCAAGGACCTCCCTATCAAAGAAATCTTCTACAAAATCAAACTAAATTCAACAAAAGACAATCAATAAATCTCTCCAAACCCTTAAATTGTAATGTTTTATAATAATTTTGAAAGATTGTGTGCATTCACAATTACCATATACCCATCGGCCAAAAAATTAAGGTAGCGCCAACCATATACGCATTGACTTTAAGTGTATGTCAAAATAGTGAAAAAATCATAAAGACGAAAATAGGGGTTGTTGAATTTGTCGCAATAGCGACGTAAATTAAGGAGTGTCACACTTTCAACGAACGTCAAGCAAAAATTTTTAAAAAAATGAAAAATTTCACAGGTACTCGATGATGTGTTCAATTTTTGGACTTTCGTCAGAAACTTTTGTTGGATTTTTGCATCAAATGAGTTAATGACTGTCCATGAAGGAGGCACTTATGAAGACATTTTGGTATTTTGTCTTATTTTCTAATGGTTTCTTTAAGTATGTGTATGCAGGAATGAGAAGCCTTACAAGGAAGGTTAAGAATAAGACCTTGAAGGTGATGAGAAAAAGGTCAAATAAAGCACCCATACAAAGTGTTGAGAATGAGAACAAGAGAATCTACAAGTTCCAGTAGTCTGCCAAGAAGCTAGGAGGAAACCATATGCATTAGAGGTACATTGTAAAGTATCTAAAAATAAAGATGGGGGTGTTCATTATTTTCAATACTATAATGAAGAATCAAAGATTCCCTAGATTTGTATGATGCTTTAGAAGATGTTGCAGATGAAGGAAAGGGATTCTATAGAATGGAAAGTTTGACAAGAAGTGAAGTCAGGAGTGAAGGACAATTAGGGTAGAAACCTATTGAAGAGTTAAATAGAAGAAAAAATGTTGATTTTGTCAATCATAAATGTGGGACTAAGTGTGTGAATATGCAAGTTGATAAGTGGAAAATAAAATTAAAAGGGGAGTTTTCAAATATCATCAAGGACCATGGATACAAAGTGCCAAGTTGACTTAGGAAATTGATTTTTGAAGGGAAGCAGTAAAAGTGTAAGGAAGAAGGTGCTTATGATGGATTTTGTGCTAGCAAACAAGTATATAAGATGAAAGGCATGACAAAGTTCAAGGGGAAAAAAGAACATAACACAATTTGTCAACAAAGGAAGCATAAAGAAGATACTACAAGGCAAAAATTAGACTATGGGTTATGGAGGACAAGTACAAAAATAAAAAGACATCAACCTACAAATTCATTATGGGAACATGGTAGAAGTGGAATTAGAAGAAAGAGATACAAACAATAAAAGTGTAGATGATTTATGGGCACAATTTGCTAAAATTAAACAAGAATGGCAGAAGAAAATTGATAGTGAAAATATGAATACAAGTGGGTTATTTAAGGATGAAGAAAGAAAGGTTGTAGCTAATAACAAATAAATTTGTGCAACAATGTAGACAGAGGTAAATATGAAGGTATTTTATGAGGATGTTGTTATGTATTCCCTTTCAATGTTGAAAGATGAAGAGTTTGGGCAAAAGTATGGAATAGTGTGTATAATTTGTTGTGAAGACATTGTGGGGTATGATGAAAATGGATTCAAAAATGATTTAATGTTGAATATTTTTTCTATGGGAAAAGAAGAATATGAAATAGTGAAGGAATATTTACATAAGGTTGTGAATGATGATGGGGTCATTGTAATCCTCATCATTTAATTTATCAAATCCAAGGCGGTGTCCATGGTTGTATGTAAAGGAGAATTGAGAAAACTTGCTTGACAGTCTATTCTATGACACACTTGC
Source organism: Thuja plicata (assembly GCA_018584345.1). NCBI lineage: Eukaryota > Viridiplantae > Streptophyta > Pinopsida > Cupressales > Cupressaceae > Thuja > Thuja plicata. Next base: position 1,136,547 of record MU226804.1, read on the forward strand.
AGAAAATCAAATCTACTCTAGAGTATACTTGCATTAAATTAAATACTAATCTCCTTCACACTTGATGGAATTGAAAGGATAGACCAATTCACACTTGCTGGAAATGAAATTCTTGCTTGAATTAAATTTAATCTAGAAAAAGTGGAAATACATTGATGATGGAAATGAGACTAGACTATCTTATTTCCTAAGGCTTAAAAAAGCCTTTATAATCCCCCCCCCCTTATTTAAATTATTATAGACTATTTATAGAATACATATTCTATATTTACCCAACCAATCTACTAAAAATTTGCATCCAAGATCCTACTTTTGAGGGGGTGTTTACAAAACTCTGAGTAAACTAAAATCATTGTCCTCCACCCCATCACCTTTTCTTCAGTTTGTTTCAGTCATTAACTGCTCCTTCATTGTTGTGATTCGTGTCAAAACCTAATTAGGGTTGTTAGCCCTTGTTGTCTACTTTCTAGATCATTTTAATTTTTTGAATTTTGTTAAGAAACACGGGAGATATTTTTATTTTAATGAGACTAGTTTTTTAATTGGAACTGCTATCATTTATTACACCAAACCGTCTCAGTTATATTCAATCATGAAGTGCTCCTTCCTCATTGAAAATCATGTCAAAATCTCAAAAGTTTTGTTAGATATCTAAGTCTAGTTTCTAGATGATACTAAAGTTTTGAATTTCGTTGAGAAATGAGGGAGATGTTATTTTAATAGGACTGGATATTTGACTATTTCTAAGCACTTGATTTTAGGAAATCTCCAAGTTCTCAATGTGAATGAAGGAAATACTCGTCAATCTAGTCAATCAAATAATTTCTCCTAATCATGAATATCATGCTACAACAATGCAATTACATCTAAATGCTTTGGTTACTTGAGTTATTTTTATTGGAGAAAGATAACATAGTGTTGTGTATAACTGCAACATGCATGAAACAAATACTTTGCCCATTGATTTAGGAATTATTGATGCTCTATGAATGTTGGAATGTGTTGGTATCCTGGAGGAATATTATTTGTCTTCTCATTATGTCTTCAAATCCTTCTAAGTGTCTATAATTCTCTGATATTGTTGTTTAGACCTCTCTGCAACATCTATTTTTGAAATCTTCTTCTTGTCATGAGTTATTTAATAACTCATTCATATGCATTTTAGTATCTTGCACACTCATGGAGATATATTAGAATTAATTTGCATCACATTTATTTACTAAAAACAAATCAAATATCTACTTTACATTCTACCTTAAACAACTAAAGAACTCTCCATTATTACTCAAATCCACTTTAACATTACTATATTAAGAAAAAAAATAAGGTTTATTGGGTTAATGATGAGACAAATTATAGTCTCATCAAGTGACTTTTTAGAAGTTGACAAATTGATGGCTGAGGTGGAAACATTTGAGGAAGTGAATGGAGAGATCTTTAACTTTAGTCATTGTGAATATATTGATTTGTGTGTGATTACATGGACAAGAGAACTTTGCCAAAGGAAGTTGAGAAGTATAGAGAAAAGAAAAGATTAGCAATATTGGAGAAACGTAATCACAGTTACAACACAATTATGGAAAAAGAGAAAGAAAAGAACAAAGATAGATAAGTTTTGATGAATGGCCTCATGTGCAAGAGCACATAATTTCTTTAGTATCCTGGGGAGTCTGATGCAGGAGCGTTGAACCAACCTAAATATTATTTATTTTTGTAGTTCAATTTTATCATTCATGTGGTTTAGTTTGTTGAGTTGTTTGGGGAAAATACACATTGTGTATTTATTAAAGAATAATTTTGAATAAAATGTTCAGTTACAACAGTTAGCAAAGTTGGAATGGTTTTTTTAAAAGAGAAGGAAATGTAGGCAAGCGGGTATAAGCGGTGGATAGGAGGAGGAGGGGAAAAGGATTAACAGACTTAGAAAAGGTCAACTAATGAAAGAAAAATTGAATGAAATTTTTTATGGTCGGGTGAGATTTGGCAAGAGAAGGAAGAAAGGTCAATACACATGAAAGCATAGAAATTGTGGAAAAGACAAAGGGATCTTGGCTCTAGGAGAACAAAGTCTAAATGATCTTAAAGACAAATTATGAAGGGAAATGTATGAGTAATGGTTGGAGCATGAGGACCTAGTGTGACTATTTATGAACCTGTGCATTCAGTAAGGTAATGAATGGAGGAGGAAACCCTTGATTTAGAAGTATTGAAGAGAAAGCCAAATTGGTAGAGGATAATTAGGTTAGTTAAGGGGTAATTAGAATTCTCTAAAGGTTGATTGAGTAATGTAACCTTGTTCATAGAATAAAAGAAACCATCAAATTCTTAGTTTCAAATTTGTGGTTTGTATCACATTATAAATTGTAAAGAGATGTGATCTCATTAGTTGCTTGTTTTTCTATTTTTCAATGAGTAACTATTGGAGTAGTTATTATATTTCTATGTTATTATGATTATGCCTCTAGAATTTCCTATCGCCAATATGTGTTGCTACAGATTTGTTTCATTGTTGTTTAAGTGCATGTTACGGTTGTGGTTGTAAGCCTATAGGATTTTGTCTTTAGTTTGGTCTTGTGTGGGTTTGAGTAATGACTTGCATCAAAGATGCTAACAACAAACATTAAGGGATAACTTTTAAATGCTCTGATGAAACTCTCTATTTCTATGGTTGCACAGATATCACAAGAAAATTCTATTGAATGTAATAAAAATGAAAAATAGTTTTATTCATTCATCATATACAAAACACATTATTTACAAAGTGGTCAACATTGAACTTTCTCTCAACCTTAGAATCACCCTTCTCACTTTCTCCTTCATAGCTCATCTCTATTTATTTCTTCAATTATTGTTGGCCAAGCTCAACTTCCCTCCTTGGTTTCTTCCATGTGCACCATGTTGTCTCTCTTACTCATACATTTGTACATGTATCATATTTTCAAATCATTATACATTTTACTCACTTCATTGACTATTGTCTCTTATGCACTCTTTGGCGTGTCTTTGGTTCTTTCCCCTTCTCTCCATGTTAGGGTGTCACCTTCCTCTACCTATGATGAATGTGTTATTTTTTTCCTATGCTTAAGACCCCCCACCATTGATCGCATCTTCTTTCAAAATTTGTTTCTCTTGTTCAAAAATTGAATAATGAACCGATCAACATCCTGTGCAACCATTCCCAAAATTTAAAAAAAAAAGCACTTGTTAAGAGAATCTAAATAGAAATAAAACTAACATAAACAAACCAAAATTAGATGGGAATGATGCCCCTACATAAATGCCCTTAGAAAATATTTCAAGGTGGTTGTTTGCTTATGGATCATCTTTTTTATTGGTAGTTGGTTCAATTTTCTCACACTCATTCATATTAGTATTGTTGCTTATATCACCATTGTTGACTTCTATGAAAAATATGAGGATCTTGTAGATAGTGTTGATCATAAAGTGTACACAATACAATGGCAGTGATGATGAGATTGAGGTCCCTCTCTTGAAAGAGTTAGATTAATCACTCACAAGGTTACATGGGGCGAGCTGACATCTAAATTGAATAGGTTAGTGAAGAATATGTGAGATGTCACAAGGTGGGTCTTTGTTGGTTCAAAAGTGATATAGTTGGAGTTAACGATTCTCAGGTTTCACTTGTTGATTGGGACTAATTTTTTTATTTTTTCAAATGTAGAACACCTGCAAACAAGGTCTATAGAAAAATAAATAAATCTCGAGCTAAACTTAAAAAGTATTCTAACTTCAAATTTCAAATAAAGTGTAAAAGGCAACAGGATTACGAGAGATTTTAAGCAAAAAAATAACTATTCCAGACATCACCCATTAAAACACTTAAATTTTTTGCATAACGAACGTTAGACTGAAGTACATAAACCATGAGATCATATTCACAACTCACAACAACATAGTACTTTATCAAAGGAAAATGAAAAAACATAAGATTTCTCAAAACTCATTAAATTATAAAGCCATACCCATGCGCATATGAAAGAAAATTTTATCCTCCAAAGCACTAATTAGTGAGATCCAACCATTTTTTCCATCACAACAAATAAGTATTCAATGACTAATACCAACTAGTTTGGATGATTGAGTAAATCTCATGAACACACAAATGGATCTTGAATCTAAAATTTTATTCAAATTCTCAAAGATCACCAATTATTACACGTTGATATTGCAACACCAAGCATATTTAAAGTTAAAATGAATAATTCTCAACCCTTACTACAAACTAATATGGGGTTTAAATAGATTTTCAATTACAAATTTGCCAAACCCGTAACTAGGGTTTTGGCAATTATCTCGGAGGGAAATAAAATGAAAGCGACAGATTAACTACTTATAATTACTCCTAATTAACTATCAAATAATAAATAGAAAACTACTTTATGAAGTTTACAACTCAAAAAAGGCTTCATTCATGCTAAAATGTGCTCTTTTGGGAATTGACTGCAGCTTTGGCATTTGAAGTGCAACTCACCTAGATCCACTTTTTTAGCAACTTTCTTGATTTTTCTCATCAGAAAACTATATTTCATTGTCTGCACAACCCTTGGATGCATCTAAAAACATGGTGGCTCAAATTTAGGAAGATATTCAAAGCATAAAAATACCCAAAACTTGCAAAAATCTAAGTGCACTTTATCACTGTGTTTTTCACTTGTTGACTGATACAAAATCTTGAAAAATCGTATCAAAATTCATCTCTATGAATTCATAGGTGTGCAAAAAACTCTAGAAAGGAAAAAATAAAAGCATTCATGGCTTAATATATATCATTGATGTCTGGGGTCCTCATATAATTTAGTTGAACTTGTTGATTTTTCTAAATGTCTTCATCTTCTTATTGGCATTTTTGAACTAATGTAGTTCTTTCCTCATGTTTTCCAATTCATGTTTAAACCTTTAGCACATTGCATCAAAGTATTGATTGATTCTCTTTGATCCAAAATAACATTTTTCTTCTTCCTACATTCCTTTACAATTATATTTATTTCCCTTGACCATTCTGCAAGTGAATCGATATCTTCTAGCTCAAAAATGGAGGTTGCTAACAATTTGTCGACACTCATTTCTTTATGATCCTTAAAATTGGGATAAAGTCTTCCCGCATAAGCATATTTTCCTCTATGTCCAAGACATCTTTATTTAATATCATTTCCTTAAAATATTGTAGTTTCTCTTCCATAGACTTGTACAAAATGAGTACTACCCTTATAATTTCCTCACATGTTTGTTATGTGTCTGTCCATCACTTTGTACATGCTAAAAACAAGTTAACTTGGAAAATTTTACCTAGAGCTTCTAAGGCATCCTGTATACTAGAAAAAGTATCAACATGGTCAATAGGGCCCACCAGTTGAGTTATATAACCTTTAAACTCTTCAACTTTGATGCAGAGGTTGGGATGGAAATGATGAAATAAGGTTGCTAATAGATGGATTGCCCTTAGGCCTCAAACACTCAAGTTCCCACAAATGAACCAACAACCCTCCCAATGACCAAGGATGAAGGTTCTGGTGTATTTATGTTGTTTTCAACAAGGATTGACAAGTTACAAGTTTGAAACCCCACCCAACACTCACATCTTACAAAACACTCCTATTAGGCCTAGGCTCCTTGTAGCCCAACAATGACCTAATTTGGCACTTAACTCACAACTTACCCAAAATACTTGGTAAAAACTTTACCTTTTTAGATACCCATTATCCCCTTATAAAACATACTAAAAACTTTGATTTTGTTGTTTCCGACCAACTGTCTCAATAATTGATTGTACTCTAATTTAAAGAGGGCTAAAAATATGCATTTAACAAAGAAATGTTAGGATTGAATAATACTGAGAGGGGGGGGTGAATCAATATTATAATAGTTAATTAAATTCTTTAACCACTTGAACATTAACCACATAATTGTAGTAAAGGAAAGAACATAAACAAATAACACATAACTCATAACACCATGATTTGTTTACAAGGAAACCTTGGCCAAGGGAAAACCCTGGTGGGGATGATACCCACAAGCATGCACTAAAGTATAATGTCCCTGTAAGGAGACCTAGCCTTGTTAAGAGCTGAATATTACAGTAAATTTCCCTGTTAGAGGAATAAAAACCATGTTAAAGGTTCACAACACCCTGTTAGGGGCCAATGAGCTTACAACTCTTACAATGTAATTATGTTACAAAAGGTTCTCAGTCATGAACAAAAACAAGCATCACATATGCTTTGATAGTTCCTTTAAAGTTATGTCATTCTCTTCTCTGCCATTCACATGTCTGCTCTTTACTTTTCTCTTCTACATGTGCCACAAATTCATTCACATAATCTTTACAAAAACAATCTTACATATATATCTTTTAACTTTACAAAGTCGGCTCTCAGAATGAATATTACAAACAGTACTTAGTCAGCCTTCAATACACAATACATTTAATATAGTAAATATCAAATGCATAGTCGACGCTCTTGCATAATCAAAGTATAAACTATCAATAACAAAAATACAACTTCAATTCCCTGGAGTCCAAGTCATACTCCCTTATTCTTCGCTGTTGTCCAACTTCTCTGTGTCGTTGTTCTTTGTTGTATGTCTGTCTTCAAATCCTTATAACTTATTATAAACTTAACCAAATCCAAATCGATCTTAGATGTATGTCAAACATACTTCATACTGTCTTCCACTAAGCTCGCATGCCTTAATTCATCGATCTTTGTCTTTGATATCCAAAACAATACTGTACCTATGTTTTTGTACTTAGTTGATTTTGGACAAACCAAAACTTAACTTCAAAATAATCGATCTTCAACCTAGATGTGTTGCCATAAATGACAACCAAAAAGTAAATCACATTACCCAAATTGATCACTTTCCAACAATATCTCCCTTTGGCATTGATGGCAACACTTAACAACAAAAAAAAACTAAGTGTTCCAAAAACAATTTCTCTTCTCTTCTTCATTCAATTTTGTTCTCTCTTCTCTTCTTTCTTAATTTTTTTGTTCTCTCTTCTCTTCTCTCCCTTTGAAAACAATGGCAAAGGTGCATACAGATAAGTGTCACTTCTTTCTCACTAGATTTAGAATGTCTTGAAAGGAATTTTCCAAAATCTTCACTTATGTGCTCCATGTCTTAAACAAAATCTGACTTATATGAATCAATCCACTAATGCAAAAGATGTAGTTTCAGCATTCTTCAAGTCTGTGGGTAGGCCTTTAGCCAATGAATCTGTAGTCTTTTCTAGATCTATCAGATGTGCCTCAAGTATTGATAGCTTCGGAGTACTGAAGTTCCTCAGCAAATTAAATCTCTTTAGTACTCTCTCCTTCTCATTCTCCAATACACTAATCTTAGCCAATATCTTTGTCACTTCTATGTCTAACTCTGTAGTGGACTGTGAAGATGTTTCACAACCATCCATTAATCTATTCAAAGTTGCCCTTTCCTTGGCCATAATATCTTCAACATCTTGAATGTGTCTGATACAATTCATGTTGTACCCAAATAACTTTCTCCCATGTGAAATGCAGCTCTTTGCATTTACCAAACAAGTTTTCACAACTCCTAAGTCCCATGAGATGGACTTGCATACCTTTATCAGCTTCTTCTCTTCATATGTTTTCTCTGCTTTCTCCTTTGTAGTCTGTTGACGGGTCTTTGTGACCGGGTTTGCCAACAGATGTAAGTTGTCACCAGGTACCAGGGTACCGGTCAACTTCGCCTATAAAGGTTGTCCGGGGAAATGAGATTCCACGGGCCTTCAAGCACGTGAGAGTCAGGTCTCGACAGTGCAGGGGCTCAGTTGAGAAATGTGACTATTTTGTTTGAGGGGGATAGCTGGTTACCTTAACTCATCTTCTCCAGGGATTCAAGTAAGTGGGGTTTTCTGCAAGCGCACATTCATTTAACAAATAAACTTCAAAAGATACTGCAGAGTTAGAAATATTTCATCTACCTATAGTTATACTAAACATTCAAAACATCGACAATGCTCTAACATGATACACTAAATACTGAATAAATACAGAACCATCAGCTAATATTTGATCAATTGCAAAGGAAAAGGAGGTCGTTAATCTACTTGAAGTATCAGAGAAAAGGACATAAAGAACACAAAGCATAAAATATCGTTAACCTAGAGATTAGGATGCTAACAACTTCATTGATAGAACCCTTCCTTCCTCATTAACATATATCCAGCAAGCACTGGTGTGTATTACAATGGTGGCTCCAAGGCAGCATCTATCTACTAAGAGCTTCTAACAACTAAGGAGCATTGAGCTATGCCACTAAGAACTGATAAACTAAAAACGCTATTAGCTATGGACTGCAAAATCATCAATTTTGCCAACCCTTGAAATGAGGCGGGACTTATTATTTATACACAAGTTTTGACCTAAAATTAACCTAACTTACTTGACAATATAATATTATTTCTGGTGGCCGGTACTACCTATGCCACACTACAAAATACCTCAAGATGGAAAAGGTCTGTCATGTCAGAAGAATAAGAGAAGAAAAGAGGAGTGGAAGAATCAGCCTCGATAAGAGAGCCAGTAGGAGAAGAGAAGAAATCTAATCCCCCGGGGATCGAGGCTACATGCCTCATAAATGGGAAAGCGGTGCCCTATCTCCGATGTGCCAGGTGTAACATTGAAGCGGTGCCTTGGGAAGACCATCTGTCAAAAGCCTCTTGTTAAGCTGATGTGCCTTGTTGTGGTTACCTATTTTCTGACACCTTTTATTGACTGCCTTGAAAGTGACTAGTTGGCCTTGGGAACCGAGACATGGGTCAATTTAAAGAATTCCAACGATAATACTCTGGGATCCAGGACTCCAAGATCTGTGAGTTCGCGCCCCAAAGAATGAATGAATACTAAAATTACATCTCCTGATGATCATCTCCAGAATCTGGAGGACCTTATTGTTCTTTAGAATCATTGAATGTCTGTAGGAGCTGGGCGATCCTGTCTTCATCTATGTCCTTAAGGCCTGCCCGACAGTATTTGGCCACCTCCAATTTCTTGTCCAAATCTGGAATATTTGCCTTGAATTCTGCGGCCATCTTGGTCGCATCACAACTCTGAAGCACCATGCGAGTGAGCCTTGACATTTTCACTCCATCTATTCCCTCTGGGGATTCATACTAAGACTCCATTAGCTCATCAAACTTTCCCAGGACATATTCCTTTGGAGTGCATGTTTTAGTGCTGAAGGGATCAGCTCCGGAGACCTTAGAGATGAATGACTTGTATAGATTGAAAGAATATTAAACTTCCTGGACCTTGTCGTGCATATCCCCTACCAGTTGCTTGATTACCCCCAATGTAAGGTCAAGTCTGGAGTGCTGGGTCCGAACAAATTCAAAAGAATCTTCTCCTAAAATTCCAGCCTCGGAGACAATTTCTTCTCCGATGTCGATGAGCTCTTCCATCTTGGCTTTCCATGCCTCATAATTTTTTATGTCTCCCTCCCAGATGGAGATAGTAGTTTTGTCCTGATGTAGAGTATTGTTGGCCACATACAAGTCTGGGAGTGTGGATGCAAAGAAACGTTAGACATTTCCCACCTATTCTGTGACCCACTCATCAACTGCCTCGGCTTTTCTTTTCATTGCCCTTAATGAATATATGTCCCTTTGAGGGAGTGGTGTGTGAGATGCGGAGGCACCCGAGGGAATGGCAGTAAGAGGCTACGCGATCTCCGTCAGCAACCCCATGAGATTGGCATTCTTTTCATTTTCTGCCCTGAATTCCCGGGCCTCTTTTTCACAACAAGCCTCCACCGCCTTGGTCGCCTCCTTCAACAGGTCTAGTTCACTCTATTTCCCTCTCTTCCCCAGTGATACTTCAATGATGGAATATTCATTGGCCTTAGCCGTTGCTTCGCCTGCAACAGGGGAAGGTGTCGCAATCACCGCGACTGTATCTCCGCCCGACCTAGTCTGAAGAGTATGGACTGTCCAGGCTTTCATGGTCTTGGGAGGGTCCTGCATTTGCGCCATCATCTCTGCCAAGGAGAGATGGGCCTTGGGCGTCACTGGGGCCTTTCTCTTGCGAGACTCCACCAGCCACTGTGGTGCTAGGGGTGGCTTTGCAGCCAGAATCTATTCCTACAATTTCTCCCGGGGATCTTGTTGCGCCCCTTCGACAGTATGAGCAGTTTTTTACTCCTTCCCTATATCTTTGAGTTCACCGGCAATATTTACTCTGGTGGTACTTGTATATTTTGCCCCACTATCTACATCCTTGATGATGTTAGGATCATCATTTACTTCCCCGGGATTCCTCTCCTTATTCTCCTGTTGTTCTTCATCATCCTCTATCGCTGGGATGTTCTCTTCAACTGGTATATTCTCTAGAGGTGGGGGAGCCGTCGGGCCAAGATTCAACGTTTGGGCCGTTGTGATCACCTCCCCAAATTTTACCATTGGAAGTGGCGTTTGGAGCACAACATTTGGGGTCACGGTATTTCCCGTGGGTCTGGTTTCCCCAACCGATGCTATTTTCTCATCTTGTGTGTGTCCGCCCTCCACAGTCCCAATAACCTATATTTTTGGGACTTCAGAGGTATCCACCTGTTCTTATCCCTTTTCCTCTTCTTCCTGGGCTTTCTGCTCTGGTGCAGGCTCTTGCTCTAGGAGTTTGTCCTGTGTGGCGATGTCTTCCACTGACTTTATGATATCCCCCTTGCAAGTTTACAAATTCATCAGTTCCAAATAAATCATCAAATTCATCATGGGGAGGGGGGTTCTCTGGGATATCCTCAGATTCTTTCTCTGGCTTCGGAGAGTCAGAAGAAAGGATTTGTACTTCTTGGATGCTTGGCATCCCAAGTTCTAGCTCCGCCCTTGGTTGAGAGTTAGTTTTCTTTTTCTTTCTCCTGGTTACCAAAGGGGGCCTTACATCCATTAGAGTTGCCTGCTCCTCTTCCGCTTAGGCTCCTGTTGCTCGAACCATCAATGCTGCCATCGAAGGGGAAGAGGGAGGATGAATGGGCCCGGTCATGAGTACCGAGGTGGCCAACCATGTGATTATTTTATCTTTCATCTGCTGGGAGACCACCAGTGTCTGTTGCATTTGCTCTTTTATGGGGGTCTCAGAAGGGGTTTGCAACGGGGTCCCCATTATTCTTTTTCCTTTATCCTCTCCCTGCAAAGAGGTTCCGGCCCCAGAGGTCAGGCCCCGCATTATTGGGCCAACCCTGCGTGTATTCCCTGGGCACGCCCTTTTGAAATAAGTGTGGCTACATTCAACCACGTCGTGGGTGATATCCTCAATAGTTGGCCCCTCCTGGGTGTTCCAATCAACCAGAGGAAGAGCCATCTTGTCTATTCCCTTTTCTTTGTACTGAGGGTCTATTGTGGACCCGGTGTCTGAAAAGTCGCCTGGGAACTTCTGAAGTTTTAACCTTTCCATCATCCCCATTGTCATCCGGATGAAGTGCCGGCTCCGGACTTCAAAATCATCTTGGAAATCTTCCCAGAAGTCCTCCATGTGAAATATATGGGGCTTTGATGTCCAGGGAAGTGTCATTGCTATTTTACCTAGCGGATCAAAGTTCTTCTGTGTCAGATAGAATTATGTTAAGCCCAAGCTTTTAAGCTCGTTTTCTACCTCTTTGGTTGTGGCCAGACTACACGTGTAATTCCCATAGGTGATTGGGAATGGAACATTGACCACCTTCTTCACAATGTAGAGGGCGTGTAGTTCTAGAATCTGTCGACAATATTCTAAAAGAATTATTTTGTTCCCACAATGCTTGGGCAACAAATAGGGTTTCCCAAAGAAGTCGGTTACCCGAAAGTAAGTATGTTGCTAGAACTGGATATAGTAGTGTCCATAACTTCTGACCAAATCCATCACTTCCTTGGAGAGGCGATACCTGGCATCCTGGGTAGGTGTGAGAAGATTGTAGTAAATGAAGGCATCGTTCACTTGGCATAAGTTGAGGAAACTAGCCTCCCATTGGATTTGCGGGAAATAATCCTAGGGAGCCTTTTGGCCCGGGCCAACCCCAAGTACACCTGAAGTGAGCAGCCCATTTGTGACAAGGCGTTGTTGTGCTAGGGTCTAGAGAACATAGGATGTCATATAAAATTTAAAGGTCTGAGCCACCTGAAGGAACTGCGAGTCCTCATGATTTGAAATGATGGCGGCCCAATCAAAATACTATTCACCGGTGGAGATGCCGAGTAGGAAGTAATACATCCATCCTGAGAATTCCTAAGCATGGGGTTGCCCAAAGATCCTGCATAATGCTATGATCCCCATTTGGATACTTTCCTTGAATTCAGATCTGGGGATTTCCAACTTCATTCTTTTGGAATCTTTCTTTGGGGTCTTCAACCATTTCTTATTTAGATATTGCCAGGCCATAACTTCTAGCTGCTAAAATTGTCCCAAGGCATCGGATCGGGTGACAACGGCTGCTTCGTCAAACTGAGGGATCCCCAAACCTGCCTGAAAAGTTGTAGCGTCCAGGGAGACCATGGGTGTAGGATATCCAGTCAGGACCGGGGCAGTGAGCATGATGACCCAGATGGAGGAGTTGTAGTGCGTGGAAAGGGTGAGAATAAGTTTTGGGGCTTACATGGAATATGGGAAGCAAGTGGCCTTTAGAATCCCAGACTCTCCAACATTGATGACCAACTGGTCTTCGGTCGTTCCTTGGATGAACATCATTTTGACTAGGGCCTGCATCTTTGCCCACATTCCGAAGCTGGTTTCGATGATCAACTAAACCTTGGATTCAATTTTTTATACTGTAATGGTATTGTCCTTCAAATATTTCATGTTGAGGGGAAGCTTTTCCAGGGCCCTCTCATTCTTAGACCTGATGGCTACCCTAGTGACTGTCATGGCGGGGAGATCCAGACTCCCAGGGGGAGAGGATGTAGATGCCTCCGACATAGTGAAATTGTGATGTTTGAAAATCTGCAAGGTAAGGTGACCGTCAGAATTTTCATAAGATAAAATGCTACTCTGGATTCCAGAGAACTTACCACCGCATTGCGCACTTCACTTGAAAAAGTTAGTTAACGTCAAAATTCAAAAAAGATATGCATAAAATATAGACTTGGGAATTCAACCACTATCCAGGCCCAGGGATTTTAGCATGTTTGATGAAAGTAAGATATAGGTTCAGCAAGGACGTAGGGCTTGGAATCCAGAAAACTAGCCGTTGGGATATGTGACCAGAAGATGAGTTGTCAGGCTTACGTGGGTGTCACATGGTCGTGCAATAAATGGGGGTTATGGTGACGACAATGCCAACTGTCTGAATACGTATGATACGAGAGCCACTTGGCAAAACTTAAATGCATTCATGGTAAATAAATGTGCGATAAAGACTAATTTGATGGTGGAGAGAGAAATTGCCATGGTTGAAACTAGCCAAGAGCCGAGTTCCAACCAGGTGGTATTCCGCCATGTGGGTGAGCTCACAGATTTGGGGAAATGCAGACCAGAGCACAGCGAGCTCGACCCAAATGGAAGGATATACACTAGATATATATAGAAATTCATACAGGGCCGAAAGCCAAAATATATACACACTAAACACACAGAATTTACAAGCCTTTTACAGACTATTTACACTATTATACACGTTTACACAGACTACCCTAGGACAATATACAATGTGTACATTAATCTAAAACTACGCAGAGGGTGGACAACCCTCTCTCAGAGCCAACCCACCAACAATAGGCAAAACAAAAACATAAAGCACAGAGGGAAAACCAGCAAAATGAAAGAAACAAAAAACAAAAAACAAAAGAGAACAACCGAGAAAACCAGGAAACAACAAAGAAAATAGAGAAAAAGTCGAGAGCCTACCTGAAAATCTGAAGAACAACAGGGAAGAAACACGCCAGGAGCACTCCTACAACAAGTCCTACCTTCAAACGATCACAAACACATACCTTGAATCAACTGGTAATCATTCACTAAGCACGGAGTAATTCACAGCCTAAAATCGCCTTGAATCGCTCTGAATGCACAAGTATTTTTAATCGCGGTAACTGTAAAAGTGGCATGTAATTTTTATTTATATCCAAGGTAAAAGAAAGTTACCTCCTCCTCCGTAAAATCCAAAATAGACAAACCTCCGGACTCCGGGCCTGGGGATTCCATGCAACCATACCTTCTTGCGAGAAGAAGACATCGTGGCAGAGATTCCCGAAGTCTGGAATCCGATTCTGGAAAGAACAACAAACTCTGGGACCAGGTCTCAGAGGCACGAAAGACAAAAGCATAAAGGATACAAACCTCACAGGAGGGAAAGCCCAAAGGAAAAAACAAAGAAAACAAAAGACAAGGCAAGAGCCAAAGCGAAAAGAGGGGACCCAACATTTTTCCCACAAATTGTAGGAACAGGTATTTAGGGCATAACAAATGGTGACTATCTGGGATGAATGCCTTAGCACATTTGAGAACCGCGAAATCTCTGGTTAGCAAAACCAGAACCAATCGTTACTTGGAGCATCCTGCTTGCAAGGTGTGAAGCGTTTGAGAAAATTTGGCCCATACATGATTCAATCCATGGTCTTTTGTTAGTTGTGAAGTGTGTGCTTTGAAAGAAAATCAATTCGATGACCTCTGGGAGAAGCAGAGAAGAGGCACTAGATATATCAATCCAAAGTCATCAAATTTTCTCGTTTCCCCTGGATACCAGAGTTTCTCCATTCTTTTCTTTCCTTATCATTTTATTCTTTTCTAGATGGGAGGGTGGTACTCCTTTCACCTTTAAGCTTAAGCTTATCTAAATTTAATGGTGGTACTTCTTTCACCCTTCCATCCACTTCAATTCACTAAATAGGGAAGAAAACTCTGGACGCGGGAGGAATTTAAATGTTTTTCAGACTTGGGCCAACAAACTAGTGTGACCGATCTACTCTCAGTGTGTCCGATTACTTGTTCCTTTTGATTTTGATTTAACTAATTTCCAGACTTCTGGGGATGAACCCAATGAAGATTACTCATAGCCTGTTACCCAACTTACAAAATAACTCTGGAGGCCAAACCAATTCCACCATGCTAACAATAGATTCTGAGTTCACCATAATGCAAAAGGTACCATCCTAGAGACTATGTGTCATGCGAAGCATACCAGCCTACAAAAAAAGGGGAGCAAAATACTGGGGACCTGAAAAAGAAAGAGAAAAGCCAAAAACAAAACAAAAACAAGAGGGGCGGTCCTGAGGGATAGCCAACAAAACTACTTACAAGGCACCCCAAATAGGGCACTGGGGAAGGTATTTACAGACAAGAAATTTACATATAGTACAATTTTGGACCAACTTACCTCATTCAAAATAATGTTTGAGAAACTGTCCATTAATGGGCAATATTGGAATTTCTTTTCCGGTCATGGTACTGAGGCAATAGGTATTTTCCCTATAGATCTCTGAGATCAAGGATGGTCCGAGCCAAAGCTGTTGGAATTTGGTGTGTTTTCCTTTCATTTCCCGGGCCTTATCCCACAAGAGGAACAAGTCCAAAATCTGAAAGGCCTTATACTGGGCTCTATGGTCAAACCATTGTTTCACTACTGCTTGGTGACGCACAAAATGTTCAAGGGCCGCGTCTCTTTGTTCTTCCATTCACACTATATTTAGGAGCTAAACCTCCATGATATTGTCCCGGTTGCTGAATTCCTGCATAAACTATAAAACTAGGATTTGTAGGTTAATGGGGAAGACTGGATTTTGGCCATAAACCAAATCGAATGGGGATGTCCCCAGGGTGGACTTAATTTGAATACGATCCGCCTAAAGGGTGAATCTCAGCTTTTGGTGCCAGTCCCGAGGATTCTATTCTAATAGGTGTTTGATCACTTCAAGCAAATTTTTGTTGGTCGACTCAGCAACACCGTTACCCTGGGGGTAATAATTACTGAAAAACTTCAGAGTGATCTTCTTGTCATAGGTCCATTCAAGTAATTGTGCCAGAGAAAATTTCAGACCATTGTCACATACTATAGCAAAGGGCATTTTGAATCTTATGACGATGTTTTCCTCTAGGAATTTTATAACCACATCTACCATATTATTTTTACAAGGTATTGCTTCAGACCACTGGGTGCAATAATCGGTAGCAGTGAGAATGTACTGGTGGTTGGCAGACGATTTGGGGTTGATTTCCCTGATAAAGTCAAATGCCCATTGGGTAAAAGGTCTAGCTTCGAAGACCAGTTGCAAAGGCATAGCTGGGTTCCACTCATAATGTGCCGCGGTTTGAAAAGTATGGTACTTCCTGAAGTGATTGTAGACATGTTTAAAGATACAGGGCCAATAATATCTAGCTCAGAGAATCTGATGGGCAGTGGCATCAGCTAAGCCATGCCCGGTTCCAAACTGCCCGTGAAATTCTTTGATTACCTTTGCAGCTTGAACCCTATCAATGCACTAGAGGTATATTCCCTCATAGTTCCTGCAAAAAATCATGGCATTTTTATCATGAAGTGTGCACTTTTCAACCACAGGGTGCGATGTTTGTTTGGAGGCAATTCCTCTGGGCATCTGTTACTCAACAATAAGTACACTAGTTCTATGTACCATGGATCCCAAGTGACAGAATCCACTGTGTATGTCTGACATTCAATGTGGGGAGTCTCTTCCGCCATCGCTCTACATAGTCCCTGGCCTTGGACTATCTTCATGGGTTGCATTTCCAAATCATATTCCTATAGGATGACCATCCATTTCCCCCATCTTTCACCCAACTCGCTCTGCATCAGCAGAGATTTTACTGCCTGGTCCGAGATGATAGCATGCACCTTGCTCCAGAGGATGTAATGCGAGAATTTCTTCATGGTGCGAACGAGAGAAAAGGACTGCTTTTCCAACGGTGAATACCGAACTTCAGGATTCTTAAAGGGGGAGCTCATGAAAGCTATTGGTTGTTCTTCCCCTTCGACCTTCTGGGTTTAAATGGCTACGGCAGAATGCGGTGAAGCAAAAGAATAAATGTAAAAAGGGAGGGAGTAGTCCAGACTAGCCAGGACTGGTGCCTCCATTATTTTTTGTTTAATCTGGGTGAACACCCGCTTTGCTTCAGGAATCCACTCAATTTTGGTATCTTTCTTCATCATTTTGTTGAGTGGCTTTACGATCTCGGCGAATCTAATGATGAACCGCCAAACAAAGTTGATCTTCCCAAAGAAAGATCTCATTTCTTTCTTGTTGTCGGGCATTTGTAGGTTTAGCAGTGCTTCAACTCTCTTGGGGTCAATGGATATACCCTTCTCGAAGACAATATGCCTGAGCAAATTTCCTTCAATGACCCGAATATGCATTTCTTAGGGTTGAGGGATATTCCATACCGGCGATATCTCTCGCAAATCTGGGCGAGGTGGGCGGAATGATCATGCCTATTTTAGAAAAAGATGGTCAAATCATCCATGTAGATGATTATGCACTAGTTCACAAGGCCCTCAAACGCAATGTCCATAGCCTTTTGAAATGTGTCCCCTGCTTTAATCAAGCCAAAGGGCATTCTCCGGTAGGCAAACATTCCCCACTTGGTGGTGAACATTGTTTTGTCTCTATCTTCAAATTTAACCATGACTTGGTTATACCGGGAGTACCCATCTAAGAAGGACATCATTTGTGATCTGTTCACGATTTGCAATACTTCGCCCAGTGAGGGGAGAGGGTGATTATCTTTCTTGGAGGCTTTGTTCAAATTTTGAAAATCCACGCAAAGGTGGATCTCGCCACTTTTCTTCCTCATAGGGACTAGGTTGGCAACCCACGTAGTATGCCAGATTGGAAAGATTATTTGTGTTGACAGTAATTTTTGGACCTCCTGATAAATCAGGGGCTCAATCAGTGGGTTGACCGATCGTTGCTTTTTCCAAAAAGGCTTAGCATCGGGTTTGAGTGGGATGGTATGAGTCATAATGGATGTATCATATGTCTTCAGATCCTCATATCCCCATGCGATCATGTCAATGTATTCTCAGAGAACCGTGAGAATCTTCTCCTTCTCCTCAGGGGAGCAGGAGGTGCCAATGTGTATCATTTTCTCTTCACCGGGCTGGCTGATGTTCACTTTCTCAAATTTTCCTCCCTCAAAGGAGGATGATATCTTTTCCCGGCCCTAAGTGTCCAAGTTAAAGATTGGTTCAAGTGCAACCATCCCCTTTGGGATGGTGTTTGTTGGCAAGTCCATGATCCCGTCATCTTCATCACCCTGTCTGGTATCATTGTGATCTCTCTCTTCCACTATTTGGTCCTCAAAGACACCAACATTGGCCATGAAGGCCAAGATATGCTGGTCATCCTCAAAGACCTGAAAATAGGTGACATTGTCTGGAATGGATGGGGTGGGGATCATCTCAATAGAGAATCTTCAGAGTCGCGAGCCAACCATTGGCTCAAGTGTGCTGGTAGAAACAACAAGGGCATCTGGGACATAATTTCATCTTCAGGAATAAGATTGATGCCAAAGGCATCAAAATCCTCAATAAGTCTCCATGCCCGGTTGCGGTATGTAGCCAGCCTTTTATCATGACAGGTGTATTGACTCCGGACCTATTTAACAATCAACTCCGAATCACCCAGGGCCCCAAGGTGAGTGATTCCTTTCCTTAGTGCAAATAGGAGTCCAAGGACCAAAGCCTCATACTCTATGACATTATTCATGCAGTTGAACTATAACCTATAGGACGCGAGGAAGGATTTTCCCCTTGGGTTGATTAATTCCACTCCGGCCCCACAACCTTGTTTGGATCAGGACCCGTCGAACTTAAGGGTCCATAAGTCATCATTTGTTATCTGGGGCTAGGAAGACGAAGTGGTCTTTGGATTATTCTTGGGAGGGTTGGGAGGAGTTTCCTCCAGCACTGATGGTACACGGGTGAGGTTTGTCTCTAGAGGGATTTCTGATTGGGATTTCCTGACACATGGTACCAAGAAGGCGCTGCTAGTAGAAGCACTGGGTCCTGGGGAATTAGCTATGTGTTCTTTCCTCTGGAGGGAACTGATGTGCCGGGTAGCAGCGGCAAAGGCATGGTTCACACTCTAGCTCCAAATGTTTCTAGTAATGTACCTGGCACTAGGTGCCAGACAAGAGTGTGGCGAGGGTCACCACGGCACCTTGAGAGTTAACCTCAACCCTCAATTTTTCTTCCAGGTCCTAGGTTCTCTGCAAGACTATGGGGGTCTCCCTGGGGGTGAAATCGAATGTTAAGATCTCAAGGGGTTGGTACACCCTGGGGGAAGTCTCAGAGAAGAGGACTTCATTCACTCTCTCAACTTTGGTAAGGGCCTATCTCATTCGGGGCTCACTTTCAACCTAGATCCAGTTAGATTCTCCCTCCCAAGGGAGCCACAAGTGGAAAAAGTCGGTCGAGAAGTATCTGTTCAGGGACTTGGACCAATTGCGACTTAGTAACATCCCATAAGTCTCTGGGATGTCCACCACTTGGATGTCAATTGTGCTAGCTATCCTGGGGTCATGGATGAGTTGAATCTAGACGTTCTTCAGCTCACCCACCATTTTTACAGTAGTTTTATCCAGCTGGAGTACTACGCCGCTAGACGGGGTGGGCCTGAATCTGAGCTTCTGGCATATGGATAAAGGCATGATGTTTCCTGAAGCCCCGAAATCTACTGAGCATTTTGTGTATATTCTTTCCTTGTATGTTCAAGCCTAGCAGGAAGGGAGTATCTTCATTGTTTCCCCAGAAGACAGCCGCGTTGGCATCCTCAAAAGAGACAGTCTTAGGTGGGTGACTGATGACTTCCGGGTTTCCCAAGAGCTTCAGAAGGGACTTCTTCTGCTCGGGATAGTTAAGTAAAACCTCCATCAAGGTCATGAAGGTGGTGGTTTGTTCTAATGTCTTCGTGATGTTGAACCTTCCTCCTGGGAATTGGTGGCTTCCCTCGGCCGGGTCCTTGGCTTGGTTAGAGCCAGGGCTTTTGGAGGGACAAACCAATCAGTCGTGTTGTCCCGGGGAGGATTGTCTTTGGGAGGTGCAGGCATGTAAATTGGTCCTTTACCAGCCTAACTCTAGGTGTTGTAGGGAGTCCATGGGTTGGTGAAGGCATTGGCCTCAAAGGCTAGAATAGATTCATCAAAGAACCCTTGTAGTTCAGGTTTTTCTTCATCTTCTCTGCCTATTCCAAAGAAGACGATCTCACAGGTGAATGCACCGTGAGTGGGCTCTTGTATAGGAGGCTCTGGGGAGTAGGATCAAAATCTTGTTGTCTGTCTAGCTAGGACATCATGATGACTTTCTCTAGCGTGGCACAATTTACCTCATTGTGAGAGCTTGTGTCGTGCAATCTACACCAGTTGGTCATGGGCTAGAAGTCTATGACTGGTGTGAAATGGGATGGTCCAGCACCACCCTGATTGGTGTTTTGGTTTGGAGGTGGACCTCTGACATTAGCATTATTATTCCATTGTTGTTGGTTGGGTCGAGGCCCGTTGTTGAAATTTCTTCCCCTGACATTGTTGTTTCGTTGGCCAGAGAAAATATAACCTCTCTGAGAATTGGTATTGTGGGGTGCAAAGGACCCACCTTCAGTTGACCCATATCCATAGTCAGTGTAGACAACATTCGCCGGAGGGATTCAACCTCAGCGGTCAACTGGGTATTTGTGTCACAATGTGACAGTTTTTATTGTTGGTTCCCAGGGAAAGTGGAAGCATTCGCCAGAGTCAAGGATGGAAATCCTCCAGCCGCGAATGACTAAAAGAAAGGCACTCCAGGTGGCTATGTCTTTGGTTGTTGCATTTATTGTGGCTGGTTCCAAGGAAAGGATTACAGGCCTAGTGTTCTCTAGGTTTGAGATGGATACACATACCGGGCCTGCTGGTCTATCGGCGGTGGTGGAGAATTCATGGCCATCACGGGGGCACCCATTGCCTGATTGGGGTTATATCCCTCAGCGTACGAAGTTCTGCCAGGTGTCATGTTAAATGGCATGCTCTGCCCAATCTCGCCCAGGGATTTGTTAAGACCACAGGATAATTCTAAGGCCAGGTTGTAAACCTTCACCAAAGTATCCCAGTCGCCCGGGATAGTGGTTCTCCAGAGGAGAGTGACAACGAAGGGGTCCATCACATTGAGATAGGTCTGGATAGTCACATCCGCGGATGGGATGAAGGGGCCCGTGCACCGCTTCAAGGTGCATTGGAATTGGTGGTTGAACACTGTAAGGGGCTCATTTGGTTCCTTCCTGATAGAAATGAACTAGCTGTGGGACCATGTTGGGCCCATGTGTACGTAGAAGGAAGCCAGGAAGGCGTCCTCCATGTCCTACAAACTATTGATGGAATTAGCGGGAAGGTTAAGGTACCTGTTTAGTTCGTTCTATCCCAGGGATAGAGGGAACATCCGGGTCACAATGTCTTGATGTTAGATCCAGTGTCAGTTCATGGCATCTTTGCATGCCTACAGATGTTCTTCTACAGTTTGTAAGCCTAAGTGCTCATATCAAGGACAAATATTTTTTGGGTGCGAAGGTAAATCATTAGCTGCACCTAGAAAATTTCCCATTGGAGACCAGGTATTTCCAAAATACACAGCCATCTGGGGTGTTAGGTTTTGACTAGGTTGAGCGTTAGTTCTTGGGGTCATCTGGGGGACTTGGGTATTCTGGGATGCGCTATATCCCCAGACAATGGTGGCTTACTTGGCTTTTGGGGTCCTTTTCTTTTGAGCGGAAGTCTCAAGTTTGACAAACCTTCCGGGATTGGGGGCTGATCTAAGGATTCTCTTTGAATCTGGCTGGTGAAAATGATCCAATCCCACTGAAGGCTTGACTCCTAAAAATATGGCTTGGGGAACCCTCGGGCATTGTAAAATTTGAATCCTCAAAGGGGGATGAGTTCATGCCCTCCTTCTAGCACTAGTTTCTATTGACAGGTCTCTATCACAGGGTCCGCCAACAAATGTAAGTTGTCACCGGGTACCGGGGTACCAGCCAACTTTGTCTGTAAAGGTTGTCTAGGGAAATGAGATTCCCCAGGCCTTTAAGTACGTGAGAGTTGGGTCTCGATAGTGCGAGTGCTCAGTTGGGACATGTGACTATTTTGTTTGAGGGGGATAGCTGGTTATCTTAACTCATCTTTTTCGGGGATTCAAGTAAGTGGGGTTTCCTGCAAGCGCACATTCATTTAACAAATAAACTTCAAAAGATACTACAAAGTTAGAAATATTTCATCTACCTATAGTTATACTAAACATTCAAAA
Source organism: Thuja plicata (assembly GCA_018584345.1). Taxonomy (NCBI): domain Eukaryota; kingdom Viridiplantae; phylum Streptophyta; class Pinopsida; order Cupressales; family Cupressaceae; genus Thuja; species Thuja plicata. Next base: position 1,158,768 of record MU226804.1, read on the forward strand.
TATTGACAATGCTCTAACACGCTACACTAAATACTGAAGAAATACAGAACCATCAACTCATATTTGATCAATAGCGAAGGAAAAAGAGGTCATTAATCTACTTGAAGTATCAGAGCAAAGGACATAAAGAACACAAAGCATAAAATATTGTTAACCCAAAGATTAGGATGCTAACAACTTCATTGATAGAAACCTTCCTTCCTCATTAACATATCTCCAGAAAGCACCGGTACGTATTACAATGGTGGCTCCAAGGGAGCATCTATATACTGAGAGATTCTAACAACTAAGGAGCATTGAGCTCTGCGACTAAGAGCTAATAAACTGAAAACACTATTAGCTATGGAGTACAAAATCATCAATTTCACTGACCCTTGGAATGAGGTCAGACTTATTATTTATGCACAATTTTTGACCTAAAATTAACCTAACTTACTTGACAATATAATATTATTTCCAGTGGCTGGTACTACCTACGCCATGCTAAAAAAGACCTCGAGACAGAAAAGGTCTGTCATGTTAGAATAATAAGACAAGAAAAGAGGAGTGGAAGAATCAGCCTTGAGAAGAGAGTCGGTAGGAGAAGAGAAGAAATTCAATCCCCCGGGGATCGAGGCTACATGCCTCATAAATGGGAAAGCGGTGCCCTGTCTCCGATGTGCCAGGTGTAACGTTGAAGTGGTGCCTTGGGAAGACCATTTGTCAGAATCCTCTTGTCAAGTCGACATGCCTTGTTGTGGTTACCTATTTTCTAACACCTTTTATTGACTGCCTTGAAAGTGACTGATCAGCCTTGGGAACTAGGACACGGGTCACTTTAAAGAATTCCAAAAATAATACTAAATCCGGGACTCCAGGATCCAGGAGTTTGTGCCCCAAAGAATGAATGAATACAAAAATTACATCTCCTCATGATCATCTTCAGAATCCAGAGGACCTTATTATTCTTTAGTATCAGTGAATGTTTGCAGGAGCCGAGTGATCCCATCTTCGACTATGTCCTTAACGCCGGCCCAGCAATATTTGGCCACCTCCAATTGCTCGTCCAAATCTAGAAAATTTTCCTTGAATTCGGCGGCCATCTTGGTCGCATCATGATTCTAAAGCACCATGCGAGTGAGTCTTGACATTTACGCTCCATCCATTCCCTCCGGGGATTCATACCGAGACTCTATTAGCTCGTCAAACTTTCCTAGGACATATTCCTCTGGAGTGCATGTTTTAGGGCTAAAGGGATCAGCTCCAGAGACCTTAGAGACGAATGACTTGTATAGATTCAAAGAATATTGAACTTCCTGGACTTTGTTGCGCATCTCCTCTACCAGTTGCTTGATTACCCCCAATGTGAGGTCAAATCTGGAGTGCTGGGTCCAGACAAAGTCAAAAGACTTTTCTCCTAAAATTTTGGCCTCAGAGACAATTTCTTCTCCGATTCCAATGAGCTCTTCCATCTTAGCTTTCCATGCCTCATAATTTTTTATGTCTCCCTCCCAGATGGAGATAGTAGTTTCGGCCTGATGTAGAGTATTGCTAGCCGCATACAAGTCTAGGAGTGTGGATGCCAAGAAACATCAGACGTTTCCCACCTGTTCTGTGACCCACTCATCAACTGCTTGGGCTTTTCTTTTCATTTCCCTTAATGAATCTATGTCTCTTTGAGGGAGTGGTGTGTCAAATGTGGAGGCACCCGGGGGAATGGCAATAAGAGGTTGCACAAGATCCATTAGCAACCCCATGAGATAGGCATACTTTTCCTTTTCCACCCTAAATTCCTGGGCCTCTTTTTCATAACGATCCTCCACCACCTTGGTCACCTCCTTCAACATGTCTAGTTTGCCCTGTTTCCCTCTCTTCCCCAGTGATACTTCAGTAATGGAATAATCATCAGCCTTATTCGTTGCTTCACCTGCATCCAGCGAAGGTGTCGCAATCACCGCGACTGTATCTCCGCCCGGCCCAATCTGAAGAGTATGGACTATCTGGGCTTTCTTGGTCTTGGGAGGGTCCTACATTTGCACCATCATCTCTGCCAAGGAGAGATGGGCCTTGGGAATTTCCGAGGCCTTTCTCTTGCGAGACTTCACCAGCCTCTATGGTGGTAGGGGTGGCTTTGTAGCTAGAATATGTTCCTGCGATTTCTCCTTGGGATCTTTTTGTGCCCCTTCGACAGTATGAGCCATTTCTGACTCCTTCCCTGTATCTTTGAGTTCACCAAAAATATTTACTCCGGTGGTAGTTGTATCTTTTGCCCCAATATCTACATCCTTGATGATGTTAGGATTATCATTTTCTTCCCTGGGGTTCCTCTCCTTATTCTGCTGTTGCTCTTCATCAGCCTCTATCGCTGGGATGTTCTCTTCAACTGGTATATTCTTTGGAGGTGGGAGAGTCGTCAGGCCAAGATTCAATGTTTGGGCCACTGTGATCACCTCCCCAAATGTTACCTTTGGAAGTGGCATTTGGAGCACGACAGTTGGGGTCACGGTTGTTCCTATGGGTCCAGTTTCCCCAACTGATGTCATTTTCTCATCCTGTGTTTATCTGCCCTCCTCAGTCCCAGTAACCTGTATTTCTGGGAATTCAGAGGTATCCACCTATTCTTGTCCCTTTTCCTCTTCTTACTGGGCTTCCTGCTCTTGTGCAGGCTCTTGCTCCGGGAGTTCATCCTGTGCGGCGATTTCTTCTATTGACTTTATGATATCCCCCTGCAAGTTTCCAAATTCATCAGTTCCAAATAAATCATCAAATTCATCATGGGGAGGGGGGTTCTCTGGGATATCCTTAGTCTCTTTCTCTGGCTCTAGAGAGTCAAAAGAAAGGATTTGTACTTCTTGGATGCTTGGCATCCCAAGTTCTGGCTTCGCCATTGGTTGAGAGTTAGTTTGCTTTTTCTTTCTCCTAGTTACCAAAGGGGACCCTACATCCATTAGAGTTGCATGCTCCTCTTTCACTCTGGCTCCTATTTCTTAGACCATCAATGCTGCCAGCGAAGGGGAAGAGAGAGGACGAACAGGCCCGGTCATGAGTACCGGGGTGGCCAACCGTGTGATCAATTTATCTTTCATCTATTAGGAGACCACCAACATCTGTTGCATTTTCTCTTTTATGGGGGTCTTAGATGGGGTTTGCAATGGGGTCTCCATTATTATTTTTCCTTTATCCTCTCCCTGCGAAGACGTTCCGGCCCCAGAGGTCAGGCCCCGCATTGTCAAGCCAATCCTGCGTGTACTCCTCGGGCACGCCCTTTTCAAATAAGCGTGGCTACGTTCGACCACGTAGCGGGTGATATCCTCAATAGTTGGCCCCTCTTGGGCATTCCAATCTACTGGAGGGAGGGCCATCTTGTCTATTCCCTTTTCTTTGTACTGAGGGTCTATTGTGGACCCGGTGTTCGAAAAGTCACTTTGGAACTTCTGAAGTTTTAACCTTTCCATCATCCCCATTGTCATCCTGATGAAGTGCCGACTCTGAACTTCAAAATCATCTTGGAAATCTTGCCAGAAGTCCTCCATGTGGAATATATGGGGCTCTAATGCCCGGAGAAGTGTCGTTGCTATTTTACCTAGCGGATCAAAGTTCTTCCACGCTAGATAGAATTATGTTAAGCCCAAGATTTTAAGTGTGTTGTCTACCCCTTTGGCTATGGCTAGACTGCACATGTAATTCCCACAGGTGATTAGAAATGGAACATTGACCACCTTCTTCATAGTGTAGAGGGCGTGCAGTTCCAGAATCTATCAGCAATATTCTAAAAGAATTATTTTGTTCCCACAATGCTTGGGCAATAAATAGGGTTTCCTGGAGAAACTAGTTACCCGAATGTAAGTATGTTGCTAGGACTGGATATAGTAGTGGCTATAACTTATAACCAAATCCATCGCTTCCTTGGAGAGGTGGTACCTGGCATCCTGGGTAGGTGTGAGAAGATCATAGTAAACGAAGGCATCATTCACTCGGTAGAAGCTGAGGAAAATAGCCTCCCATTGGATTTACAGGAAATAATCCCAAGGAGCCTTTTGGCCCAGGCCAGCCCCAAGTACACCTGAAGTGAGCAGCCCATTTGTGATGGGGCATTTTTGTGCTAGGGCCCAAAGAACATAGGATGTCATATAAAATTTAGAGGTTCGGGCCACCTGAAGGAACTGCGAGTCCACATGATTTGAAATGATGGCGGCCCAATCAAAATACTATTCGTCAGTGGAGATGCCGAGTAGGAAGTAATACATTCATCCTAAGAATTCCCGGGCATGGGGTTGCCCAAAGATCCTGCATAATGCTATGATCCCCATTTGGATACTTTCCTTGAATTTGGATCTGGGGATTTCCAACTTCAATATTTTGGAATCTTTCTTTGGGGTCTTTAGCCATTTGTTATTTAGATATTGCCGAGCCATAACTTCCAGCTGCTGAAATTGTCCCAAGGCATCAGATCAGGTGATAATGGCTACTTCGCCAAACTGAGGGATCCCCAAACCTGTCCAAAAAGTTGCAGCATCTAGGGAGACCATGGGTGTAGGATATCTGATCGAGACCAGGGCGGCGAGCATGATGGCTCGGATGGAGGAGTTGTAGTGTGCGGCAAGGGTGAGAATAAGTTTTAGGGCTTGCACAGAACATGGGAAGCAAGCAGCCTTTAGAATCCCAGACTCTCCAACATTGATGGACAACTGGTCTCCGGTCGTTCATTGGATGAACAACATTTTGACCAGGGCCTACATCTCTGCCCACATTCCAACACTGGTGTCAGTGATCAACTGAACCTTGCATTCAATTTTTGATCCTGTAAGGGTATTGTCCTTCAAATATTTCATGCTGAGGGGAAGCTTTTCAAGGGCCCTCTCATTCTTAGACCTAATGACTTCCCTGGTGACTGTCATGGTGGGGAGATCCAGACTCCCAGGGGGAGAGGATGCAGACACCTTTGACATAGTGAAAGTGTGATGTTTGAAAACCTGCAAGGTAAGGCGACTGTCAGAATTTTCATAAGATAAAATGCTACTCCAGATTCCAGAGAACTTACCACCGCATTGCGCACTTCACCTAAAAATTTAGTTTACATCAAAATCTGGAAAAGATATGCATAAAATGTAGACTTGGGAATTCAACCACTATCCGGGCCCAAGGACTTCAGCATGTTTGATGGAAGTAAGATATAGGCTGGGCAAGGACATAGGGCCCAGAATCTGAAAAACTAACCCTTAAGAGATGTGACCGGAAGATGAGTTGTCAGGCTTACGTGGGCATCACATGGTCGTGCAATAAATGGGGGTTATGGTGACGATGACGCCAACTGTCTGAACGTACGCGAGATGAGAGCTACTTGGCAGAACTTAAATGCGCGCATGGGAAATAAATGCACCATAAAGACTGACTCAACGACGGAGATAGAAACCACCATGGTTGAAACCAGCCAAGAGCTGAGTTTCAACCAGGTGGTATTCTATCGTGTGGGTGAACTCACAGATTTGGGGAAATGCAGACTAGAGCATGGCAAGCTCGACCCAAATGGAAGGATATACACTAGATATATATAGGAATTGATAGAGGGCCAAGAGCCAAAATATATACACACTAAACACATAGAATTTACAAGCCTTTTACATACTATTTACACTATTATACACATTTACACAGACTACCCTAGGACAATATACAATGTGTACATTAATCTACAACTGCACAAAGGGCAGACAACCCTCTCGCAGAGCCAACCCACCAATAGGAGGCTAACCAAAAACACAAAGCACAGAGGGCAAACCAGCAAAATGAATGAAATAAAAAACCAAAAACAAAAGAGAACAACCAAGAAAACCAGGAAACAACAAAGAAAATAGAGAACAAGCCGAGAGCCTACCTGAAAATTTGATGAAGAGCAGGGAAGAAACACTCCAGGAGCACTCCTGCAACAAGTCCTACCTTAAAATGATCACGAACAAATACCTTGAATCAACTGGTAATTTTTCACTAAGCATAGAGTAATTCACAGCCTAAAATCACCTAAATTCACCTTGTATCTAGGATGATCAATAACATCAAAAATCACAGGTGCATCCATAGCTTAGATAATGTAGAATACCTTTCACGCATGGAAATATGAGTTTATGCTTCGATCAATCACTCACGGCAGGTGTAGAAATGTCTGAATACTTATGCTCTCTGATCTCCTTGGCTCGCTCCTTGTCAAATGATAGAAAGATAGATCATAACATGGTGCTTTATACAAGTTAGGTTATAACTTTTCTTTTTCACTCCAAACTGTCTGGTCATCTTGCTAAGTCTCACGATCAAAATATAGAAGTCGGCTAATGATGTGGTTTTAGATATATAATCCTCAATGTTGGCTCAACATATTCCCAAGCTCACATGATCTCACTACATGATTTTTGGGGCAGGATAAATTCTGATGTGTTGCATTTAATGCTCGCCTAAGGCCATGATCGACTGATTAGGTCGATTCTGTCTTGCTACCTTTAGGCGAAGATCCAGTAGCATATATTGACTCTCCCTGAACTAATGTCTCACTAGTTTCTTTAATCTTCCATATCTTACCACTGTTGCTATCTTATGATTTCTTAAAACAATTTTCAAAATCACTCTTCACATCTGTAATACTCTTTCCATTATCACTTCCATTCTTCTGAGGTTTCATAGGAGGTGGTGTTCTTCTATTATCTATTCCATTATACCTGCAAAACTTTGCTATATGTCTTGGATTATTGCATTTGTAACATATAGGAGGTCTTCTTTCTTGATTAACTTGTAACTTTAGTACTTCGCAATGTGCCCAATGTTGTTACATTTGTAGCATGTAGGTTTCATTATAGATTCTCTTCCATTGTCTTGTCTATAACCATATTTTATGAATTCTATCTTCTTGTGCCCATATCCATTACAGTTAAAACAATAACCAAAAAAAGTTCTAAAAGGGGTATTACCTCTGCAATATTTCTTCATGTGTCCAAATCTATTGCAGCCAAAGCATCTGCCCCTAAAAGGTCTGATCTGTTGTGTAGGTTCTTCAATAGATGGTTTCTCAGAATTAATCTTCTCAACTGATTTCTCTTCTTGATTCTTTGAACATTCAGCTTCATTGAAGCCAATACCAGTCATGTCACCTATAGGTTTTTGCTTGTCTAGTTGTTCATCAATCAAATCACCGCTGGTGTGAAGTTTCTCAATATGTTTCTTTGCTTCAACAAGTTCATTTTTCACAATCTGATTGTGTTTCTTTAATTCTTAGTATTTTTTCTTGTAGCTGTTAGCTTCATCTTTCATCTGATTCAATGCATTGTTCAAGGTTTCTTTAGCTTTCTTCTGAGTATCCTCATGTACTTATATTTCTTTAGCCATATTCTTGTTCTCAAGCTTCAGAGTCTCAATCTCTTCTTTTAGTAGCTTCACCTGATCTGAACTGTCCTCATCTGAGTCTTCTTTTATCTGAACCACAAGATCTTCTCTCTGACTTCTGGAAAGTTCAAGTTGTTCTTTTAGTTTCTTTATGAATTTCTCAGCTCTTCGGATGTTAAACTTCAATTCACCATTATCAAGGTCTTCAAGTGCAGCTTCAAAGTTCTCCTGTAAATTGCTCAAATCCATTTTGATCTCCCTTAAGATGTTAGGCTTTCTCTCCAAGGGCCAAAAGCTCTGATACCAATTATTAGGATTGAATAATACTGAGAGCGGGGGTGAATCAGTATTATAACAGTTAATTAAATTCTTTAACGACTTGAACATTAACCACACAATTGCATTAAAGGAAAGAACATAAACAAATAGCACATAACTCATAACACCATGATTTGTTTACGATGAAACCCTGGCCAAGGGAAAACCCTGGTGGTGATGATACCCACAAGCATGCACTAAAGTATAATGTCCCTGTAAGGAGACCTAGCCTTGTTAGGAGCTGAATATTACATAGTAAATTTCCCTGTTAGAGGAATAACAACCCTGTTAAAGGTTCATAACACCCTATTAGGGGCCAATGAGCTTACAACTCTTACAATGTAATTCTGTTACAAAAGGTTCTCAGTCATGAACAAAAACAAGCATCACATATGCTTTGATAGTTCCTTTATAGTTCTGTCATTCTCTGCTCTGCCATTCGCATGTCTACTCTTTACTTTTCTCTTCTACATGTGCCATGAATTCATTCACATAATCTTTACAATAAGATCTTACATATATATCTTTTAACTTTACAAAGTCGGCTCTCAGAATGAATATTACAAACAGTACTTAGTCGGCCTTCAATACACAATAGATTTAATATAGTAAATATCAAATTCATAGTCGGCGCTCTTGCATAATCAAAGTATAGACTATCAATAACAAAAATACAACTTTGATTCCCTGGATTCCAAGTCATACTCCCTTATTCTTCGTTGTTGTCCAACTGCTCTGTGTCGTTGTTCTCTATTGTCTATCTGTCTTCAAATCCTTATACCTTATTATAAACTTAACCAAATCCAAATCAATCTTAGATGTATGTCAGACATACTTCATACTATCTTCCACTAAGCTTGCATACCTTAATTCATCGATCTCTATCTTCGATATCCAAAACAATACTATACCTCTATTTCTGTACTTAGTCAATTTTGGACATACCAAAACTTAACTTCAAAACAATCGATCTTCAACCTAGATGTGTTGCCATAAATGACAACCAAAAAGTGAATCACATTACCCAAATTGATCACTTGCCAACAAGAAAGTTTTCTAAGATCTTGCTTCCAGACTTCAAGACTTTCATTTGTCTTCCCAAATAACGCCAATGCAAGGAATTCCCAACCAATTTGACCCTCAAACCCTTGCAAACATGAAACCCCCAATATGGCTTCAATCAACCCTTAAATCTATGGATTTCTAAATTTATCACTTCCCAATGCTTATACAACCAACCAATGATGGATTCACCATTAAAACACCATTATATGACAACCCAAAACATCAGATATGGTCCTCCTTGAGGCAGATTGCTTGTTGCTGCTCCAATCCAAGCAATTTCAACAACTTTCAATGCAAAAACTTGGTGATCACCATGCCAATTCACTCTATCTTCAAAATATCAAGTTAGAATCATAATGTACATGTTAAAGAGGTATCATTCCATGAGAAACAAATGTAAAACATTCATGGAATGACCCTTGGCATCAAGATGTGAACAAACTGTTATGGAAAAAATAGTGAATCCACAGGGCAGTCAGCACTAATGGATTAAAACTAAAACAAAAGGACCTTCAAAGCATTTTAATGTGATTTAGACAACAATATGAATGTCCTAAATACATTATAAATCCCATATAACTCTTTTGAATTCAAAACCATGCAATGTTCATATAGCAACTAAGCAAAATTCTAAATTTTATTGCATTTCTCTGAGATAGTCCGTACATTCACTCTTCTCCATTCGTACAAGGATGAATTTCATACTTATAGACTCCATACTAACTCCCCCCAATTGATTTGGGTCGGTTGAATGGCTTTGTTAAGCATTTAAACTCCCTAAAACAACTTTCCCACCATTTTCCTAATTAGTTGTTAGTTTTCAAACATTTGAATTTATACTTTTTAAAATATTCCTAGTTTCTTCTAGACTCTTTATACATTACATTGTCACTATTTTCAATTTTTGAGTCCTAAGGTCCTTATCAGGACCTTCAGGACATTACATCAATTTATTACATTCATTGCCCTTATACATCATTATGGGCTTTAATACATTGAAATTGACTTGATTTTCCTTACATGGCTTCATATCCCTTCCATTCTTCCATGGTGTCTTCATCATATTGTATGGATTCTCATTAGGTTCCCCTACACCATACTCCCCAAGAATGAAAGTATTATTGTCCCAAGAAGGCGTATTCATCTTCCATGCATCAGTCTACTCATGCCTTGATTTCATCTTGCGTGGAGAGATCGAATAATCTCCCAAATTCACCTACCTCCTGCGTCTCCAACTTGTGTTCACATCACAAGAATTTTTATAAATAAAACATTGGTTTTGATGTCCTTTGCTAGGACATTTCTTCTTGTAAAGGGACTGTCTTTCTTCCCCTATTTCCTTTATTTTCTACCTCTGCACTTCCTTTCACCCTTCAACTGCTCTTCAAGAGGACAAATAATGGTCCCGATTTACACATATTGCAAGTCCCAAAGTCCTACATCCCTAGGACTATCCTTGTTCTCATTTTACTACCCATTGACAATCATCTTCCAACTAGTATCATGTTTGATCTCCCCCTGCAAAATCTGATCCCCAAAACACATTATTATGTTCTCTTTACCCTTATCCACTAAAGGTTTCAATTCATACTTTTTGTTTCCCTTATGCACAATGTAGGTGTTAAAGTACCCATCATGCATAGTCCTCCTAGTCTATTGTCATGGTATTCCTCAAATCATGTGTCCACAACTCATATCTATCACATCACATAAAACATTATCCCGATGATATGCACCAATTGAAAAATCAACATAAACTTGCTCCTTAACCAAGAGATTTTGGTTTGCACTAACCCATGTTGCATAGCATGGTCTAGGATGAGGAAATGTCTTCAAATTCAACTTATTAAAAACTTCATAAGAAACCAAATTTCTATGTCCACCAGAATCAACTATTAGTTTGCATACCTTACCCCTTGTCAAACAATTGGTTCTGAAAATACTCACCTGTGGTGTTGGTTGAATTAGTTCTCCTCTTCCCATTAGAAGACATTCTCCCTCCTTTGGATAAAATATTGTAGAATCATTCTTCTCCTCTTCTTGTTGTGTGAGATTTTCTCTCCTATCCCTTTTTTGCTCTTGTTCATTCCACTTAGGACATCTAAATGATTGGTGCCCCACTTCATTACAATGAAAATATTTACCTGTGAAGGTACCACTTCCTCATCCTCCTCTAGATCTACCTCATCTAGTGTTGTATCCTCCTCTCTGATCTGATGTGGTTCACTTTCCTTTATCCTTCTTATTGTTTCTCTAAAATTTTGCATTTGCTCTACCACCTCTTCCTCTCATGGCTCCTCCTCTATTGTTTTGTCTCTCACTTTTCCTCATCAACTTCTCCTCTGCTCTGACTGCAAGTTGAACGCATTCTCCAAGGGTCCTTGGCACATTTAACCCTATCTCATATTGTATGTTGTAATTTAGTGCATTGATGTATCTGGCCACCTTCTCATCCTCATCTTCTACTCCTCCCCTAATTCTTAGGGTGTGAAACTGCTCAGTGTAGGACATGATGTCCATGTCCCTCTACTTGAAATTGTTCCTTCTCATCTTGATCTGCATTAGGGTGTGAAACTGCTCAGTGTAGGACATGATGTCCATGTCTCTTTGCTTGAAATTGCTCCTTCTCATCTTGATCTGTATTACCAAATATGATGGAAAGAACTGACTCTTCACCATAGTCTTCATTCTTTCCCAATTAGAGATTGTATTCAACTCCCTTTCTATCCTCTCATTCTGCTAGTCCACCATGTAAGGGTTGTTCCCCTTAGCCTTGCTTTAGCCAACTTCACCTTCTTCAATTCTTCCTCTGCATCTTCAAGATCAAAATAGTTCTCAAGTGCTTCTACCCATCCAAGAACTTCTTTAGTGTTCATACTTCCTTGGTAGATTGGCAAGTCAACATGCCCCTTTCCACCATTTCCTTGTACTACTCTGATTAGCCTCATGAATCTTCTCTCCTTAGGATCATTTTCTTCCCTATGACCTTTATTGGCTTGGTCTTCATTGAACTCTTTTTCTCCCTCATGGTTATCTCATGAACCTCTTCTCTCCTAGGTTCTCTTATTGCTTTATCCAGTGCTTCTATCCTCTCTAAGAATTGAAGTCTCTCCCTTTTCATTTGTCTCTCTTCTCTTTCCCTTGTGGCTTCCAGTTCCCTCTTTTCTCTTTCCTTCTCTTCTAGTGTTGCCCTTAATTCTTCTATCTCCATTTCCATTTGATTTTTGGGTGCCATGACTCTTGAATTATTCCCTCAAACTCCCACAAAGACCTACTAGTGAGCTCTGATACCACTTGATGCAGAGGTTGGGATGGAAATGATGAAATAAGGTTGCCAATAGATGGATTGCCCTTAGGCCTCAAACACTCAAGTACCCACAAATGAACCAACAACCCTCCCAATGCCCAAGGATGAAGGTTCTGGTGTATTTATGTTGTTTTCAACAAGGATTGACAAGTTACAAATTTTTAACCCCACCCAACACTCACATCTTACAAAACACTCATATTAAACCTAGGCTCCTTGTAGCCCAACAATGACCTAATTTGGCACTTAACTCGCAACTTCCCCAAAAGACTTGGTAAAAACTTTATATTTTTAGATACCCATTATCCCCTTATAAAACATACTAAAAACTTTGATGCTATTGTTTTGGACCAACTGTCCCAATAATTGAGTGTACTTTGTTTTAAAGAGGGCTAAAAATATGCATTTAACAAAGAAAGTATGTTAAGATCTTGCTTCCAGACTTCAAGACTCTTAGTAGTCTTCTCAAATGACCCTAATGAAATGAATCCCCAAACAATTTTACTCTCAGACCCTTGCAAACATGAAACCCCCAATTTGGCTTCAATCAACCCTTAAATCTAGGGCTTTCTAAATGTATTGCTTCCCAATACTTCTACCACCAACCAATGATGTATTAACCATTAAAATACCATTATAAGACAACCTAAAACATCATATATGGTCCTCCTCAAGGAATATTTCTTGTTGTTACTCCAATCTAAGCAATTTCAACAACTTTCAATGCAAAAACTTGGTGATCACCATGCCAATTCACTCTATTTACAACATATCAAGTTAGAATCATAATCTAAATGTTAAAGATGTATCATTACATGATAAACATATGTAAAACATTCATGGAATGACCCTTGGCATCAAGATTTGACCAAACTATTATGGAAAAAATAGTGAATCCAAAGGACAATCAACACAAATGGATTAAAACTTAAACAAAAGGACCTTCAACAAATTTCAATGTGGTTTAGACAACAATATAAATTTCCTAAATACATTATAAATCCCATATAACTCTTATGAATTCAAAGCCATGCAATATTCATATAACAAAAAGGCAAAATTCTAGATTTTATTGCATTTCTCTGAGACAGTTCGTACATCCACTCTTCTCCCTTCGTACAAGGATGAATTTCATACTTATAGACTCAATACTAACTCCCCCCAACCGATTTGGATCAGTTGAATGGCTTTGTTAAGCATTTAAACTCCCTAAAACAACTTTCCCACCATTTTCCTAATTAGTCGTTAGTTTTCAAACATTTGAATTTTCAAATTAGGATAAATGACTTAATTCCTTTTTAATTTGAAAACCATTGACTCCTATGGATTCCAAATAATTTTTTAAATATTCCTAGACTCTTATAGACTCTTTAGACATTGCATTTTCAATGTTTTCAAGTTTTGAACCCTAAGGTCCTTATCAGGACCTTCAGGACATTTCATCAATTTATTACATTTATTGCCCTTATACATCATTATGGGATTTAATACATTGAAATTGACTTGATTTGACTTCCATGGATTCATATTCCTTCCATTCTTTCATGGTTTCATCATCATATTATTTGGCTTCTCATTAGGTGCCCCTGCACTAGAAACCAAGGGAAGTCTAGAAGCTGGAAGCAAGGAAGGTGGAAGAATAAGAGAGATTTTAGGTTTACTGATTTTAGTAGATATGATAGGTGCTCGTATAGAGGAAGAGATGTTTTTGGGCAAGGGAGGTTTCCTTTACCACGTTCCATTTTAGGAGGCAGATTATGGGATCTAGGAAAGAATGCAAAAAATGGACATACAAACAAATAATTGAAATTTGAGAATAGGCAGGCAGAGGCTAGGAAATGGAGGGCGAACTTCAAAAGTAGAATGGATTCAAGTCAACCATATCTAATTTTAAAGAAACAAAAAGGGAATGTCTGTAGAAACTACAAAAGTTTCAGGCATGGCAGTAGAAAAACTTGGGGAAATCACAATATTTTAAATGATATAAGGAGAAACATCATGGATGGAAAAGGGGTTAAATTGATTTGGAAAGAAAAGTCTTATGTAATGTAGAGAGCATCATAGATAGATATGGATACACCATAAATTTTTATTAATTAGGATCTCAGTATTGGAAAGAGTACAGATGTAGAAAGGGGGAGCAATGCATCACTAAGCGTTAAAATCATCTATGACGTGATCATGTGCATAGCTAAGGATTTGCATAATCTGTAAGTTCTAGAACATTTTTGTCCCATTTGTTGAGTTGGTAAATTGGATGACATTGGAATGGAAAATCTTTGAGGAGATTGTTTATTTGGATCAATCACAATGTGTTTTAATGGTTCCCTTTAAATCAAAAGAATGGAGAGATAATATTTTTAGAAAAAAAAAGGGATGGCTCTACAAAATTTTAGGCATACATATGCTGGCTTGGAATCCAAAATTTAGTTCAAATCAAGTCAAAATAAAATTTATCCCCCTCTAGAATCAATTGCATTGTTTTCCTCTTGAATACAAAGATGCAAAGATTCTAGAAATTATTGGGAATAAGTTTGGATTTTTTTAAATTGATAATTCAAAAACTGAAGATTTTCTTCTTACCTCAAGGCTCTACCTATTAATGAATATGGAAAAAGATGTTCCACCATCCATTGAGGTTATTACAAAATACAGGGAATGGTCTCAAAACATCTATTATGAAAATGTAAAGAGGGTTTCTTCCGAAGAAGGAAAGATATTTTTATTTAACTATTTCCCTAGAAAGATAGGGATTTAGAGGATTGTGCCCTGGACTTGGATCCTCATTGTTAGTTTCATGGTACTAATATAGGTAACTATAATGGTATATTTCCAAAACTAGTTCAAGATGAAAGTTCACTTACTCACAACAAGGAGATATATAAAATAAGTAATGTGTCCTCTAATGCATATATGTATGAGTCCTCAAACAATCAAACTAATGATTTCAACATTCCATAATTTTCCTCATCTATGTTAAAAATCCTTTATTTTTAATGGAAATTATATTGGAGAATTCTTAACTTCTATGGAAATAGATCTACTTTTCTTCTTGAAAATAAGCAATCATAGGATCCTCACACAATATATTATAAAGACTTTTTCAAGATTAGTGAGTTGTATTCAAGGGACGAGGTTTGTCACCCCTAATTTTGGTTTCAAGGTATTCAACCCCATAAAATTTTGAAGGTATCATGAAGGTAAGATGTTAATGATGGAAGGGTTTGACATTTTTATAAATCGTCTGAATGTCCTTATAAGGATAATATGTAGCCTCAAATTTATGCTGAAGCTCATATAACTAATCAAGATATAGAGATATTTGGATAGAAATGTCTGGTTGAAACTCAATCAAAAATTATTGAAGAAATTGCAGACCAAATATTGTCAGACAACAGTTGCAGGGAAATAGTAAAGGTTGATTCCAATACCAATTTGGAGGCAAGACTAAACAACAATCTAGATGGTGATGATGGATCAAATTTTTGCAGCAATTTGGTTACCCAAGACCAAATATTGTTAGATGACAGTTGCAGGGAAGTTGCAAAGGTTTATCCCATTACCAATTTGGAGGCTCGACTAAACAACAATTTAAATGGTGAAGATGGATCAAATTATTGCAACAAAATAGTATCCCCAGTGACAAAAAAAAGAGTAGGGGAAGACCTTCAAATAGAGTAGGAAGTTTGTTACCCCAGTTGAAGGATATGTGTTTAGTCTGAAAGTTGGGGATGGAATTCTGGATTATGGGAAGAAGTCAAAAAGACTAATGGAAAAACATAATTCCTCTCTTAAAGACCCTAGTAGAGAAATCTGCATTGATCCCCTTGTAGAGGAAGATGACATAATTTCATCCTTATTATCCAATATGAAGAGGAAAACTTCACCCTTGCACAATGAAGGAGGTAAAGTTATGAAATTAAACTCAACAGGTATTGATTGTGAATTTCAAGCCCAAGGTGGCCTAATTCCATTGAAAAATCATAAAAAAGTGTGCACCAAAAGGAAAAATTCCCCAGAGGGAACGATCAAGGGGAGTGGAAAGAAGATAATAAAAGAGGATCAAATCTAGGCACTAATAATCTAGGTGACGAGGATAGATTATCCTTGGAATTGGAGACAGTTTATGATTTGTTTGGGATTTTGAGTAAGGACAACTTGATGAGGCAAGAAGAGTTGGAATTAAAACAAAGTATTTTGGAAATTTGAATAAGAAAAGCGGTAGGAAATCATCAAAAAGTTTATGGGAGTTATCCGGTGAAGATCCGGATCAAATGAAGATTACCTCCTTCTGGAATTAATACTAGGACTCGATAATGATATGTCCCTTTAACTAGTTGCAATCTAAGCAATTGGGAAGTGTCTGATTCAGTTTTTAAATTGAAAATTGAGTAATATTATATCTAACCATTTGTTTTGTATTAGTAGATGATTAATTTTTGGTTGGTTGGATTTGTTTCTCTTGTATTTAGCATGATGACGGTCCCACCTTTCCAGCAATGTACAAGCTTTTAATTCAAGACTCCTCATTCAAAATTTAAATTTAAATCGTTGTAAACAAAGTACCATACATCAACATTTTTCTTTAAATGAATTGATCAACCTTTATGTTTGGATTTAGCTAATTCAAAGATAGAGCTAATTATGGAGGCCAGTTGGATAAGGATATGTAATTATTGTGGTGTTGATTGGCTATATTTTCAGAATCGGGTAAAATTCAGAGTTGTCCTTTTGAGGCTTTATCTTAAATAAGATGAGTCATCAATTTGACACTTCACTTATGGGTTGGTATGGGGGATGTTATTAAAGTGACAAATGCTCATCCTTGTGTCTCATCACTTCTCTCACAGCCTTTTTTCGATTTTTATTTTCTCAGCTTTTGCGAAGGAAGCATTTACCCTTTCCTTCTCTCTCCTTGTCTTGGAAAGTTTCCTTGGGGTTCTTCTCTGCAGATGGATTTGGCCCTGCATTTTCTTCCAATAAAGAGCCCAAGACAAATGGATTTATTAGGGGAGGTGACTCAAGAAAGATTGAGCAGGATAACCAATGAAGACGTGGATGATGTTACTCTGAGAGCTGTTTAGAGAATCATGGGGAAAGAGTTCATTTTGTCTGATCGTAGGTTTATGGTTAATACTGATATTCTGACAACTTTTGTTGCTATACTTCTGGTTACGGGTCTGCTAAAGTTGGAGGCTTTGCATATTTGTAGAAGGGTGTTTGATAATGACCTGTTAGGTGATATGGAAAGGTAAGTGGAGAATGTGGATGAGAATTTACAGGCTCCCTACCCCAAGGACTATATTTCTGAAGAAGGTGCACGGCATATGATGGTTATGGATTTTTTGAAGAAGCCTATTCTTACATTAAGGGATAAAAGAGGTTTTGAAAATTGTAAACCAGTAGTAGTTAGAAATGTGGAACTTCTTCAGATGTGGTTTGGATTAAAAGAGTTTGCGGGATTTAATTGGTGGATGAACTATCTTATTGAAGAAGGGTTTATCTTTCTCCCTATCTAAGACTAGAGACAATAGCTGCTGAGAAAATGATACGAGAGACTTCTGTTTGTAGGACTCATATGGAACTATAAAAGCAAGGGAAGCCTTGCTATGGCAAACCTAGGCCTACCTCGGGCAATCCTTCCTCTTCTGTCTCAACACTTGCAAACGACGACATGCAGAAAGATGGAAGTAGAAGAAGTAAAAGATTGGGGAGTTGCTCCATGTCAATCTTAATAGATTGATAGTTGTTATGAAGAATTTTTTGTGCATTTTCTACAGATAAGGAGAATTTTTTTTTATTTTTTTTATTTTTTTATTTTTTTTCCTATTTTGTTAGAGTAGTTTGTATTATTTTGGACAGTATCTAGGTTTACATTTTAGGATTAATATCTTATATGGCCTTTTGGAAGGTTATCTGCTTATTGAAGCTCAAACTATCATAGATGATGTCAAGCGTAGAGACATTATATAAAAAGTCATTTTCAATAAATACCATATCTAAACTTCAAGTGAAAGAAAGAAATTTATAATGATGAATTGATGGTTAAATGCATTGTCATAAAAATAGAAAAATTTGACTATGCATTTAGAATCAAAGTTTTATTAGATACTATATATATATATATATTTTCAAACATTTCAAATAAAATTATTAGATATGTTTAAGTTAGCTTATCCAATTTTTTGACGATTGATAAAGAAATATAGCTCTTGTATCACCAACAACTGTTAAATCTTTTAGATTTCAAGTATATTGTAAAAATATACATGAGTTTGTAAAATTGGTTCTTTTTAGTAATCTTAATTTCATAATTTATAATATCTAATAACGTAATATTTTTTTTCATATTTATAAATTTTAGATAGTTTCTCCACATATTTTTATATAACTTTTAAAAAATATAGACCTATGTTATTTCCAATTACATGTAGGGGACAGAAGCAAGAACGTGTGTGGGGTTCAATACTTAATATATTAGTGGGTATGTTGAACAAGAACGTGTGTGGGGTTCAGTACTTAATATATTAGTGGGTATGTTAGGGGCCCACACATAAACAATTGTCCACGAGTAAGTCTCAAGAAGCGTTTGAAAAGCAAGACAAATAAAACTCGATAAATAAAACATGAGAAAAAGAAAACATTTTGGGAAGCATTTGAAAAGCAAGACAAATAAAACTCGATAAATAAAACACGAGAAAAAGAAAACATTTTGGTAAATATTTGTTTTTTATATTTGCATAAAAAGTCACATTGAATCCCTTTCTTTTCAGTCAATCAACCTATCCATATCACTAATAGGTTTTGACGCCCCCTTTATTAGCTCATCTAGTCCAAATAACCAAAACTAGTCGAATAAAAAAGGCACATACACTTTAAAGTCAACTGATGCTCACCACCTCAGTTAGAGACCAAATTAACAACATGTTATTGCCACGTGGAAGTCCATCGACCCACAAAAACTTGACAACTGGCTATGCAATGTAATTATTATGGCCCCTAGTGCCTAATAAGACGTGACAAGACTAAAACATTGGAGATGACCCTATCCCATCTTTCTACGCCACTATGTTCCATCTTTCCAGCCTAAACGCACATGTTGTGGTCATTTCAACATGAATCCATCAACATCAATATGAAATAATAGTGTAAGGCCACCATTGAACATTCAAGAGCAATCAAATCTGAAGTTAAATCAACAATCATATCAAGTGTGCAAATAAAGATGGAAATTCAAAATTCAAATCGATAAGAGTACAAAAATTAAAGACACCACACCAACACAAGAAGTTCAAACATATAAAGTAGACATGAAACTAGTTCATTCATCCCATTCAAGTTAACTTCCAGATATTTAAACATTTCTTACTACTTTCACAATTTCATCATATTCATTTTAGCAGTTCCATGTATTTAAAATGATTCTTTATGCTTTTATTTTTCCTTCATTATCCTATTATTCTTTGTTTATAGTTTTCTATACTCATGTCATTCTTTCTATTGTTTCCTCCATGTTTAGTTTTGTAAACCCTTACCGTTTTAGATTGTCATTGTTTAGTGTATTCCTTAAACGCTTGCATAGCGATTCACATGATAACAAATTTACAAACTCCACGTAATGCTATTTTTATTATTTCCTTCATGTTTATTTCATTTTCAATTGTCCATACCCTAACATAGTCATGGATTTTATTCTTTCCTTATTTTGTATTCTACCAATATTATCCTTGTTGTTCAATTCATTTCTAGTTATATATTCTTTCTACTATTTCCTTCATATTCATTTCAATTTC
Organism: Thuja plicata; assembly: GCA_018584345.1. Taxonomy (NCBI): domain Eukaryota; kingdom Viridiplantae; phylum Streptophyta; class Pinopsida; order Cupressales; family Cupressaceae; genus Thuja; species Thuja plicata. Next base: position 1,178,598 of record MU226804.1, read on the forward strand.
ACACCCTTAAACATAATATGAAGATTCACATCCTTACAAATTTATAGACTTTAGCTAATGTTCGTTGTATTGTTTCTTTCAAGTTCGTTTCATTTTCATTTTTCTATACCCTTACTAATTGTTTCACATTCTCAAGGTTTGTATTGTTTCCTTGAGGTTTAATTATTTTCACTTTTGTATTCCTTCTATATTATCATTGTTGTTCCATTCATTTCTAGGTATCTATTCTTTATACTATTTCCTTGATATTCATTTCTATTTCACATCCTTAAACACAATAGGAAGATTCACATCCTTACAAATTTACAAACTTCACCAAATGATTTTAGTACTATTTCCTTCATGTTCATCTCATTGTCAATGTTTTATACCCTTAGTGACTATTTGGCATCCTCGCGGTTCAATTTGATGCCTTGAGGTTCAATTCACTTTTACTTTTGTGTTCTTTTTATATTACCATTGATGTTCAATTCAATTCCACTAATTTATTCCATCTACTATTTCCTTGATGCTCATTTCAATTTCACTTACTCTGTCATAAAATAATATGGTCATACATAATTTTCAACAAAAAAAATATTTTGTCAATTTTACTCAAGCATCATTGTCATCTTAGATGGATACATTGACATTGAATATCAAAATATATAAGTGTTTGTCATCAACCATGATTGTTTCACTTTAATCATCAAGCATCACTGTAGTAAGTCACGTGGGTTTTTTTGTTCTATTTCATACTTCAACTTTCAAGTCACATGTTAGATTTATAATATGAAGCATGATGCATATGACTGTGGACAAGTGATAATGATCCAATCAAGACAATGGACATGGACACAACTGAGCATCAATATTCATAACACAAATAAACACTAGTAGATTGTAAAAAATTACAAAAATGATATGGAAAACTATTTGAAGGCCCATCACACTCTAATAAGTCAAGGTCTTCTTCAACCTACTCTACAAATGGTGTTGATGATAAAATCCTAACATATCTTTGAGAACCTTCCCCTCGCCCCATAGACTAATTCCCCCCACTGAATGGCTAGTGGAGATCCCATATCCATGAATTCAAGCACGACAAGAATGGATTGCAAACCATGCTCATATTTTTGACCAATTCTTTGTTGGTCCATACCCCTATGATGATCTTATATTTTTGACAAGATCTTGTTTCTATTAAAAATTATTCAAGGTCGCTCTTGAATCATGACAAACCAATTATCTTAATATAGCTTTCTTAGAAAAATATGGTCCACAACTTTGATAAAGCTTAGATTATCTTTCATGGAAATAGAGGCTTTAAAGAGTTGTGAATGAATAAATCCCATCTTGGATTTTAACCAATGTATTAAATTCTACCTAATATTAAACCAAATTCTTTCTTTTCTAATATGCCTTGTCAAGTCTACAATACATATTCTTTCGAAAGAAGCCAATCTAGCTACACCACCACATCTATTTGACTCGGAAGGATTTGACCATGAATCCCTTACAGACTAATTGTTAGGTTTCTACTGCTATTATATTTTCACATACCTATTATATAAATGTTGAATAAACAAAAGGAAAACATTTTCATGCAAAAATGTCAAAAAAAATTATCTAAAGGGAACCATACTTCTTCTATTGAAACATCACTGTCGTCTTACTCTATATTGTCATTGGATCTAAAAATGTACAACAATTTCACATCAAGCATCATTGTTAATATTGATCAGAAAATATTGGTCTACAAAATAACATGGTTAGTTGGTTCCATCTCATAGCTACACATTCTCTACTATACTTCACTTCTGAGGTGACATGTCAAAATTAAAATCTGAATTATCAATGTCTTATCTATCTAATTAACTTTAAATTAAACTTTCACTACTAACATACATATTATTCTTATTGTCTGCATTTGTTGAAGGGAGATCAAATGACAAAGAGCCTCAAAATGTTGCCTTCTCATAAAAGAGGGGTGAGGTTCCTTGAGGAGCCTAAAACCCCAACTCCATTTGAGACCAATCTAGAGCCTGTCCAACCGACAGTGGAGGATACTATAACTATGAGTGTGCCAAAACTTACAATGCAACGAAAGTTGCAATATGTGACTAACATGCAAGGGGCACTTAGAGATGTCAAGGAAAATGACATGTCCATAAGGCCTACATCAAATAAATGGAGAATTCCAATAGACACACTATCCAAATAGTTGGGTGTTCCCACAATCACCTCCAACAAAGGTCCCCCAATAATCCTCACCAATAAAGAAGAAGACCAAATTGTTTATTGGTGCCAATAGATGGCTATAGTTGGTCATGGACTAGAGATTGTCAAATTGAAGGCAAATGTGGTTTAGATATGTGAGAGTGCACCCACCCCTTCCAAGGATGGGATGCTTGAGAAGTCTTGGTAGTTAGGTTTTAAGGCTCGACATTTGGAACTAACATTGTGTACAACTGAAGGTCTTGACAAAGACATGGCATTGAATCTCAGCCTAACAGTTATCTTAGCTTTCTATGAGACATTGTCAAAATCATATGTTGCAAATCCATATGATCCTGCTCTTGTATAGAATTGTGATGACACTAGTGTTATGACCGACAAAATTGGGGCTATGAGGGTACTTGCTAGAAGAGGAAACTAGGACACGTCTTACATACTTCCAAAGAGTCATGAATGGATACCATTCTTTGTTGTGTTAATTCTTTTGGGAAACTATTCCAGGCTTCTACTTGTTCAAATGAAATGATCACTTATAGAATTACATCTCAGAATGTGAATCAGGTGCTTGCGAGGAAACCCATAAACATGCATGGGTGACCAAGGAACTCTTCCTTAATTGGTTGCACCACTTTGTGTGCTCTATTACAAGGGGTGTTTAACCCACCAATAAGCAGTTTCTAATACTTGATGGCCATGGTAGTCATGTTGCAGTCACAACCATCCAGGAGGCAAGGATTCTTGGTATTGACCTACTTACATTGTCAACTCACACCTCTCACATACTACAACCCCTGGATGAGAGTGTCTTTTCTCAATTCAAAACATGTACTTTAAATTAGAATGAGTTTCATAGTTGGAAGGGTTTCCAAATGTAGAAAATAGGAGATTAAAACTAACATAAATAGGACACAAGTATTTGATAAAGGCATTATGGATTTATAAGGCCTGGGATATGGCCCCTTGACCCTAATGCACTCATTGTGGACATGGAACCTAGTAACACATTCAAAATTAATGATGGCGAAGATGCTTTTATAATGTAGAACATGCTTAGCCTATCAAGAGTTGATATTTCAATGAAAGATGTTGCATAAAACATTGCTCAAATTTTTCAATCTGATTCCAATACAAAGGTGGACTATGGTTAGCTACTTGACAACATGGGGGAAATCCTAGTTGGGAATGTGGATGACACTCATGGTATTCAATCTAAGCGAATACCACCATATTGGTTGGTGGAAGGGGAAATGAAACTACGCATTGACTTACAAGGGGAGGAAGAACATGGAACTTTCACTTTCCCTTCACCACCCATAGATGTCCTACCAGAGGTGGTGCATTACTATCTTGATTATGTCATATCAGATAGCGGTATCTATGCATATTTGACACAAGAAACATCAGAGGTTGGTAATGAGGAAGATGAAATCCTACTATCACAAGTAAGTGAAACATCAACCTCTCAACAAGAAACAATAATTGTAATCACCTAAAATTGGTCTAGCAAACCTATAGCCCTTATTTCTGATTAATTGGTCTTAATAAATCCTAAATCAAAGACATTCATAAGCTAGACCCTAAACCTTAATTATGAGATCACTTATTAAAATTTGCTTACATAATTTTAATCCTGACTTGTTAAATCAAATCATCAATCCTAAAGCCTAAGACACTTAAATTGCATAAAACATTGGGATAAATCAAAAAGTCCTAAAGTTCCTTTTAAATAAAAAAGGAACCCATTCACACATGTGTGAGCACATTAAAATCAAATAAAACAAATAGAAAAAGGAAAATGTTAAATTTGTCTCATCCTCCACAAGGTTGACCAATCAAATGCATTTCACTTGGATCAAGCTCACATAGATTGAGGGAAGTTTCATCTCAACCACTCTTCCCAGTTGAATCTCGACCATCCATCTCTTGGAATTTTATATAAAAGATGCCTCCCTTTTCTCATGGACATATAGGCAATCTTGAGAGTAGAGTGATAATGCTATTTTCATTCTAGGGTTTTTATTGTGCACTCATAGGTCTTGCTTTCATAGTAGTTTACTTGCATATGCATTTGTAGTTTCATTTCTTAATCTTAATGGCATCTTAGTTTCCTTTCATAGTTAATGGTAGATGCACTTCTCCTATTCTTGATAGTCTACACTTTCATTTTAGCTTCATTCTTCAAGGTTTCTATGCATTTAGCTACCTAGAGTATGCATTTCATTTTCAAAGCTTTTTGAGAGCAAAGTATGCAAGTATATGCATTTTTTCTCATTCTTGCATTTGAATCTTCCATTTTAGGTTAGTCAAGTCGCCAATTCTCCATTTCCAATCTAATGGGAATTCATGAGAATCAAATTTGCTTCAAATAGGAAGCAATAGACCGATTTCAAGGGTGTTTATACAATGTTTTGATTCTTGTTTTGATGCTAACCCCTCTTGATGTAATGGTTTAGTGAAGTGTATGGTTGCAGACTTGATAACACATATTACCACACACATTTTTGGTGCCCACCCTGGATACTACTGGCCCTCCCTGGAGAAAGATGTTATTCAATTTGCCAAAACTTGAAAGAAGTGCCAAACTCATGGTAACCTAATTTATGCTCCCATGCGCGAGATATTGCCTTTCATCACCCACTGGCCATTCTAGAAATGGGCCTTTGATCTAATAGGGAAAATATATCCCTCCTCATCTGATGGACGCAAGTTCATTATCACTACAATGTAATATTTTATAAAGTGGGTTGAAGCAACTGGTAAACAAGTATCTATGTTCATCCTGAACTATATTAACTGTAGATATGGGATACCTTCCTCTATCATCACAGACAACAAAGGACAATTCAAAAACAAAGATATGGATGAATTATGTGAAAATTTCTAAGATTACCCAACATTGTTCTTCTATCTACTATCCCCAAGGGAACGGATAGGTTGAAACCTATAACAAGAATATATTGAAAATCTTGCACAAAACAGTAAGTAAATCAGGGAAGGAGTGGCATCTTCCACTCAATCTAGCCTTATGGGCTTATATAACTAGCATTTGCACACCCACATGGGAAATTCCATTCTCCTTGGTATATGGCATAGAAATTGTATTTCCCATTGAAGTAGAGATACCATCACTCTGAGTCTCCTTACACGAACTCATAACTGATGAAGACTATCAGTTTTCTAGAATCCAAGAACTTGAGTTACTTGATGAAAGAAGAAGAGAAGCATTCTACCACCTAAGGTTCTATCAGAAAATAATCTCTATAGGTTACAATAAGAAAGTGAGACATTGATAATTTTAGGTTGGTGACCTTGTACTCAAAGAAAATCCAAAGAATCAACAACATCATGAGCAAAAGGGAAAGTTTGAACCCAACTGGCTGGGTCCCTTTATGATCACTTTAGAATTTGGTTCAGGATCCTATCAACTGTCAACTCTAGAAGGGGAAACTTTTACTAACCCCATCAACATGCTCCACCTAAAGAAGTTCTACAACTAGACATTCTGAGCAGTACCTGTACAGAGAAAATGATCTTGAAAAAATACCAAAAACAATTGGAAAAAGTCTTGAAAAATTATCATCATGGTGAAAACCTGGTAAACAAGCACCTTGATGTATCAACCAAAAAAAATGAAAAAGCAAAAAAATACAAAAAAATTTTAAAAAAAAAAACAAAAAAGCAAAAGAACTAAAAAGAGCATAAAGTGCCTCGGTGAAAACATGGTAAATAGGCACCTTGGTAGAAAAAAATAGCAATTCTGCCAAGTGATGAAAATCTAGAAAATTAGCATCACTTGTAATCAGTGCTCCATTTATCAATGTGTAGCTTGACTGTCTCGCCTTGCATTGTTTTGACCTTGTGCAAACAGTAAAGTTGGCATCCTAAGCTTGGAACCGATCGACCTCTTGAGTCTTAGGGTCTTTTAGGGTTATCTTTTGGTTCTCAAGTCAGCATACCCTATCATTTGTCTTGCTCATTAACATTAGCTACCTTAGTCTTCTAGCCACCATACAGTTTGCCACTGATATCACTGGTGTTTTTCAAGACCTTGTTCAAACAGTGTTCCTTAACACTACCTATTTGGACACATCTATGTTTTTCAACACACATCAGATAAAGTGACTAAAATCTTGGCTTATTAACACTCAAGCATACAACAATTTTTTTCAACACTAAACACTCATAAGCACAACGGTGTTTTTCAACACCCTCCGCAGACAAACATACAAACACCAAAACTTTTTCAAAGAGTGGTGATATTTTTCTTGAATGTTGTCTATTATCAATGAATTTCATACCATTTTCTTTGATTTCTACTTGTTGGTGTAGTTCCAATGATCCTATAATGTCCAGTAAACAGGGTGTATGTGATAAGAGCTTATGCATTAAGGTGGAAAATCCTCACATCCCTCAATCATGTTTACTCGCACGCCAAGGTGAGGTTGGAGCTATCTCCTTAACTGTTAAATTTGCCTATTTACGTAAGAACGCACTCATGGTTATCCTGGCTCTGAATTTATCGATACTAGTGTATCCTTGCGATATCAACTAGAGATAATGTGCAGGTCATCTGGTTCTTATACTTAGATGCTTATATTGTTTGCCAAATTTTATCCAACACAAGCCATATTCATATCCTTATGGTCACAGTAGTACTGGTAAGGATAGTATTGGCTCTGCTGTCCCAACCATTTGATGATGAAAATAAGGAGTACCAGAATCAGTGACTTGACTCGTGTCGTAGGTTCCACTTCATTCCTAGGCTTGCATGCTAGCATTATAACAAAGACACAAAGAAGATCAAGAAGGGAGCTATTCCTCTAATCATTGAATCCTTTGCTGAAGTGGTCAACTGCATTTAATAGCCTTAAGGTTATCTATCTGCAAACAAATAGTCAATATCAACATAACAGGACATTACTCATTGCAGCGAATAGAATTTTAGGGTACAAGCACATCACATATAGAACTAATATCATACTGAGATTCATGTTCATCCAAGATACACACAAAGAACTACTCAAAATAATGATACAAGATAGTAATACCAAAGATGACAAAGTAACAGGACAATAAATGGATCTCAAAGAGTCTCAGTGTATACAAAAGGGTGCTCCAACAATCTTGAGAAAAAATGTGCATCCTTGATGCAGATGAATCATGTACAATCAAATGGATCTCAAAATCAGAAAGGGATAAGAAAGAAGAGGGAATATCAAGACTCGCTTCCTACCTCACCGTCATCATGAAGAGGAGGAAGAGGAACATCTACTCTAGGTGGAGGGCTTGCTCCCTCAGATCTTGCTAGGTACTGAGAATATGGTGGCACTTGTTGGGCCACAAGAACTACAACGCTATAAGCTACCACATAGTAGGCCGCCCTACTGTTCTGTTCAGTGATCTCCCTCTGAAGAGTGGCGCGTTCAATTGCAAACCCTTGAATTTGCTCATTGCACTCAGTAATGGCCCAAACTCACTCTGTAATCTATGCCTGAGCCACTACCATTTGGGCTTGCAGGCCTCATATCCACCCCCTCAATGTTTGATTCATGTCATGGGTGGTCTTCTCCATGGGTTCTCCCTTCTCCTTTCCAGCCTATGCATCTATTCACTAGCGTACCTGTCAAACTACGCCATCAAGACCAAGATTCGATTATGCCTCTCTTATCTCCTCATCTACAACCTCTGCAACAAGAATCTTTGCTCCAACATAACCAAGGGTGCCTCCCTCTTTGTGTTGTCATTTTTGGCCTCCTATCGATACCCTGCTAGAACTATCACCTGGGTCGCCACCTTCTCTAGAAGGTACGAGATCTCTCTGCGGTACTCTGTCTGGACCCCTCCATCCATCTATAGCCTTCTGGGGTACAAATACCTCCTCTATGTGAACTTCTCTCTCAACTAGATCTATGAATCTTGGAAAGGGATGATGTACAAAATAATCCTTGTACTGGGGTGTGACCCCTGCATCTTCTATGTCCTCCAATTAGTCCCAGGATGGATGGTGTAAATTTGTAAGCTCCTGTAAATAGAGAGTCTATGATAGTCTCATAGACCACCCTTGGCGCTCCTCATCAATAAAATGAGCATAGACTGTAAACTCCTGTGGTACGCTCTATGAATGACCATATTGTCATAGTACTCAAGACACTACAAAGAATTCAATGATAGTGGAATTCCTCCCAAGAAAAGGACAGGATACAAAGAAATCTCTCTTCTGAACCCTCTAGTAGACCTAGGCCTCTGTCCCCCTATAAGGTCTCCAGATAACCAAAATGAGATCATCAATCTTAATTCTCCAATAGTCTATCTTCCCCAAGTGGGGTTGTGTTAGGAAACCTGCATATTTATACGCAAAAGGTTTTCCACTCTGTCGTGGATCATCAGTCATCAACCTGCATATCGGGAGATGCTCCCAAGCCCATATCTATAAAACAAGTACTCCTGCAGCCATACCCCAAACTCCTCTATAGGTAACCTCATGCATCTCATGGTACATATGAGCAAGAAGGAACTGATCCCAACCTAACCACTCTAGCCAGGTAACTAGTCTCTCTAACACCCTGCCCCAGCTGCAAAGAAATCCTTGCTGGCTCTTGTCCATCATAAGGAAGCAACCTATGAATCCTACTATGACGCAAGGCAGAGGGTAATCTACGCCATACTAGATCACCATTTCATCCCAATAAATGGCCATGTCTAAGATGGTGTGATCACAAAGCACTCGGATAAGGGTTTGTAGGCCAAGTTACAGAGCTACATCTTACTCTACACGATCCCCAGCAAAGGGGATCTGAAGAATCCTATACACATCATCAGGAGTGATGGTAATCTCCCCGATCGACAAGTGAAAGGTATTATTCTCACTATGGAAATGCTCAACCAACGCTATGAGAAATCTGCGGTTCACATAGATATCAGGCATCTCAATACCCATCTAAAGCCACAGTCTCACAAGTGACCTCTCTAATCATCTGACAAATTCCTTACCAATTGTATGGTGGGAGGATATGTGGAACGAAACTAGATATCCGATAATTGTGCCTGCAAGAAGAAAATAAGTGAAAATGCATCAATAACTAAGTAAAAATAAGCTACATCCAACATGCAATGATCAGACACGCTGGAAAAAAGGCTAAGAAATCATAAAAATACGCAATCGACAAAGGAATTCTTATAAAAGGTGCCAATGCCTCCCAAACGAAAAAAGATGGGTTTACCTCTATTGGCATCAAGACTCGTATAGGTCAAGATCAGGCTCTATCTGACAAATTCTTCCCATTAGATAAAATAGATGAAGCCATATGACACAATGAGCTTGGTTGAATGTGCTAGTAACGTTTTGTGGGTACCTACTAGATGAAAACCCTATGGTCTAAAACGATAAAAGAATTTTTCCTAGTTTGTCATACGAGCCCTCTCACCAGATCGTACGATGAATCAGGACCCTACGACCTAAAACATTCAAAAACATTGAAAAATTCATGAAAAACTTGAAAAATTCAATGTACATGTGAAGTTAATCAATTACTTATTGGGGCGGGTAATCTTGTGATCGTCTATGCCTCCACATGCGCTTGAGTCGATGTTCTGCTACTGGAACCACCATTTTTTCTCAGAGAAGGCTTCTCAAATTTCAAACTTGGATGGTGAAAATGATTTGAAAATGACCCCTCTATGCCTTATATAGGTTTTGACCTCATTTTTGGTAATTGGACAGCTCTGAATCCATTTTTGAGACCAAAATCAAAATCCAATGACATTTTGATACTTAAAAAATGTAGATGAACATGTTTTATCAAATGCAGCTGATCATTGACAGTTTCCTCACAGGATTCCTCTTTGAGATTAATCCTAATTGATTCTATCAAGCATTTCCCACTTTAATCTAAAAAGTCAACCTTGGTCAACTCTTGGTCAAGATTGGTCAACTAGACCTCAAATCAAGCTCACACCTCATTCCCTCAATGCTTTTTTGATTTATCGGGCTTGTAGCTCTTCCCTCCTTTCAATTTCATTCCCGAGGGAGAAACACCATTACATCAACAATTTGATTCACATCAACAAATTTAATCTCTAGGGGCATTAGGGCTCTACATCAAACCAAGATCTCTCCAAGTGATTTCATCATTTCAAATCAAGTCACTTGGATCTCTAGGGGCATATCAGATTCATCGCACCACATCAATCTAGTAATACCTCTCACTCAAGTAGCTGGCTTCATCATGACCCATATCAATTCAATTATCCCAAGAAATCAATCGAATGGCAATCAGTCTCATCGCACCACATCAGGTTGAGTCATCATTCAAAACAATATGAAATCAGGAAATCTACTTGGAGGAAAAACATTAAGTTTCATTGCTTCACATCAAGCTAAATGCTCGAACTCTTCTACTAGTCTTCGCTCAATCAAGCTGAGAGCTGATATTTTTAGGTCTTTTATCATTCTTCGCTCAATCAATCTTGGAGATGATATTTTTGGATCTCCTTATTAGTCTTCATTCAATCAAGTCCAAAGCCGATATCTTCAAATTTCAATCGATCTTCATTCAATCAAGTTCATAATCGGTTTTGATCGGTGGGATAGTTTCAGCGCTTCATATCAAGCTATTTTTTGATCCAATCAAACAATCAGATGTTCTTTGAATCAACGTGTTTCTTGCACATTAGTTCAAAGAAGGGAAAATGTAATCACCTAAAATTGGTCTAGCAAACCTATAGCCCCTATTTTTGATTAATTAGTCTTAATATCTCCTAAATCAAAGACATTCATAAGCTAGACCTTAAACCCTAATTATGAGAGCACTTAATCAAATTTTCTTACATAATTTTAATCCTGACTTGTTGAATCAAATCATCAATTCTAAAGCCTAAGACACTTAAATTTCATAAAACATTAGGATAAATCAAAAATCCCTAAAGACCCTTTTAAATAAAAAAGGAACCCATTCACACATGTGTGAGCACATGAAAATCAAATAAAACAAATAAAAAAGGAAAATGTCAAATTTGTGTCATCCTCCAAAAGGTTGATTAATCAAATGCACTTCACTTGGATCAAGCTAGCATGGATTGAGGGAAGTTGCATCTCAACCACTCTTCTCAGTTAAATTTTGACCGTCCATCTCTTTGAATTTTTGATAAAAGTGTTAGAATAATAAGCAGAATAATGCAAATATAAACACGGAAGAGAACACAAATGACATAGAGATTTAACGTGGTTCACCCATTCCCTGGGCTACGTCCACCAACAATGAGTCCAATATTTTTATTATTATCCAGCGATTACAATCTAAAACCTGCAACTCAATACCGTCACAGGAAGCTACGAAAATCCCTCATGCAATGAAATCTCAAAAACCTAAGCCCTTTTCACAAGCATATTTGACCTAACCTAATTAGGGAAAAAAATACTATGACTAATAGAAAATCAATGGTTGACCCTTTACAATATTAATAAGTCATTGTTGGCGCTACCCCTTGACCCCATCAGGGGCTCTGCCCCTTGACCCCACCTGGGGCGCTGCCCCAGGACCCCGCAAGGGGCTCTGCCCCTTGACCCCGAGCTTGGGGCCGATAAAGATATGTCTGGGGGGAAACCGCGCCGAAAGAAACTAAGTCTGATTAGGCTCCACATACATAACAATCTCCCACTTGGAGATTGATCAGACTCCACAACAATATCCTCCCACTTGGAGACTGATCGACCAAACTTGTAGCTCCCACTGGAATAAAGAAACCACCCTAGACTCTGTTGTTCTTTTATTCTATTCAGTCTAGAAGACCAACCAAAGTTGAACAAGAATTTAGCTTCTCCCTTGTCACTGCCTTTGTAAACATATCTGTTGGATTATCATCTGTATGTATCTTCTCCAACTTTAACTATCCATCATCCAAAACTGACCGGATGAAATGATATCACAATTGTATGTGCTTTGTTTTTGAGTGCAAAGCTGAATTCTTTGCAAGATGAATGGCGCTCTGACTATCTGAATTCAAGTAATTATCTGCCTGTGGATGTCCCAATTCTTCCATGAAGAATTGAAGCCATATCATCTCCTTGGCTGCCTCTGTAGCAGCAACATACTATGCCTTTGTAGTGGATAATGCATTCACCTTTTGTAACCGAGAAATCCAACTCACTGTTGTCCCACCAACAGTAAATACATAACCTGTAGTACTCCATCTGGTATCTATATCTCCTGCCAAATCTGAGTCAACATAGCCATGAATAGTAGTAGAAGAGCTCCCAAAGTGTAAACACTTATTGGATGTACCTCTCAAATATCTGAGAATCCATTTGACTGCATTCCAATGCTCAATCCTAGGGTGACTCATATAATGGCTAACAACTCCCATTGCATGTGCAATATTTGGCCTAGTACATACCATAGCATACATTAAGCTCCCTACAGCTGAAGCATAAGGTATCTTGGACATTTTTTCCTCTTCTTCTGGTGTCTTTGGACACATTTCCTTGGTCAATTTCAAATGACCAGGCAAAGGTGTAGTGACAGCTTTGGTATCCTTCATGTAGAATCTCTGCAACACCTTTTCAACATAGTCAACATGAGATAGAGTTAATTTTCTGTTCTTCCTATCTCTGCAAATTTTTATGCCAATGATTTGTTTTGTTGTCCCCAAATCCTTCATAGAAAAAGATTTTGCTAACTTTTGTTTCAACCCCTTAATATGATCCATGTTAGATCCAGCTACAAGCATATCATCAACATATAAACATAAAATAATGTAGCTATCATTATTCAACCTCTTGAAATAAACACAATGGTCAGAATTACAT
>MU226804.1:1201720-1216595 GCA_018584345.1 Thuja plicata
CACGGAAGTGTGAATGAACAAGATCTCAGATACTAGAAATTGAAGCTCTCATTACTTATTCATAAAACATGGATTACAAAAGATGCAGAAAACAAGATTGTATTTTCTCTTTGCTGAATTACAACAGTATCTCTATCTCTATCAACGTGTTGTTCAAAGTTCAGCAGTCATCTTATTTAAAGGGAAACTACAACTTACAACTAAAATCTAGGATTACTCCATTCGATGAGGATTGTAATCAATACAAAATATCTCATAACAGAATATGGAAATTATTCAATAAATTGCCCTAGAATGTAGCACACGATGGTTCTTAGATCTGCACATGGCATAAAATAGGAAATTGTATTGACCCATCCTTTCCACGAAGATCTTTTAATGACGCTTATCTTGGCTCACATGTTCTTGACTGGTTCAGCCCGAGGCTTATGGTGAAAGAACCCAGCCTTGACTTCTTCAGTGTCACTCTACTGGATTCTAGAACTGCTCCACTGATTCCTGCAAAAAGGATTACTGCACATATACCATCTTCGACACATATATATTTTTTCATCACTAAAATTCAAAAGAAAGCATTTCAATTTAATTAATGCTCTTGTAGGACATAAGCTATAGGAAGGACACTACCCTCAAACATAGCATAGAAAAGGGAACCATTCATTTAGTTATATTACTTCTTCATTTTATATAAGATCATAAGTTCCAAATGTCATACTTTTATAACCTTTTCACCATCTAACTTCCTACTTATGTCCATTTCTTACATAAAATATATATAAAAAAAACATAAGTTCAAGTATCAACTGCAAGTAAACTTTATCACAAAGACAACAAAAAGTGTTATCAAAGATGGCCATTAGATTGGCTCATCATTCCCCCCTACTAAGCTATTGCTGGCCTCCAGCAATTATGAAGTTCTAAACCCGAGCTTGTACCCTCAAGTCACTGGCAGTTTTGACTCCTGACTCATTATACACATGGTCGAAGTATCCATGAGTTTTTCGCAGCCTTTCCCACCGTTGTTCTTCCTGGGCTGTGCTATAATCCTCTGCCGATTCATTTACTGCCATTAAAGGCTGCAGGAACAAAGGTGGCTGGAATCTTAGTGGAATCCAATAATTCTGGAGTGTTCTGCCCATTGATATATATCGTAGAACCCTTCAAGCAGCAATGATTAAGTTCTGAGGAGAATGTGGTTCCCTGATTCTCAGATCATGTGACATTCCCATCCACCTTTGCATACATGCTGAAATTGCAACATCAACACTTTGGGCTGAATGTTGTTCCCAATCTGAGTATGCTTATTCCCAAACTGGGTTAACCTTTTGAGCTCCACTTGGATTTAGGGTAATCAAAATCCAATCAAGATAAGTCCTTCTAGAATCCTGTACCTCAGGTCTAATCATTAACGAAATATCTATTTCCTTGTTTCTGTATGGTAGAGCCTGATGTTCTCTACTTATTTCATTTTGAACCTAGGACATTACTACCCTTAACTGAACATCCCCTATATACAAAAGGGAATTCCACTCATGATTATTAGGTACTACAAAATTATGCAAGTACAGCTCACATAGCAAGTTTTTTATGGCCGTTGGGGCTAACTGGAAAGCATCATAAAGTTCATGTGGAGTTTCTATGGAAGGATTCAACCCCTCTATAACCCTGGTCATCTGAAAATTGACAAATTATTCTTTAAAAAATAAGGTGTAAACTAGGGATGGCGATCGACATGCCATTGCCTGAGGAATTAGTTTAGTTATCTTTTGAATCCTTTCCTCCAATACTGCTACGTAATATGTTTTCTGTTTAAGTTGATGAGCCTGCTCATCAATGGTTCTCTGCAATTTTTCTTTTTCCAAACCCCACTGAGCCTTTTCCCATAGGAATTTCTGATATAAGTGTAACCTTGCAGCAACGGGGGTGGACAAATCTGTTGGTGGCATTAGTCCTTGATGAAGGACGTCAATCCATTTAGTGGAAATTTTAGGTACAGGTTCGGATTCCCTAGGCTGAGAAGATGTGGTATGTGGTTGTTCTTTCTTATCTTGATGTGGAAAAAGATTACCCTTACTTACAGCAAGAGTTCTGATTGAATCATTCTCTTGGTAAGTTTCAGCTATTTTTGCCAACACATCTAAATTCTCCTTACCGACCTGTCCTATTATGTCCCTAATCCCTTCTTGGTTAAGCACATGGAATTCATCAGAAGGTAAACCCCCTGAGTCATCTAAATCTTCTTCCATGGAATCCTCGAGGTTATCTTGCATACCAGGGCTATCAACAAATCCTTCCTCATTCTCTGATTCTTTATCACTTCCCACAAGAATATAACCAACACTGGAAACATCCCTTTCTGCTTCAGGATCCTTCTCATAAATATCACCTATTCCTTCAATTTCTATTGACTCCTGGTTTATTGGCTCAGGTATAGGTTGTTCAATGGATTGGGAAGATTCAATTTCTATGGTATGAGTAGGTGGCTCAACATTTTTGCTAGAAGTGGCGGTAAATCAAGGACTTCGCCTCACAGGGGTTTGAATAAAAATTTGAGGGCTTGTGCATTTCTTTTTCTTAATGGATGCAAGGTTTTCTCTCATGGGATCTTCTTCAGCTTTAGGTAGGGTGTCATCAGATGCAACATTCTCTTTTTCCCTATTAGATTGTGGTTCAAAATTTATTGCCTCTTCTCCTAGGGTTTTTCTTTTGGTCTCCTTAGAAGGTGACTAGGTTTCCTCAGTAGGAGACGTATCAGGGGAAATAGTGGCTTTACCACATTTGCTTCATTTCTTAGTAGCAACAGAGGTTTCTTTTATACAAGCCTTCCTTTTAGGCTGACTTGGGTTGGAGGAGGAGGCTTCAGGGTCAATATTTGAGATAACCTTACGGACTCCTGTTTCAGATTTTTCCCTTCTCCCAACACCTTGGCCTCTAGGGCCTTCTACCCTAGGTGCTAAATTATCCAAATGTAAAAATTCTTCCCATGTGCCTATGGACTATTTATTCAACTCTCTTTCTATGATAGTTTTAATTAAACAGTGATGCGACACAGCCTAAACTTTTCCTATTTGAACCATAGCAGCTTGTTTCTGAATAATATTGAACAAAAAACTAGGTAGACTCACCGGTCGATTGTCATGGCGTAGGGCACTCAGAATTTTGAAATGTATCCCATGAAGGTACTTATATCAGCCTTTGCAAGTGAAATACTGAATGATGAAGGTGGCTGGTTGCATGTAATCTTCAGGCAGTGAGGTTCTCAAAGTATCCTACTTCTTGTCAACGTTCAGAGGAGGGTCACCATGAAGAGTAAATTGTGCCCTAGCCGAATGCACATCAATATCCTTTGACCATTTTTCCCCTTCTTGTGGTAACTTTGTGACCTCCGCCACTATCTCTTCTGAGAATTCAACCTTCAACCCTTTTACTACTGCAAACCTACCTCGTAAATTATTCAGAAATTCATGAGCGATTTCGTCATCAAATCCATTGAGGCTCAGGCAGTAGTCTAACCATCCTCTTTTGCGGAATTTTTCACAACTGGCTGCTGATGCTATAAGAACACTGTGATTAGACGGCTCATGCCTTTGGAGATCCCCACCCATAGCTGCTACTATCAAAATGCTGCCCCACAGGATATATGCCGAAACTTGTAATGGAGAATTTGTTTTACAGACTCGAGCTTTTTTTTTTTTTTTTGCAGATTGATGGTGCGGAAATTTAGAGGTGAAATATTTACTGAAGATCACTTGTATCAAGAAGTAGAGCTTATTGGTTTTCATAATTTGTTCACGCATGTTAAGGTATGTGTCACCCGAATATGTCGCACCCAAATCATTATTGTTTTAACTCAACCCTTAATAACTTTTAATTCATTGATAATTGATGACATAATCATAGGTTACAGAATTTTATTAACATTTATCAGCAGACATGTGGCAAAGGGTTTGACAAGATAGGAAGTTAAATATCATGAAGCGCTGAAATGACTGCTGAAATGATTGAAATAATAAACAACAATAAATGAATCTCCCCCAACTAAGGTGAAGGCATGGGTCCCACCGCGCCACGTCGCACAAGAGCATTAAATTAAAGAACACTTAAACTTTGAAATAAAGAAAATAAAAATAAAATATGTACGAGAGATCATGCCACGAACCTGGAAAGAGCTGCAGGAAGAGTGGTGAATTACGAGATATGCTCGAATGGTGTGATACGGCGAAATGAAAAAGATGGAAGAGAGAAGAATGTGAGGTGAGGTTTTTTTTATTATGTAGAAGGTACTTTCGGGAAGAAAGTATTTATTATGGAGTGAAGCGAACATCATCCTCAAAGTGAAGAATGAATATGAGTGAGTGGCTCACATTCTTGCGCTATAGGAGGATCATGGATTGCGGTGGTCACAAATTGCTGTAGGAACTTGGTCTTGCTCTGGGGTTTATGGTACAGCTTGAGACATTGGCCATTAACCAGTAACTTGAAGCGAACAGGGTCAACGGTCGACAACTGCACAGCACCATTGGAAAATACAGCAATAATTTCATAAGGCCCTAGCCAGCGGGTTTCAAACTTACCAGGAGTGTGGTTATATCGTGAGTCGTACAAGAGAGCCCAGTCACCGATGGAAAATGTTTTATCTTTAATAAACTTGTCATTCCACTGCTTGCGCTATTATTGGATCAGTTCAGTGTTAGCCAGGGCAAACTTCCTCCATTCATCCAGATTATTCAAGGTGAGAACTCATTCTTGCTGAGCTGTAGTGAGATCAAGGTCGAGCTCCAATGTTGTCTGCAATGTCTTATGTTCAAACTCGACAGGCATCATGGCCGTCTTGCCATAGACTAACTGGAATGGGGTGAATCTTATAGCAGACTTCCAAGTAGTGTGGTAAGCCTACAGTGCTTCAAGAAGCCTGGTTACCCAATCCTTCTTATGAACGGCAATGGTTTTGGTAAGAATGGCCTCCAATTCACGATTAGTGACTTTGACCTGACCATTGGCCTGCGGATGGTAGGGAGATGACTTAGGATGATGAATGTGGTATTCTTCCATTAGAGCAGCGATGAGGTTAGAAGTGAATTGTGCCCCTCAATCAAAGACAATTTCCCTTGGAACACCAAAGCAGGTAAAAATGGCCTCATACAAGAATTTAGCAACATTGTTGTCCCTGGGATGCTTCATTGGTTTAGCCTCGGCCCACTTAGTAGCATAGTCAATACAAACTAAAATGTAAGATTTACCTTGAGAAGAAGGGTCAATTGGACCCACAAAATCGATGCCCCACTTATCAAAGGGTGTGACCACCACCTGTGGCTGCAGGGGCATCTCATCGGTCTTGGTAGGCCTTCCCATTCTCTGGCACCGATCACATTTCTTGGTGTACTGAGCGGCATCTTTGTGGAGAGTCGACCAATAATACCCAGTAGTCAGGATTTTAAAGGTCATCCTTTTGGCTGCAAAGTGGCCATCGCATGGCTCATCATGACATGCTCGGAGGATGTCATAAGTTTCATTCTCACGGATGCATCATCTCATAACTTGGTCTGGGCTAGTGTAAAACATGAAACCAGCAATCCAAGAAAAGTTAAAACTTTTCTTAGCTAGCAGCCGACGTTCCTTGGAAGAAAAATGGGTCAGCATTTGACCAGTTGTTAGATAATTGGCAAGGTCAGCGTACCATGGATTGTGTGCTTTCAAGAGGAACAAATTTTCCTCCAAAAAACTGTCATCTATGGCTGTAGGATCATCAGGAACGTGCAAGCAAGAGAGAAATTCAGCCACAACATTGGCTTTCTCAGGCTTGTCGATGATTGTGATGTCAAATTCCTGCATGAGTAGTAACCAACAAGGCAGTCTTCCTGAGATAGCTGGTTTATTCATCAGGTACTGAATCACAGAATGGTCAGCGTGGACAAAAATATGGTAACCAGTAATATAATGCCTGAACTTATTCAGAGCATAAATTACTGCAAGCAACTCTTTTTCTGTCACTGTATAATTGAATTCGGCGCCCTACAGATTCTTGCTGATAAAATAAATGGCATGTTCAATTGCATCCTCTTGCTGGCCCAATACTGCCCTAATAGCATAATCGGAAGCATCTGTATGAATATGGAAGGGCAAACCCCAATTTGGTCTGCGCAATACGGGTGCAATTGTTAGAACTTCTTTTAGCTGGAGGAAAGCCTTATCACACTCAGAATTCCAAGTAAAGTCAGAATCCCTTTTTAATAGATTATAGAGGGGAGCTGCAATTTGGCTAAAATCCTTGATCAATTATCTGTAATACCCAGCATGGCTAAGAAAACTCTAGACATATTTCTACTTCTCTGGTGTGGTAAGAGTACTGATGACTGAAATCTTGGTGGGGTCTACCTGGATGCCATGTGAGGAAATAAAATGTCCCAACACGACACCTTCTTCCATCAGCATAAAACACTTCTCACTGTTGAGAGAGAGATTATAGTCCTGACATCTTCGAAGAACCTTTTCCAAATTGTCCTTAGCTTCATCAAAGGTGTTCCCATAGGTAGTGAAGTCATCCATGTAGATTTCCATACAATCAGAAGATATGTCTAAAAAGATACTGATGACTACTCGCTGAAAAGTGGTAGGGACATTACATAAGCCAAAAGGGAGGATATAATATGCAAAAGTTCCCCAAGGATAGGTGAAGGTAGTTTTCTCCTAATCCTCGAGAGCTATTTGAATTTGATTGTAACCACTGAACCCATCCAAGAAGGAAAAATACTTCTTACCTGCTAGGTTATCAAGGACTTGGTCTATGAATGGTAGTGGAAAATGGTCCTTTTTAGTGGCTATATTGAGCTCCCAGTAATCCACACAAATGCTCCATTTACCTCCTTTTTTGGGCACTATGACAAGAGGTGACACCCATTGGCTGTCAGAAATCGGGTAGATAAACCCAGCATTAAGTAGCTTTTGGAGCTTAGTTTTGACTATATCTCTTAGGATAGGATTGACTCTACGTTGGGGCTGCCTGACAGGTTTATAATCTGGACTGATATAGATCCGATGGGTACAAAGTTTGGGATCTATTCCTTTCATGTCGGTGTAATCCCAAGAAAAATCCTATTGTTTTTCCTCTAGTAGCTGAAGGATATCCTTTTGACGCGGTAACGATAGGTTAGAGTTGATATTCAATGCTTTCCCTGAACTAATTTCCATTTTGATGACCTTGTCCGTCATAGCCAACTCAGAAATTGGAGGTGAAGCCATTTCATGGGGTAATAAGAGATGAAGATAGTTGGAGGATAGTGAATATGGGGAGGCATTTTGAGTGGTCAAAACAGTCTCTAAGACATAGTCCGATTACGGACACAACTGGGAATCTATGCCATAGTTATTAGTGAGGATAGATGAAATTATCTCATCTTCTTCCCTAGAGGCTACAAATGGCTCTCTTCCTATTACCATGAGTTGCTGGATTGAGTTGGTTTCTAGATCAAGTTCATCTAATTCTAGCCACATGGCATCCTCGTCCTGCAACATGGGTTGAGCAGGGGAGTAGACTGTCAAGTTTTTGGTATTGACACCATTAGAGATGGTCATCTTTCTTGACCGGCAAGCTATGAAGGCATCAACAATGGATAACCATGGTTGACCTAGAATCAAAGGGTACCCACCCATATCAGCTTTAGGGGAGAGAATCACAAAGTCTACGGGATACTCCCAGGAATGTAGGGTGACTATAACATCTTCAATTACCCCATCAAGTTTAACAGTAGAACTATCAGCTAGTTGCAAAATGGTTGGTGTGTCTTGGATACCAGTAACGTTTAGATTGGATAGGACTTCTTTGGTCATGACATTTATAGACACACCTAAATCCACTAAGGCATTTGGAACTTGTATACCTTGGATGGTGACTGTAACCACGGGACTTCCTGCATCAGCATACTTGGGTACAAACAACTTGTCTAACATAAGATTAGATAGTTGGCCGACGACATGAATGGTCTTGGGATCCTTTTTCTTCCTTCTAGATTGTTTAATGCAAGCCTCTTGGATAGCTCTAGTATAGGCAGGGACTTCCTTGATAGCATCTAGGAAAGGAATTTTTACCGTTATATGCTTTAATTGGTCAAGTAAGTCTGCTACAACATGGTTTACTATGGGTTTAACTTGTTTATCTAATCTCTAAGGAAATGGAGGTTCTTTGGCTACAAGAGCCGACGCATCTTCATGGTCAGCATGAGGCTCCTCCACTTCAGTTATGGCAGGGGGTTGTGGTGAAGCAAGAGTAGTTCCTGACCTAATATGAATGTCATGCAAGGCATAGCTCTGCTGCTGAGTGGGCGGTTTTTTATTGGGATTAGGATTAGGTTGTGCGGGCAGTTGAGGTGGCTTAGAAGGATTATTAGTGGTTGTAGGAGGAGGCATTAGAGCTTGCTGTTGTGGAGGGGGAATTATGGCTTGCTAATTAGGCTTATTAGTCCATTGATTAGGTTATTGCCACCCTTGCTGGGGCTGTTTCCACCCTTGCTGGGGTTGTTTCCAGCCCTGCTGGGGCTGGTAACACCCCTGTTGAGGTTGCTGCCAATTATTGTATCCTCCAAAATTATGGGGACCTAAATTTAGAAAACTCTGCCATGGATTATTATTGCTAGGAATTTTAAGAGGATCTTGGGGCATACCTGGTCGTGGGGCCCATGGCCTGCGCTGAGCAACATATAGCACCTCTCCATTCTCATCGATAGCTTTGAACTCTGTAGGCATCAGCTGGGACTCTACATTTGTAATGGTCTTGCATTTGTAGCTCCTCTTCTTCTCCCTACAATGTAGGCAGTATTCTGTGAGCACAACATCAGCATCCTCCTTCTTCTTTCGAGCTTGCATGGTATCCAGCTAAGTAGCATCATCATTAATGATGTCCTGCTTGAAGTCCGATAGCAGATTAGAAATTTCTATCTTGGATACCCCAGAGCCAGCAGACTTGTGTGGTAGGCCTCGGATTCCTCTACCCTTCTTGATAGTGGCCCAGGAGTAGTTCAGGCAGATATTTTTTATATCATCCCAATGCTCCCTTCATTGACACCTTTAATGAAAATGTGTTTCTGAGAGTCCTCATTCAGTTGATGATGGGTGTTACACTGCAGGTTGTACATGAACCTGGAGACATAATCTTCCAGGGTCTCATCCTCTTTCTGGGTCATCCTGAAGATGTCATCACCTTTCAAATCTTGCCCTTGACAGTATTCTTTGTATTTGCAATGAAACATGTTGCTCATGGCAGTCCAATCTGCTACGGCATTAGCACCAAGGCCCATAAACCATCTTAGTGTGGCTTCCTTCAGAGTGGATGGAAACAACTTGAGCTTATGTCCATCAGTTGTATATTCATAGCTCCTACAAAGGATGTCGAACTCAAAAAGGAAAGTCTCAGGGTCTTCGGTGATGAGGCCATAAAACTTGGGCAAGGCTGCAGAGGGTATGTTCTTCAAATTTTGGTTTCCCTGCTGAGGCGGAATCGGGAAGGGAAAGGTTGGTTGAGCCATCCTTGGAGGAGGCCCTGGTGGTGGCAAGAGATCTTCTGGTTCAGAAAATAGTTCATCTAATTGCAAGGATTCATCATATGATAGTAAGTGGTCAAATGCATCAGCAAATATGTTCTCAAATGGTTCTTCAACTTCTATGGGTGAAACTTGGGGTTCCTCAAGCTTAGGGTGGAATAGATTAAATGGCTCGGCTTGATGATCTTGAGGAAGGAAAGATGATCTCTTCTTCTATGCATAAAAAGAAATGCTAAACTAGGCCTAAAATGACTCTAGGCGAGATTAGATTGACACCATCCCTGGCAGCGGTACAAAAAATGATTGCTCTATATAATACCTCTTATAGTTAAGGATTATGCATCCTTTCTACTAGAAATAATACATCGAACTCATTAAATTATTGACCAGGGAGCGTAAACTTGAAATGGTGACTGCAAATTATATGCTCTAATCCATTCTAAAAGCCATCATTATAGTAAATGGAAAATACTTGAAATGGGACTAAACTAGGAACTAAAATATCAACAACGCAATCTAAAGATAAAGGAATTTGCTTGGAATAGGAAGTTTAACTCTATGCTGAAGGAATAATAAACTAGCTAACTACCTTTGTTGCAGGTACAACCGTTAGTGTTGTTACTAATGGCTGCAGGAGCAACAGAGTCCTACTTGCTTCAAATAGCTTGCAACCTACTTAACTACTAATTAGATTCACCTACCGTGTGGGCCCCCATGGAAGTGTGAATGAACAAGATCTCACATACTAGAAATTGAAGCTATCATTACTTATTCATAAAACATGGATTACAAAAGATGCAGAAAACAAGATTGTATTTTCTCTTCGCTGAATTACAACAGTATCTCTATCTCTATCGATGTGTTGTTCAAAGTTCAGCAGTCATCTTATTTAAAGGGAAACTACAACTTACAACTAAAATCTAGGATTACTCCATTCAATGAGGATTGAAATCATAACAAAATATGGCAGTTATATAAATCGCCCTAGAATGTAGCACACGATGGTTCTTAGATTCACGCATGGCATAAAATAGGAAACTGTATTGACCCAGCCTTTCCGCAAAGATCTTTTAATGATGCTTATCTTGGCTCACATGTTCTTGACTGGTTTAGCCCAAGGCTTATGGTGAAAGAACCCGACCTTGACTTCTTCAGCGACACTCTACTGGATTCTAGAACTGCTCCACTGATTCCTACAAAAAGGATTACCGCACATATACCATCTTCGACACATATATATTTTTTCATCACTAAAATTTAGAAGAAAGTATTTCAATTTAATTAATTCTCTTGTAGGACATAAGCTACAGGAAGGACACTACCCTCAAACATAGCATAGAAAAGGGAACCATTCATTTAGTTATATTACTTCTTCATTTTATATAAGATCATAAGTTCCAAATGTCATACTTTTATAACCTTTTCACCATCTAACTTCCTACTTATGTCCATTTCTGACATAAAATATATATATATAAAAACATAAGTTCAAGTATCAACTACAAGTAAACTTTATCACAAAGACAGCAAAAAGTGTTATCAAAGATGGCCATTAGATTGGCTCATCAGCCATCAAAAAAATTCATAAGATCCATCCTGCTTTCCAGATTAGATTGGCATCCTCCCTCTTTTCATTTTATTTTAAGGGAGTATTAAAATCTCCCAAAAAATCCACTCTTCATTATGGAAGGCATTTCTCAAAGAGGACAGGTGGTTCCAAAAGAACTCTCTACCTTTTTTATTATTTGGAGCATAAATATTAGTCAAAACCCAAGAAGTATTATCCTTAATATGCCTAAACCTGATACAAGCCACATTATCACCTTGATAAATAACATCTCCTTTTATAATTTATTCATTCCAGATAGTAGCAATACCCCTAGAGGCTCCTTTAGAGTCACCCCCACAAATAGTCCCATTCTTGAAAAATATAAGCTTTTCCACTTTGTCTTTAAGCATTTTAGTTTCTTGAATCAAAAAACTATCTGGTCTATTATCCCTAATCATATTCCTAACAATGTCATGTTTTTGGGGATTATTCATTCCCCTAATATTCCATCAAATGATCTTCATACCTTAACAAAAGATCTGACCTCCAGGATCCACTGGCTTCCATCTGTTATGTTTTTCTTGGTCTCCTTAGTTCTCACCTTCTGGTTTGATGGCCTCCCTGGCTAGGATAAAATAGCTCCCACATCCCCATTTCTGCTGCTTCTTATAGTTACCATTCTTCTTGGTAACTCTTTATCTTTCTTCCCTTTTTTTTCTCCATGAATCTCCTTCCCATCTTCCAATTCACTCTGTTCCCCGGCAAGGATATGGTTGATCTCCATTGAGTCCCCCCAGTTAGGTGTTTTAATGTCGTTAGATTTTTTTTCCCCTTTTGGAGTCTTCTCTGAATAGTCAAAGATTTCTTGACTCAAAACCGTTTCCTGTTGAATTTCCTGCTCTATTATTTTCTCTTCCACTACTGGAGTTATAGTTTCTAATATCCCTTCCTTTTGTTGATCCTCATCATCACCATTAGGGTCTTCCTTTCCTTCCCCTGCAATAGTCCCTTTTCCTACTTCCTGGATCTCCCCTTCTTTCACTTGGACCTCCTCTTTTTCCTAGTTTTTCTCCATGTTTTTACTTCCCTTCAGGTCCCCATAATTTGAGGGATCTTCTATCACAGTTTTAGAAGTCGTTGTATTCCCCATAGACACCATAAGAACAGTGTTGGATTTCACAACATTTTCCATATTATTTTTTATATGGCCTTCCCTTGATGTCTATCTTCCATCATTGGTAATCTTTCCTATAGGGATCCATTTCTTAGTATTTCTTTGGATTACTTTTGTCAGACACTTCTTAGCCCAATGTCTAGCTTTCTTACAGTGAAAACACGTGAAAGGGATAGTTTCATATTCAATAGCTTGCTCCCACAAACCCAGTTTGGAGTGTATATTTATTTTCTCTAGCATATCAGTTTCTTGTGTTATACCAACACAAATCCTAGCATACTTAAGTCTTCTCCTTGAGGCTGTAACATTATCTATTGATAGAAGTTCTCCAAAGGAGTTAGCAATCCCTGCAAATATATCTTCCAGCCAATATTCAAGAGGAAGGCCATGAAGCTTAATCCAAATAGGGACCTGGCTAACTTCTTCCTCCTCAAAGACCAGATTGGGATGCCATTTCTGAAGGATGAGATTATTTTTGCCGATCATCCAAGGCCCATTACATAGTATTTTCATTCTACCTTCATCATAGGAGAAAAAAGGACAAGCAAACTTTTTCCATTGCCACCACATCCACCTGCCCTTTCAAATCCCATTTCTGGGATACAAAGGCCCTAACCACTTCAATATTAGGTCTAACCCCTAAAAATCTTCCAACCAAGGATTTATTCATTCTTGCTATTGAATGGTCAATAACCTGGTCTGGAATATCAATTGCAAAGATTCCACAAGAA
Organism: Thuja plicata; assembly: GCA_018584345.1. Taxonomy (NCBI): domain Eukaryota; kingdom Viridiplantae; phylum Streptophyta; class Pinopsida; order Cupressales; family Cupressaceae; genus Thuja; species Thuja plicata. The sequence goes on from MU226804.1 coordinate 1,214,708, forward strand.
GGTTTTGAGATATTCTTAACCAGTGGTAAACATGACTTACCTGAAGGTTTAACGCCGAAAAGGAAAGTCCATTTTCTGCTAGGCTCTTGTTTTTCATCAGTCTTGGGCGCCCCACCTGGGTCCCCAGGTGCTAGACCAGCATCAGGATCCTTCCCTTGGTGTCCTTTGTCCTTACCATCATCTAGTTTACTATGCGCAAATATTCCTGCCTCCTTTGAACCAGTCCCGCCCAAATTCAAAATTGAATTTGAAAGCTCCTGTGCTCCCACTCCCACTCGTCATTGTCCTCCATACTCCCATAGTTGGTTATTCAACTAGTGAGGGTTGTAATAGTAATGGTAGATGCATTTCTTGTATTATTGATAGTTTACACTTTCATTTTAGCTTCATTTTTCATGGTTTCTATGCATTTAGCTTCCTAGATTATGCATTTCATTTTTAAATATTTTTGAGAGCAAAGTATGCAAGTATATGCATTTTTTCTCATTCTTTCATTTGAATCTTCCATTTTGGGGTAGTCAAGTCACTGATTCTCCATGTCCAATCTAATGGGCATTCATCATAATCACGCTCGCTTCAACTAGGCAGCAATAGACCGATTTCAAGGGTGTTTATACAATGTTGTGATTCCTATTTTGATGCTAACCCCTCTTGATGTAATTATTTATTGAAGTGTTTGGTTGCAGATTTGATAACACATTTTACCACACATAGTAATGACCAAATTCTTAAAGTTTCCCATTCACATTATCAACAAGAAACACAGTAGGGGGGTTGATAATGGAATCTGCTTGAGCCACCAATCCCAGTTGTTAACATATGATGATTACATGAATTTGATAATGGATTAGGAGTTGAGGAAGAAATAATTGTAGGATCCCAAATCAGCGGTCTAGGAGCCCCTCAACCTACTCACCATACCATTTGAATTGAACAAGGTGACCGAGTGACATTTCATCACATGACCACCTAATCCACCACCTTATTCGTATTTACTTCCTGCCAACACCTTACACTGATCTTGCAGTTGGGAGCCTTTCAATATTAAACTTTGTTATAAAGGTGACCTACTGACCTTTAATGGGAAATTGCAACAAATTTTAACACTAAAAGGGTATCAAAAGACTGTAATTCCTAATTAATAATAGTGAAAATCATATGTTCATTTGCGTAATCCTACATTATTCCTTGCAGTGGCATTAACTACATGTCACCTCTCCTTACTTGCACCTAAACACTCACATTTATTGACCAAAACTTCATTCAATATGTTTGACTCCTTGTGAATCAAGCCATGTTTCATGAATTTCTATCTCACCTATTCTGGACTATTTGACTTGTTTCACACCAGAACTTGTTCGAACAAGGTCTCTGCAAGCTATGGTGTGAATCCAATACATGTACACCATTGACTGAAGTGACACCATTGTTAGGACATGCAAACTAAGGTATTTAGCTCCATTTACTTCCTCACATTTTCATCTAACAAGTATTGATAGGAGGTTTCAAATAGAAGGACAATACTCTGTCATTCAAGACCTTTATACTTGTGTTCCTTGTGTTGCACAAGCTATTCAATTTAAATGTTTGAGTGCAACATAATTCATTATTAGAAAGGTTTCAAATTATATCATGTCCTCATTGTATTTGATTCTCTACGTTATTGGCAATTTTCTCTACATGTCTACATCTATATTTGGTATAAATTTTGTTGGTAGATCTAGGACCCTACGCACGTATATGCTCATATCCCCTAATATGTAGAGCATGTTCATATATAATTACGACAATTGAAATAAAAATTCACTTTAATTTACATTATAGGGGTAAGAAACACTTATAGGACATGTACCTTAATTAATTATCGGTTTAAAAGAATGATATATAT
>MU226804.1:1224540-1240277 GCA_018584345.1 Thuja plicata
AGGGGTTTTCTTTATAATTAAATAAATTGGAAGAACTTTATTTAATTAAATGGGGGGAATTGAATTTAATTAAATAAGAGGAATTTTATTTAATTAAAAGGGAGAAATTTACTTTAATTAAATAAGAGAAATTTTATTTAATTAAAAGGGAGAAATTTACTTTAATTAAATAAGATAAATTTTATTTAATTAAAAATAAAATTAAATCTTTTAATTAGATAAAAATGATCAAACCTTAGGAAATATTGAAATAATTGAATAATTGAATTAATTACAATTTGATCAAGGAAATTAATTTGAATTGAAAATGTTCCAAAGCATTGATTCAGGAATTTGATAAAATGATAAAATGATAAATGGGGCCCACAGTCTAGGCGACCATTTAGGGTGCATACACCTGTTTGCCAGGTTTTCACTAGGATGATCATTGTTTCAAAAAAATTCCCTAATTTTTTTTGGGTTACTTCTTTTTGTTGTTTTTGGTATTTTTTCAAGATCATTTTCGTTGTACAGGAACTGCTCAGAATGTCTAGTTGTAGAAATTTTTCAGGTGGATCATGTTTATGGGATCGAGAAATTTATCCCCTTCTAGAGTTGATAGTTGATATGCTCTAGAGCCAAATGTTGCAGTAATCACAAAGGGACCCAACCAGTTAGGTTCAAATTTTCCCTTTTGCTCGCAATGTTGTTGATTCTTTGGATTTTATCTAAGTACAAGATCGCCAACCTAAAATTCTTTGTATCTTACTTTCTTGTTGTAACCTCTAGACATCCTTTTTATAGACCCTTAAATGGTCGCATTCTTCTTTCTATATTTCATCAAGCAATTCTAACTCCTGGATTCTGAAAATCTGGTAATCTTCATCAATGATGAGCCCTTGTAGTCAGAATTTGAGTGATAGTATCTCTACCTCAATGGGCAGTACTGCTTTTGCGTCATATACCAAGGAAAATTGCATTGACCATATAGGTGTTCTGATGGTGGTTCGATAAGCCCACAAAGCCAAATTTAATTGTAGATGTCACTCTTTTCCCAACTTACTCACTGTCTTCTGTAAGATTTTCAATATGTTTTTATTGAATGCCTCAGCCTGTCCATTCCCTTGAGGATAGTAGATAGAGGAATAGTGTTGGGTAATTTTTAAATTCTCACATAATTCATCCATGTCTTTGTTTTTGAATTGTCCCCCATTGTCTGTTATAATAGAGGAAGGTATCTCGTACCTACAAATAATAAAGTTTAGGATAAACATGGATACTTGTTTTTCGATTTATTTGATAAGTGGGACTGCTTCAACCCACTTTGTGAAGTATTAAGTGGTTGTAATGAGGAGGGATATATTTTCCCTATAATGTTAAAGTTCCATTGTTGGAATGGCCAGTGTGTGACAAAAGGTAATAACTCTCGAGTAGGAATATGGATTAGGTTACCATGTAATTGGCATTTCTTGCAAAATTTAGCAAATTTAATAGCATCTTTCTCCATGGAAGGCCAATAGTACCCCACCCTTAGGAGTTTTGTAGTCAATGAAAGACCATTCAAGTGAGACCCACAAATACCTTTGTGGACTTCCTTTAGCATATTTTCAAACTCTTCGTGTTTTACACACCTAAGGAGAGCATAATCTAAACCTCATATGTATAAATTGCCAGCTATGATCAAATAACCCATGACATTTCTTGTAAGGTTTCTCTTCTCATTTTTGGATAGGTCATCAGGGATTACTCGGTCATGCGGGTAGGAGTATATTTATCTGTATCAAGAGGATTGAGTGCCCATAATTGAGAATACTATTTGGGATTTTGGGGAGTCATGGGCTGGAAAAGGGATTTCTTCCACTATGAAGTCATAGGAAAATTAGTGCTCTTCTAATTGTAATATTGAGGTCAAAGTAGCCATGGCGTCAGCAGATTTATTTGCTTCCCTTGGTATTTTATGGAAGGCGATGAATACAAAATACTTCTTTAGATCATCAAACATCCTCTTATATGAAATGAGCTTCTCATCCTTGGTTTGATATTGATCATTCACTTGATTGATCACTAAGAGAGAATCCTTGTAGATGTGCAGTTTTGTGATTTTCCATTTGATAGCTAACTTTAGTCCATTATCCAAAGCTTCATACTCAACTATGTTGTTTGTCCAAGGAAATATCATATTGTATGCTTTGTTAATTTTGTTTCTTTGGGGCATTATAAAGAGCACACCGGATCCAGACCTTGCTGTGTGAACGAGCTGTCAAAGAAAATTTTCCAGGAGTGTTGTGTCAGGTGTCGAATAGCCTCGTCAGGAAACTCTATAATTAGGGGCTACCATCTTGAAAGGGGGCGTCTGCTAGATGATCAACAATGACTTTTCATTTGATGGATTTTTTTCTATGTATTCAATGTCAAATTCGTTGAGTATCATCACCCATTTTGCTAATCTGTCAGTCAAAGTTGCCTTGTTTAACAAGTAATTTAAAGGATCAATTTTTGTAATCAATTTGACAGAATGTACGAGCATGTAATGTCAAAGCTTTTGAGAATAAAATACCACTGCTAAGAAAGATTTTTCAATAATGGTGTAATTATTCTCATAGAAAACTATTGTTTTACTTATGTAGTAAATTGCTCTTTCTTTTCTTGTTTCACCATGTTGTGCTAGTAGAGCTCCAAGTGATGTTTTCATAGCTGAGGTATATAGCAGAAGATGTTTTCCTAGTATTGGTGTAATTAATACAGGAGGGTTTGCTACGTATTCTTTGATTTGTTGAAAGTTCTTTTCACATCTTTCATCTCATTTGAATATTGTGCCCTTGTGTAATTTTTTCATGAAGGGTTAAGCTTTATCTACTAGCTGTGAGATAAACCTCCTGATCGGTTGTAGCTTGCCTTGTAGTGTTCTGATTTGGCTAATATTTCTTGGTGGTTGCATTTCCATAATTGCTACTACTTTTTTTGGATCGACTTCAATTCCTTTCACTTAGACAATGTACATGTTGGAATTAATGGGAAGTGTGTAGTGAGAGGGGAGGGGTGAATTAGTACATCTAAAACTTTTTTATATTTTATTCAATTAACCTTTGTGTAATCATTTTTTTATCCAACCATCTGATCTATACTATCTTGATGTAAGATATTTCAATTCATAAACTTAACATACATGTGAACATTCATAGAAACATTCATGAAAGTAATTGACACATAACACAAGATATGATATCATGGAAAACTCCTGTTAGGAAGTAAAAACTGCGGTGGGGATGGCACCCACAAAATCTTCACTATCTGCATATTAGAAGGGGCCGGTTAAGGCTTACAATTTGATCACTTCTGATGATCTACTCGGTTAAGAGTATTTGTGGAGACCTTTTAAATTCTACTCAGTTAAGAGCTTTAGCAACATTGTTGAGTATGCACTTGGTTAAGAGATTTATAGTTGGACTATTAAATCCACCTTCCTTGAAAGGATTTTTACACTTTGCTCCACTTGTTAGAATGATAGAAAATTATGATTTGACCTAATAAATGAAATCTCCTATTGTTGATACAAATCCATTTAAGATTACATGAATAATATTATCACCTAATGTGATTGAATAATACCTTTGATGTTCTGTAGCCTCTATTCTTGGTTCTTGATAACCAAATTCACCTTTTTTTGTTTTGGTTCTTGAAACTTTCAATCTGATCCATAGATGTGCTCGTAGGATTCATTCATCCTCTCTTCTATATTCACACATATATAATGAATGATTGCATCATATATTTATAAGATGGATTGAATTCATTAAGTTTCATGAAAAACAATGTTAACTCTAAGATCAGGTTTACAAATTTTACCTTGATCTCCTAGTCTATGTGTTTTAAATCAATTAGACTGATTAAAGCACTTACATTCATGTTTCTTGTCCCTAAAGAAATGGTTTTAAAAATAAATCAAGATTCTATAAATATAATAAGACTATTTTATCTGACGTGGAAGTCAGATCCACTTTTTGTGGGTTGCAACTGACTTTCAGTTTCTGACGGTCAGTTATGCTCTGAAGTCAGTTAACTATCTTTCGGGTTCCTTTCTTTGAATTGTTCTCTCTATTTTATCTTTAAGTGTCTCTTGCGTTGCCCTATATTTTGCATGTCAGGTTCCTCTATTGGGTTCCTCTTTATCCTTTCCACTTTGCATTTTTGGTGTTCACACAAAGTTGTGTCATCGGTTTTCTTTGTACTTAGCCATTTTTGGTGATCTCTAGTATCTGCATTTTCAGTTTGCTCTTTGTCTTGTCTTTTGGTGTATGCTTACCAAAAGTGTTCTTTTTATACTAATGGAAAATTAATGTCATCAATCTCCCCCTTTGACATTAGTATCAAAAAGTGATATGTGTAAAATACTAACAGAATGTTAAGTATGTACAACATATATAATCCTTAGTCATTTTATGAATCCCCCTATGTATATGTCAGTATATCATTATTTTCCCCTTTTTTGGTAGTACTGTATAGTTTCCTGCCTATCTATACATATCATATATTTCCCTCTGTACAATACATATACATATCATTTTCCCCCTTTTTTGATATTAAGGGCAAAGGTCTATACCTTATAGCTTATCAAAAATGTGAGAGTGTGAAGACTTCATGTCTTCCATCATTTTCTCCCATTGTTCCTTCAATTTCTCTAGAGCCATGTGCTCGAGTGTGATCTTTGAATGCATATTGTAGATTATGTCTGCTATAGACATCTCGGGGGTTTCTATCAGTTACCTTGCTGAACTGATATGTTGTTGAAGCAGTGTCATATTTGGTAGAAGTTAAGCTTGGAGATCGGTGACTTCCTCCCTAAATTGTGTCTCTGCTTCCCACATTTCCTGCCTTAACCTTTTTATTTCAATTATCTTCTCATAATGCAACTTAATTGAATTATCTCCGGTGGTTAAGTCTTTGGCACTAGTAGCTATATCAGAATCTAAATTTTCTATGTTTTCACTACTCTTTAGTGAACTTTTCCAATGTTCTTAGTTGTTGAATCAAGGAAATAGCTTCAGTGATAATTGGATCTAACTCACTAATGAATTCGGAAAGATTTACCTTGTTAACTACCACTTCTTGGTTGATGTTCTCAATAATTTTCTGATGGTACTTCTGCTCTACTCTCTTCTATTGCCTTCTTTGCATCAATGTTATGTGTTGTAATGGCTTCGGTGAGAGTGGCTAGTTGATCAAGTATTGGTTTATTATGATCAACATCAACGTCAGATACAATCTAGTGCAAGATGTCCCTTGTTGTTCCCAGTACCATGGAGTCTCGGTGTTTTTTCCTCAGCTTCTCCTGTAATGCCTTCCTTTGGCATATTTCACCGTATTCTTTCAATGCTTCATAATCAAGTGTAGTTGGGTCACATTTTTGTATTTCAATGATTTCATCTAAAGTGACTTCCAAATTATTCTTCTTGGTTTTCTTCTTCTTCTTTTGAGTTTCACTTGAGTGCAAAATGATAGCCAATTTCTCAATTTTTTTCGTTGTGCTTGATGAATTGATTTGCGGTGCTTCTTTTTGCTACTTTGTTTCGGTGTCAGCTTGTCAGTTTTTGTAGATGTCTCCACATCAACATTTACATCATTGGTAGAAACATTTTCAATATCCTCAGGAGTGCCATCTTTGGATTTTTCTCCTTCATCGATGTCCTTATGCACTTCATCTATCTTTTTTTGTGCATCTTTCTTGGTTTTATCTCCATCTTTTTTATTTGTATCTCCTCCTATAACCTTGTCAGTTTCTTTCACAATGTGAGTGTCTCTGATGTCCTTCTGATCATTGGTGTTTTCTTTCTTTCCTTCTTCATCCCCTACATCCTCAGGAATGCTTGACTCTTTGTCAAGTGATTTGTCTGTTTCTTGCAAAATATTGATGGCTTGTATCAATATTGGCATGTTTCCTGCTATGTTCACCTGTGTATTATCAAATGTTGTATCATGCTCATTGGTTGTGTCCTTGGTAACATTGAAATCTTCATTCTTTTGTACTTCTTCTGCTAGATCATCTGTAATGTCAATGATTATGTTATCCATAATGTTGTCCTTTGTGGTGTCAGGCTATGTTTCATCTGCAACATCTATATTTTTGTTGTCGGTTGTGTCTTGTTCTTCCTTGTCTAACTCACCTGATGTGTCATCTTCTGCATCTTTGATCAATATCTATTCTTGAGTTTCCTTATTATCAACTTTCTGTTGTATTTCTTTCTCGGGACTTGCTTCCTCAATAGGTCTATTTAGAATTTTACTACACTTTTTGTGACTTTCTTGTTCAAGCTCTATAAGCCTCTCTTCAAGAAATTTTTAGGCTCTCAACTTTGGTGAGAATTCCTTTTTATGGTTCTCCATCATTTCATCAATTTCTTCCTTCTTGGATTCAGAAGGCATGAGAGTAACAAGTACTCTTTCCCTTATTTCCTTTTCATTCTTTAAGGAAAATGTCCATCTACCATATAGTCATTCCAATAGTTCCCTTGGTACATTATTTCCTTCAAACTAAATTGGTACATACTTGAATTTATACATCTTTGCAATGATGGCATCTTCAACTTTGTTCTGATCTTCTGGATCTAGTTTCAACCATCTTCTAATCTTAGAATCTGTAATAGATCTTGAATATGCAATAGATTTGCATACCTCATCAATGCTTTCTGGAACCTTGACCTTTCCTTCTTCTACACCTTCATCTTTCTCGGTATCCTCAATGTATTCTCTTGTCCTGATCAGCTTCCTTATTCTTTTGTTTGGCCCTCTTTTCAGTGTGGTCGATTTCCTCTTGTATGTTCTAACCTTTCCTTTCTTCAAAGGTGAAGGACTTGAATCATTGGTTGGTTGGCTTCTTGTTCTTGAAGCAGTTGTGGTTCTTGGCTTCTTGGTTGGTGGAGGAGGTGGTGAATCTGACTCTATGGCCTCGAAGTCATTCTTTTCTTCAGCTTCACCGATAGGTAGCTGTCCTTTGGTTTCTTCCTCCTTTTTCAGCTTCTTCTTCCTATTCAATTTCTTCCTCTATTGCCGACGGTATTTTCTTGAGGTTCTTGACCATTTTATCCCTTTTCCTAACAATTTGCTTTACAACCAGGCCATATTTGATTCTTGATTTGGCCTCCTCATAAGTTCCAAACTTAGGTTGTTTCTTGTCTAATGGTTCATTTATCAATGCATCGATTGCTTTAGATGCTTGATCAATATTTATCTCATATCCTAATGGTTGTAGCCATATTGTCCTTGGTAAAACAAGCTTGATATAAGTGTGGTCTCTATCAACCATGAAACATATTTCATCTTTAAACTTCTCAATGAGTTGCTCAGGGATCCTTACCCTCTCTTGCATTCGGTCTTTGAATACATTAAAGTATTCATCCATGACTGTTTCAAAATTATCTCCCAGTGAGGTTATGTGTTCACTGGTTTGCATGGTGACCGGTTTTGTGGAATCCCATTTTATATCTCCTATAGATGGAGATGTTTCTTAAAAATAGAAGAAAATGCACATGATAAGAGAGCCAAACTTACATGTTTTTGTCTTTGCATTCCTTATAGTCTTCAAATTCTCTTCTAACTGGTTCGGTAGAAGTTCAGATAAATCCAACTGAGTTCCCTTCTTCACAATCTTGTAAGTTGTATCAACTGCATTAGATGCTATGTTGTTCATCATACTGGCTTGAAAGAATTTGTAGCCTAGAACATATGCTCTAAATTTCATCTCATCATCGGTAATGGTGGATACCTTCAATCTTCTGCCATCCCATTTGGCTCATGTGTTCTTGTAACATCAAAAATAGAGATTCATAAAGATGTTACATTTGAAAATAGATGTGCTTATTGAAATGTGTGTGAGGAAGGTAGGATTGTCCTCTTAATCCCAAATTTCTTAAAGGGAAGATCCAAATTGATTAACCCTAAAGAAAGGATCAATTCATAATTGAATCAACCTATTAGGGATAGGGATAAAGAGAAAAATCCTAATTCTCATTTTATAAAAGAGAGTGTGTGATAGATTTTGAAAGATTAATAACTTTAATTGAAATGAACATGAGAAAAGTACTAACCTTGAGATGTTACAGATATGAAGAATGTTGTTTTCGGGGGTCTGTACTCAGTTTCTAGAAAATATGACACCGGATCTGGAATAGAAACGTAGAGATGAACAAAAAACAAAAATCTTTTTAAGTTCTGACATAGTTCCGATTTGTACCCTCAAGTCAATTTTACCATTCACCCAGAATTTCTAATTCCAACCTAGGGCAGAATCAACCTAAAAAGTCTCAGACTAAAATTCTATTTTTGGATCTCGAAAGTTTTTTGAAAAGGGTATCCGGATCTATACTCCGATCCGCTGTTCTGAACCTATACCTACAATAAAAATGGATTGTTTGTTGGGGGAGGGGTTTTCCTTAGTCAAACCCCAATTTAGGAATTAACCTTGAAATCAATAATTGAAATAAAGAATGCTAGCAAGTAGTAGAAGTAAATCTAATAATGAATCTATGATATTCAATAGATATGCAATTGTATTTCGAATGCAAACAAGTATATAAATATGAAAGCTTGGATTCAATTAGAAACCATAAACCTCCAATATTGTATGCTTGGAATCCACCTTGAAGAGAGAATGAATGAGTCTTGAGGATGAAAAAAGGATCTTGAAAGAAGATGACACCATCATGATGGATAGATCTAGGGCTTGAATGATGAATCTTGAATGCTTGAACCAAATCCCTTCAAAGGCTTGAAAGCTCGAATCCTTGATCTTCAATGGAGAACTTCAACTCTTGAGAGGAAGACTTGAACACTTTAAGAGCTTGAAAAAATTTAGAATAATGGATTCTTGAATTATCACTTTTGTACTTAGAGCTCACTTAGGATTACTTTTTGCATTTTTTTTTGCTTAGAGAAAATGAGAGGAGAAAGATTCCTTTTATATGAAACTAGGAAACAATCTTCTAGAGAGGATGACATAGGAGAATTAAATTCCAATTAGACCCATGCCCCTGGAAGAGGACCTATATTAAATATAATTTAAGAATTGTCGCTTCAGAACCCAAAACAATCAAACTGGAAGTGGGAAATGAATTTTTGATGACCTCCAACAGCCAATAGACTTCCAAATTTGAAAGGGGGACCCAGGTCAAGGTCAAGGTCGACCTTGACCCAAGGAGTCAGGACCCCTGGAAAATATGCCAGTTGGGATGGAAGGTGCCCGGAGAGGCCCAATCAGGGTCCTAAATAGACACAGAAGTGAGAGAGGGTGCATAAATGAGGGGACAATGTGATGGTGGTCAAAAACACCCCCTAAGGAGGGCTAAACATTCTTAACATGGAAGTGCTTCCATTTTAAGATGATACATTAAGCCCCTACTTTAGCGGGAGTATGGAAATCAAACATACTCATGGTAAAGTTAGAAGAAAGACTCTGGTGGATCGCAACGAGGTAGAACATCACTAAGTCAAGGACATGAGCCCCTAGACCAAGGATTCTAACTCAAAATATATGCATAAGGATATGAAATTAAAGAGAAATTAATCATAGAAGACATACATGATTACATAAGAAACACAAGAGAAAAACTATAGATAACATAGCTTCGTGATCTAATCCTACTAGCATGAAAGCAAAAAGAGAGAAAAGAGAAAGTGGTTACCTTGCCTAGAAAGATGCTCACCTTACCATGAATCACCAAGGAGGGAGACCCCAACAGGTTCACCCATAAACTATGCTTTGTAATTGTAATGCGTCTTCTGGAAGCTTTTGAAATATCCATAGATCCACATTCTTGTGTCACTATGGAAATATATAAAATGTGTCTTTTTAGGATTTAGCAACTTATGTGCGTTACCTTCCAAGGATTTAGCATATTGTAAAATTGAAAATGTGTATCTCTTCAGGATTTAGCAACTTATGTGCGTTACCTTCTGAGGATTTAGCAAAACTAAAAATAACAATGCGTGTCTCTTCAAGATTTAGCAACTTATGTGCGTTAGCTTCCAAGGATTTAGCATGTTGTAAAATGTAAACTAATGTAAATTATAGTATAAGGGAGACCCTATATATTCCCCCCTCCTTATCATGACTACCCACTAGGTAGGATAAGGAAGAGAAAGAGGATACCTACTTCACAAGGTAAGGAGATATCCAGTTTAATAACAATATACACTATATCCTTAGCAAAGAGTATTGACCCTTACCTCTAAGAGCATGAATAATCATGAAATGGATATGTCACATATGGAAAAAGGATCCTCAAAGAGGAAGAGATATTATCATCAAGGCCCCCACCATAGAGGAGTACTTAAGATAAAATTTCATCTTCTAAAGAAAAGAGGGACCAAATATTCGATCATCAAGCCCCCTGCGATCAAGAGGAAGAGGAATCTCAGAATGAAGGAATCAAACTCTAACCCAAAGCAAAGGCAAGAGTTTATAAAAAACATAATTTGCAAAATAAAGAAGATGATGACCTAGGACAATGACCTCTCATATAAGAGGGTATCCATAGACAAAACATAAATCTTTATAAGGAAATAATGTTGTATGATAAACAAATGCCACTACGCTAAGGAAAGTATATCCTTAGATAGAGGAAGAAGGAAAATACCTTGCTCCCCCAGGGATGAAAGCAACGGACATATCAAATTATATCAAGAAATGTTGTAACAAAGAGATATCTTTACAAAAAAAATGTCCTAGAAAAGATATCATGAATGATTATAAGTGAAGAAAGTATGTATCATAATAAAAAATTACAGGGATAGAATAAAGAAAGAATAACCGATTAAACTCAAAACAAAAATACATGCTAAGAGCATAATGGATCCTAGAAGACTAGAATAAAATACCTCTTGCCCCTTAGTGAAGAGATAAGAGGAGAAAATTGATCTAATTTATAGAAGAATGAGGGGAATGCCCTATATCAAAATTATGAAGAAATTGTAATACTGCATGGGAATGAGATATAATTCCTAAGGTAGCTCTCTCTCGAACATATAATTTGAAATGCACACGATCAGCAAGTAAATGTGTATTACTATAATGAAAAGGACATCTGTATTTAGAGAGAGCATTTTTCATAATAGGTTTAAAGATTTCTTTCTTAGAATTCCTTAATTGGACATACACTTTCTTAGCCACATCTTGAGGAGTATCAGGGTGATCTAAAGAAGGTGTTGGAAGAAGAAAATGAAGAGGAGGATGATGGTTAAGATCCACTACCTTGATTGGAGGGGATGGGAAACCTATACCATGCATATCTTGTTTAGGAGATGAATGAATCCGGTTTTTAATGCCTTGTTCATTGATACCAAGCCCTAAACCCTTATAGCCTTGTTTATCCACCATTGTATATCCGGTAGTGTACATATCTTGCAAAGCTTCTACGGGAGGAGATTGATTACGTTGTTCATGAGAAAATTTTGTATATGGTGGAATGATAGGTGGAGAAGATGTTTCCTTATTTTTCCCTTTAATATCATCGTGGCTTGGATAAGAAGGGGAAGGTAAATGAAAGAATTCTTGAACATCAGTATCATGAATCCTAGCTTGGGCCCCATCATAAATGTGGGAAGAACTAGGGATAGAAGATGGAGAAATAGAAATAGGAATATTTGGAATTGGATTAGGATTGATAGGATGAGGATTAGGAGGATTAGTAAATGGGGTATCATCTACCCAATTTTTCACATAATCCAAAAGAGTAATAAGTTCACTACACAAATCCTTAATGAAAGTTTTGAAATTAGGAAGACTATTATTAGTTAATCTCAAAATAGCATAAGCAAGTGAAACATGAAGATTAAAAAACATGATTAAATGAATGATACTCTCATATACATCATAAGTACTATATAGAGATGCTACAAGAAGAATAATGAGAAAAATAGCCATACCCCAAAGCATCTTAAAGATCTTCATAGTGAATGAAATGCAAGAAATATTTTTTATATTTTTATGAGTATGTAGATTTTTTTGTATTTTAAATGCAAGAGCATAAAATAAAACTAATTTAATATGCAAGATCTAGTCTCTAAGGGAAAAAAAAAGAGGCAAAGCATCTAACACCAAAAAGAAAGAGTTGTCTATCGTGGGTTCACCAAAATGTAACATCAAAAATAGAGATTGAGAAAGATGTTACATTTGAAAATAGATGTGTTTATTGAAATGTATGTGAGGAAGGTAGGATTTTCATCTTAATCTCAAATTTCTTAAAGGGAAGATCCAAATTGATTAACCCTAAAGAAAGGATCAATGCTCAACATATTAGGGATAGGGATAAAGAGAAAAACCTTAATTCTCATTTTATAAAAGAGAGTGTGTGATAGATTTAGAAAGATTAATAACTTTAATTGAAATGAATATGAGAAAAGTACTAACCTTAAGATGTTACAAATATGAAGAATACTATTTTTGGGGGGTCTCCACTCAGTTTCTGGAAAATCTGAGACCAGATCTAAAATAGAAATGCAGAGACGAACAAAACCCAAAAATCTTTTTCCGTTCTGACATAGTTCTGATTTGTACCCTCAAGTCAATGTCGCCTTGACCCAAAGTTTCTGATTCTGACCTAGGGAAGAATCGACCTAAAAATTCTCAGATTGAAATTCTGCTTTTGGATCCCATAAGTTTGCCGAAAAGGGTATCCAGATCTGTACTCTGATCTGTTGTTCTAAACTTGTACCTATAAGAAAAATGAATTTTTTTTTTGGGGGGGGAGGGGTTTGCCTTAGTCAAACCTCGATTTAGGAATTAACCTTGAAATCAATAATTGAAATAAAGAATGCTAGTAAGTAGTAGAAGTAAATCTAATAATGAAGCTATGATATTCAATAGATATGCAATTGTATTTCGAATGTAAACAAGTATGTAAATATGAAAGCTTGGACTCAATTAGAAACCATAAACCTCCATGATTGTATGTTTGGAATCCACCTTGAAGAGAGAGTGAATGAGTCTTGAGGATGCACAAAGGATCTTGAAAGAAGATGACACCATCATGATGGATAGATCTAGGGCTTGAATTATGAATCTTGAATGCTTGAACCAAATCCCTAAGGCTTGAAAGCTTGAATCCTTTCTCTTCAATGGAGAACTTGAATGCTTGGGAGGAAGACTTGAAAACTTTGAGAGCTTGAAAATATGTATAACAATGGATGCTTGAATTATCACTTTTGTACTTAGAGCTCACTTAGGATTGTTTTTTGCATTTTTTTTGCTTAGAGAAAATGAGAGGAGAAAGCTTCATTTTTTATGAAACTAGGACACAATCTTCTAGAGAGGATGACATAGGAGAATTAAATTCCAATTAGACCCGTGACCCTAGAAGATGACCTATATTAAATTTAATTTAAGAATCATCACTTTGAAACCCAAAACAACTGACCCGGAAGCGGGAAATGAATTTTTTATGACCTCCGGCAGCCGACAGACTTCCAGATTTGAAAGGGGGACCCAGGTCAAGGTCGAGGTCATCCTTGACCTAGGTCAAGGTTGAGGTCAACCTTGACCTAGGTCAAGGTGGAGGTATACCTTGACCTAGGGAGTTAAGACCCCTAGAAAACATGCTAGTTGGGATGGAAGGTGCTCGGAGAGGCCCAATCAGGGTCCTAAACAGACACAAAAGTGATAGAGGGTGCAGAAATGAGGGGAAAATGTGATGGTGGTCAAAAACACCCCCTAAGGAGGGATAAACATTCTTAACATGGAAGTACTTCCATTTTAAGATGATACAGTTCTTTTCAATCTCAGCCTTGGGTGGGTGCTTCAGTGCTTTTACCTTTTCGATTACAGGGTAACTGGTGACTGCATGGATAACATCTCAGGTTATCATCTTCGGTTCATCTAGCCATAGTTTTTGATTGTGCATTCAGCTTAGTACTAACCGAATCCACTTGGTTTTGAATGCCTTTGGGAACATCAGGGCATTAGTGATCCCTTTCACCTCTATGTGTTTATGTTCATCTTTTAAAGATCCATCTTCATTACATAGCTTCTTATAAACTTGTTCTACCTATGAATCACTGATTTTTGCAATCTTGCAGTGGATGTATGCTCGCACGTCTTCAAAAAGAAAAACCCTAGCTGGTATTTGCGATAATTCTCCAGCATCATCAGGTTGTGAGGAAACCTCAGGGTAAATCTTTTAGTGTGGTTCCTCACATGCAGAATTCTTGACGAGTTTAAACTCATCCTTCTTGATGTTCTTCGATGTGACGGTTGTTGAATTTGTGGCCATGTATCATCTTAAAATGGAAGCACTTCCATGATAAGAATGTTTAGCCCTCCTTAGGGGGTTTTTTTTACCACCATCACATTGTCCCCTCATTTTTGTATTCTCTCTTACTTTTGTGTCTGTTAGGACCCTGATTGGGCCTCTCCGAACACCTCCCATCCCAAATCGCATGTTTTCTAGGGGTCTTGACTCCCTGATTCAAGGTCAACCTTGACCTTGACCTAGGTCAAGGATGACCTCGACCTTGACCTGGGTCCCCCTTTCAAATTTGGAAGTCTGTCGGCTGCCAGAGGTCATCAAAAATTTGTTTCCCACTTCCGGGTTGGCTAGTTTGGGTTTCGAAGAAACGATTCTTAAATTATATTTAATATATGTCCTATTCTAGGGGAATGGGTCCAATTGGAATTTAATTCTCCTATGTATTCCTCTCTAGAATATTTTTCCCTAGTTTCATATAAAAGGAATTCTTCTCTTCTCATTCTCTCTAAGTCGTGTGAAGCAATAATCATCAAAATCAAGCAAGAAGTCATCAAGAAAAAAGTTCAAGCATCCATTGTTCTATATTGTTTTCAAGCTTTCAAAGTGTTCAAGTCTTCCTCTCAAGAATTCAAGTTCTCCATTGAAGATCAAGGATTCAAGCTTTCAAGCCTTTGAAGGGATTTGGTTCAAGCATTCAAGATTCATCATTCAAACCCTAGATCTATCCATCATGGTGGAGTGATCTTCCTTCAAGGTCCTTTGTGAATCCTCAAGACTCATTCATTCTCCCTTCAAGGTGGATTCCAAGCATACAATCATGGAGGTTTATGGTTTCTAATTGAGTCCAAGATTTCATATTTACATACTTGTTTACATTCAAAATGCAATTGCATATCTATTTGAATATCATAGCTTCATTATTAGATTTACTTCTACTACTTGCAAGCATTCTTTATTTTAGTTATTGATTTCAAGGTTAATTCCTAAATCGGGGTTTGACTAAGGCAAACCCCTCCCCCAAGAAACAAACCATTTTTCTTGTAGGTACGGGTTTAGAACAGTGGATCGGGATAGAGATTCAGATACCCTTTTCAGCAAACTTTCAGGATCCAAAAATAGGATTTTAGTCTGAGAATTTTTAGGTCGATTCTTCCCTAGGGTGCAATCTTAAATTCTAGTCAATGGTGACATTGACTTGAGGGTACAAATTGGAACTGTTTCAGAACAGAAAAATATTTTTGGGTTTTGTTCGTCTCTGCGTTTCTATTCCAGATTCGGTCTTAGATTTTCTAGAAAATCAACACAGGCTTCAGAAAATAGCATTCTTCATATCTGCAATATTCCAAGGTTAGTAAATTTCTCCTATTCAATTCAATTAAATTTATTAATCTTTCTATAAAATAGGAATTAGGGTTTTCCTCTTTATCTCTATCCTTGATAGGTTGATTCATTTATGCATTGATCCTTTCTTTAGGGTTAATCAATTTGGATCTTCCCTTTAAGAAATTTGGGATTAAGAGGACA
>MU226804.1:1242703-1257905 GCA_018584345.1 Thuja plicata
GCTCTCCCTCCTTGGTGATTCATGGTAAGGTGGGCATCTTACTAGGTGAGGTAATCACTTTCTCTTTTCTCTCTTTCGCTTTCATGCTAGTAGGATTAGATCATGAAGCTATGTTATCTGTAGTGTTTCTCTTGTCGTACTTATGTAATCTTGTATGTTTTCTATGATTGATTGCTCTTTACTTCCATATATTTATGCATGTATGTTGAGTTAGAATCCTTGGTCTAGGGGCTCATGTCTTGGACTTAGTGATGTTCTACCTCATTACGATCCAACAAAGTCTTTCTTCTAACTTTACTGTGAGTATGTTCGATTTCCATACTCCCGCTAAAGTGGGGGCTTAATGTATCATCTTAAAATGGAAGAACTTCCATGTTAAGAGAGTTTATCCCTCCTTAAGGGGGTGTTTTTTAACCATCAGCACATTGTCCCCTCATTTCTGCATCCTCTCTTACTTCTGTGTCTATTTAGGACCCTGATTGGGCCTCTCCAGACACCTCCCATCTCAACTGGCATTTTTTCCAGGGGTCTTGACTCCCTGGGTCAAGTTCAACCTCGGCCTTGACCTAGTTCAAGGATGACCTCTACCTTGACCTAGGTCAAAGACTACCTTGACCTTGACCTGGGTCCCCCTTTCAAATCTAGAAGTCTATCGGCTGCCGGAGGTCATCAAAAATTCATTTCCTACTTCCGAGTCGGTTGTTTAGGGTTTCGAAGCAACGATTCTTAAATTATATTTAATATAGGTCCTCTTATAGGGTAATGGGTCCAATTGAAATTTAATTCTCCTATGTAGGCCTCTCTAGAAGATTGTGCCCTAGTTTCATATAAAAGGAAGTCTTCTCTTCTCATTTTCTCTAAGTCATGTGAAGCAATAATCATAAAAATCAAGCAAGAAGCCACCAAACAAAAAGTTCAAGCATCCATTGTTCTGCATGTTTTCAAGCTTTAAAAGTGTTCAAGTCTTCCTCTCAAGCATTCAAGTTCTCCATTTAAGATCAAGGATTCAAGCTTTCAAGCCTTTGAAGGGTTTTAGTTCAAGCATTCAAGATTCATCATTCAAACCCTATATCTATCCATCATGGTGGAGTGATCTTCCTTCAAGGTCCTTTGTGCATCCTCAAGACTCATCCATTCTCCCTTTAAGGTGGATTCCAAGCATACAATCATGGAGGTTTATGGTTTCTAATTGAGTCCAAGCTTTCATATTTACATACTTGTTTACATTCAAAATATAATTGCATATCTATTTGAATAGCATAGCTTCATTATTAGATTTACTTATACTACTTGCAAGCTTCTTTATTTCAATTATTGATTTCAAGGTTAATTCCTAAATCGGGGTTTGACTAAGGCAAACCCCTCCCCCAAGAAACAAACCATTTTTCTTGTAGGTACGGGTTTAGAATAGTGGATTGGGATAGAGATTCAGATACCCTTTTCAGCAAACTTTCAGGATCCGAAAATAGAATTTTAGTCTGAGACTTTTTAGGTCGATTCTACCTTAGGGCATAATTGGAAATTCTGGTCAATGGTGATAATGACTTGAGGGTACAAATTGGAACTGTGTCAGAACAGAAAAATATTTCTGGGTTTTGTTCGTCTCTGTATTTCTATTCCAGATCCAGTCTCCAATTTTCCAGAAACTCAACACAGGATTCAGAAAATAGCATTCTTCAGATCTGCAATATTCCAACGTTAGTACATTTCTCCTATTCAATTCAATTAAAGTTATTAATCTTTCTACAAAATAGGAATTAGGGTTTTCCTCTTTATCTCTATCCTTGATAGGTTGATTCATTTATGCATTGATCCTTTCTTTAGGGTTAATCAATTTGGATCTTCCCTTTAAGAAATTTGGGATTAAGAGGACAATCCTGCCTTCTTCACACATATTTCAAATAGCCCTCAATTTCAAATGTAACATAAGTAAACATACATCAATAAACATTTCACCAATTTCTTATGTTATAGGCCATTTTTCAAATTTAGGGCTTTCTGAGAAATGTGTAAAATAGAGTTGTTAGTTATTGTAGAACTTACTGTTTACACCTATAGTGATTTCTGATCTACTAGGAGTGCTCTGTGTCAATTTGTAGTGGCTCTATGATCCTATCATTGTTTGCACAAAATTTGCTCCCATCGCTTTGCTCTGGTCGTGGTGAACAATGAGACCCTTCCGTCGCCTTTTTATAGTTGTTTTCCCTAAAAGTGAGTCATCAATGCTTACCTACTACTTGGTGTGCAAAGATGGAGTTCATCGATTAAGACATTAACTTCCCTTCAGTGACAACATGATGTTTCAGGGCGGTCGTTTAACTCTTCGCTTTTACCGATGGTTTTGGTGTTGCAAACAACTTGTTCACTTTGCTTGATTAACGATGAGTCTCGGTTTACACTAGAAAATTTTCTTTCTCGTGTTAACTAACGCTTCTCAGTAAGTATAGGCAGTTTCAGCTTTGAGTGTATACCGACGAATTTTGGTATGTATTCCTGATAGCATAGTTATCAAATATTTTAACAAGTAATACCAAGATGCATCTTTACTTATGCTAATTTTGCATTTTATTAACATATTATGGAACTGATGTAAAATAATAACTTGGGGTAATGCATTTACATACTTTTTCTTCTTAGGTGGGGGTGGTGATGTCACCGAATCCATTGGATGGGGTGTCACCATTTGCATTGCTCGATCCAGCTTCATCATTGTTTGAAGCTCTTCTCCACATTTTGGTTTTTGCACTCTGGATGTCTTCAATGGTATTTCTATTGGGATATGTGTTGGTCTCTATCATTCGATCTCTGTAGTCTTTCTTGAGATGACCATATTTATGACAGTGTAAGCATGTCATTCCAGGGTTAGTACAGCCTCTAGACTTTCTAGTCCACTGTCTCATATAGTTTGCAGCAATGTGACCAAATCTTCCACATGTTGTGCAATTTTTCCAAGTGTTGTAATCCCATACATACTGGTTATCGACTCTTTTCGGTTGATAGGGAGTTTCTTGACCTTTAGGCTTCCATGCTTGCCTTTTCTTTTTCCAGCATTCAAGAGTTGTGTGCCCATTCATTTTGCAAGTAGGACAATATTTGTCCATGTAGGTTTCCTTCTTTGGTTGTTTCATCTCATATTTGCATTCATATGTTTTATGTCCTTTCTTTTTACATTTATAACAAAATCCTATGAATGAAGATGTAGATTTAGGAATTCCTTTCATTTTGCCTCTACATACATTTGATGTGTGGCCTTGCTTTCCACAGTGATTGCATGTAAGCTTTCTTGGTCTTGGATTTGTATAGACATTCTTTAGATCAGCTTGATTGGGTGATTCTCCATTCTGGGTAAAGCCTAGACCGGTGTTGTTGTTGACTCTTCATTGTCCTTCAAGAAAATCATCCATTCTTTTATTGATTTCTTCAGCTTTCTTGATAATTTCATTATGTTGCTGCTAAATTCTTATTTCATGTTTCAAATTTTAATTTTCATGCCTTAGCTCACCGATAGCTTCTATTCTTTCAATGAGTTCAACATTCATTATATATATATATATATAAGAGTTCAACATTCATTATGTTTGCCTCTTGACTCATAAGAATAATTTGATTTGTGATCTCATGTTGATGCTCTGTAAGTCTTTGTATTTCAGACTCTTTCTCTTGTAGCTTTTCTGTAATCTTTCTTCTATCATCAAGAGATGGTGTTATTTCTTTCTCAACTTGTCTAGCACTATTCATTACATCAATCATCCTTACCATCTGTATCTCTTGACCGATTTACAGAGATTTCACTTGTCCATACAGATGTTGATTGATTTCAGTTGGGCTTGTGATGCTTTCTTCTGATGTGTTTGATGCTTTGCTTGTAGTTGATCTTGGAGACTCAAAGAAATCAGGTATCTCTTCCTTGTGATAATCTATCTCATTACAATGAGATGCCATAATCTTTCTTTCATCTAACAGTTGTCTCGTATTGATTCTAGATTCTTTATACTACTCATAGAACATCTGAATTTCTAGCTTCTTATTCTCAATATTTTTATCAAGTCTATACTTCTCCATTGTATGATCTTTATTATTAATACTTTAAGCTTTTCCAAAGAAGATACCAAGCGCTGATACCAATTATTGGAATTAATGGGAAGTGTGTACTAGGAGGGGAGGGGTGAATCAGTACCTCTAAAACGTTTGTATCTTTTAATCAATTAACCTTTGTGTAATCAATTTTTTATCCAACCATATGATCTATACTATCTTGATGTAAGATATATCAATTCATAAACTTAACATACATGTGAACATTCATAGAAACATTCATGAAAGTAATTGACACATAACACAATATATGATATTGCAGAAAAATCATGTTAGGAAGTAAAAACTGCGGTGGGGATAGCACCCACAAAATCTTCACTATCTGCAGATTGGAAGGGGTCAGTTAAGGCTTACAATTTGATCACTTTTGATGATCTACCCGGTTAAGAGTGTCTGTGGAGACCTGTTAAATTCTACTCGGTTAAGATTTTTAGCAACACTGTTGAGTGTGCACTCGGTTAAGAGATTTATAGTTGGACTATTAAATCCACCTTCCTTGAAAGGATTTTTACACTTTGCTCCACTTGTTAGAATTATAGAAAATTACAATTTGACCTGGTAAATGAAATCTCCTATTGGTGATATAGATCCATTTAAGATTACATGAATAAGATTATCACCTAATGTGATTGAATAATACCTCTGATTCTCGGTAGCCTCTGTTCTTGGTTCTTGATAACCAAATTCACCTTTTGTTGTTCTGGTTCTTGAAACTTTCAATCTGATCCATAGATGTGCTTGTAGGCTTCATTCATCCTCTCTTCTATATTCACACATATATAATGAATGATTGCATCATCTATTTATAAGACGGATTTACCTCATTAAGTTTCACTAAAAACAATGTTAACTCTAAGATCAGGTTTACAACTTTTACCTTGATCTCCTAGTCTATGTGTTTTAAATCAGTTAGACTGATTAAAGCACTTACATTCATGTTTCTTGTCCCTAAAGAAATGGTTTTAAAAACAAATCAAGATTCTATAAATAGAATAAGACTATTTTATCTAACGTGGAAGTTAGATCCACTTTTGTGGGCAGCAACTGACTTTCAGTTTCTAATGGTCGGTTATGCTCTAAAGTCAGTTGACTATCTTTCAGGTTCCTTGCTTTGAAATATTATCTCGGTTTCCTCTTTAACTATCTCTCATATTGCACTATATCATGCATGTCAGGTTCCTCTTTATCCTTTCCACTTTGCATTTTCGGTGTACAACACAAAGTTGTGTCATTGGTTTTCTTTGTACTTAGCCATTTTCGATGTTCTGTCTTTTGGTGTATGCTTACCAAAAGTGTTCTTTGCATACTAATGGAAAATTAATGTCATCAGTACCCCAGGAGTTTTCCTGATGTCACACCAAAGGCACACTTTTTTAGATTTCGCCTTAGTTTCAATTGCTCCATTTTGTTAAAACTCTTCTCTAAGTCAACCAAGTGTGTGGCTCTCTTTACCAACTTTTCCAAAGTCTCATCAATATATTCCTCCATATTCTTATGTGTCATGTTGTAGAATATGGTCATCATAGCCCTCTAACATGTTTCTCTTGCATTTTTGACACCAGAAGGCATAAGATTCCAACAAAATGCACCCCAAGAACACGTGACAGTTGTCTTCTCTTGATCTTCGGGTGCTATTTTTATCTGATTGTATTCTGAGAATCCATCCATGAGGGAATACATCTCGTATCTAGCTATGAGATCCACAATCATGTCAATGTTAGGAAGTGGGAAATCATCTTTTGGACACACTTTGTTCAAATACCAGGAATCTGTACAGACTCAAATTGATTTATCAATCTTAGAAATAGGCAGGATGTTTGAAATCCACTTGGCGTATACTATAGCTCTGATTAATTATGATTTTAGCAACTTTTCAGCTCAACTTTGACCAATAGTGCTACATGAGGATGCATCTTCTTGAGCTTCTATTTAATTGGCTTGACACCGAGAGCAATTGATAAATGGTGCATTATCAAGTCTGTATCAATTCCAGGCATGTTTGAGTAAGACAGGGCAAAGTTGATCTTCTTGTTCATGGAAAATTGAGTAAACTACTATTTCTCCTCTTCAGACAAGGACTGTGCCAGATATATCAATTGGGGCACCTCTATTGTTCCCAGATTGACCAGTTGTGTAGGCTCTATAAGTAATGAAGACCGCTCCTAAAAGTGATCAAGCAAGATATCAAGTTTCTCAATCTCTGATGCCTCTAAGAGGTTTCACCATTGGATACGTCATTTGTTTTTACTATATTTGGTTCTAGCACTTCCACAAAGTGGTTTTCACCACCAGGCCTCTTTTTATTTTTCTTTTTATTTCTCTTTTTAAGACTGAGAAAATTGATATACCCCTCTATCATATTTACGCTTGTTTCACTGGTGGAAGAAGTGAGGGGCTTAATAGCATTTATGTAATAGGCCAAAGTGTATTCATTTGGAGAAGAGACTAGGTTTAAAGGCTCATTTTAGTTCCATTCAATAAGTTCATGGTGAATTAGGGATAATGATCCAGTAGGTTCTAAATATAGCACCTTGTTATCATGATCAAGGCTTTCAACGGGTAAGAGAAGATCTATCATGTTACTCTCCGAAGGGCTCCCTAGACCTCAAAGCATCCTAACTTAATTGTTAGTCTTTGTTAGTATTTTGTGAATTTAACCCATTTTATCTAATTTTAGTGCTTTGATTCTCCTCCTAAGTAGATAGTCGCTCCAGAAGAGTTTTCAGAGTAATGATCTCAATTCTTGATGTGGACCTAGCTCTAGTGTGATTATCCATGCCCTTATCTCCAAAGTTCCAATTTATGTTTGGAGGAAGGACTGTTGTCCGAGCAACATTGGAACTCTCTCCTTATTCAAATTGAGGTGTGTATTTATGGATAACATCAAATTCAATATCTACTATGGCGTCTGAGAGATAATCTCATTCATATTCATTAGAACTTATTTATATAGAATGGGGTGTGTCTAGGACATGGGTAGGAGCAACTTGTTGCCCCTAGTTGGGATGCCTTCCTTCTAGTTCATTCTTTGTACCTTGACCAAAATTGTATTCATAATAATTGGTTTTAATTTCATCAAACCTACCTAGGTATTATGCTATGGTCATGAAGACTCCCTTGTCTTAACTAGAATTGCCTTCTTCTTCTAGGTCATCTTCATCTTCTTGCATTGTGGCTTGTTTTGCACTTTCCTGTATGGATGTACGGTGGGAGGGAGATACCTCAAGGGCATGTACACTTGTATCCATGAATTTTGGTGGATCTAATATGTGAGAAATAGTAACCATTTGCCCCCAGTTAGGGTGTCTCTCATTACATTCACCTTTGGGTTCTAATTCTGGCTTATATTGTGGCGGGTTTACTACTTCTTCTTCGGTCAATTGATCCACCCCCTGCAATTGTTGGGACAATGATATGTTTGGTTAGAAGCGGCTCTGAATTGAGGTGGGATATACAATTCCCCTTGGTAGTGAGGATCTTTTGTTTGTATATGTAATACTCTTTCAAATGGTAACCTTGTAATCACTACTTCTTCTTGAGTCTCATCGTCAGAGTCCTTTGTTTGATTGCTTATTGGACTATTGTTGGAGGAAGGCTTAAACTTTTTCTCATAGTATCCTAATCCTATTTTTGTCTCTTGGATTCACGAATTCCATGTGTATGGGCTCTGTTAACCCTTTATCTTTTCCTAGGGGTCCTTTTCCTTTATACCCCATTTGTTGCATGAGTTGATATCATTTACCATATTTTTGTGGGGAGATCTCAACGTGCTTAAATTCTTGGTCATGCTCTTCTCCTTTATAAATCCAGGCAAGAATGACCTTTTCTTAATTCTCTTCTAAGAGAGAAACATGACATTTTACCATACTAGTCCCTTCATGTATTTCAGATTTTGGAGTGCTAGTGGGCTTGAATGATAATGATGGCATTACATAAAATCTAGGGGTTTTAGGGAGATTAGCCATCGAGGGAAAAGGATGTAACTCATATTCTCCCATCCCCATGCTTTTGATTTTTAATTTATCCTCAAAGCTCTTCATTAGTGTTATTCAAGAACTTTCAGATCCTTGCACATTAGATGCTTCATTATTATGCAGAACCATATTGTCTGCTTGCTTCAAAGTGTTACGAGAGTATGTATTATTTTCCAGAATATAAACTTTCACTCCATTATGCAGAAACTTTACACGTTGATGATATGTGGAGGGGACTGCCTGCATGTCATGAATCCATGGTCTGCATAATAAAATGTTATATGCTAGGGGTAAATCCAGCACTTGGAAAATTTCCTCTCTCTCAATGGGTCCAACTCTAATAGGTAACATGACCAATCCTTTTGATGACCTTTCTTCCTCATCTTATGATTTTATAGAGTTCTTTCTTTTGGGATCTATAGCGTGTTTTGAAAAACCTAATGTTGTCAGGAGCTTAAGAGTGCAAATGTTCAAACCGGCACCTCCGTCTATCAAGACTCATTTAAGTCTATGTTTGTGGATCAATACCTCTACATGTAGGGGTTGGTTATGTGGATGATTCAACGATTTATCATCTTGTTCTAAAAAACATAGGTAATGAGGTGAGGTTAGATGACCTACCATAGTTTGGAACCGATCAACACCAAGTTCCTTTGGTACAGTTGTTTCTAAAATATTTGTTTCAAGAATATCCTTATGTGATGGTGAGATTATGAGTAATTCCAAGATGGAAATTTGGGTTGGATTTCTTTGTAACTGATCAACCAAATTGTAGTTCGCAGCTGCGGTTGATGTGATCATTTTCTTTGATGTCAAGGATTTTAAAGCAGGAGGTTGTTTTGATGATGAAGCCACTCCCTTAAGAGTAACCTTAGCTTGATTCCTCATCAAAGCATTGGAAGATTCAGACTCCTTTTTTGTATTTAATTATGATCACATTAACTAATTGATTAGATGGTTCAATCATGTAGATCACATTGTCATCAATAGGATAGCTGTAATTTACTTTAGCCCCTTGGTTCTTTGAGGATTCCCCTTGTTCATATGAGGGTAGGGGTTGTTTGAAAGATTTTTTATCACTATTTGATTGGTGCCCATCAACTATGATGGTTTCGATATCAATTAGGTCTTGGATGACATGCTTCAACTTCATGCATTTGTTAGTTAACTATCCTTTGTTCTTATGATATTCACAGAAGTGGTTGTCGTTATGCCACTTAGGTTTAATTGTCAGTTCCCAAGGTTTTAAGTTTGGTCTTTTGATGATCTTGTGAGCCACCAAAGTTTTTAATGTGGTTTTGAGAGGTTCCCCAAGATGAGTGAAATTTCTCTTGGGTTTTGGTATCCATGGTGCCTTGTCTTTATGCATGTTTGGATTACTCTTAAATGGCGTTGGAACATTCATGTTATTCTTAGTGGCTTGGATGCTACTATATAGGTTAAATATTGGTTCTTTGGGTTTTAAATTGAATGAGTCGACCACTCCATCATTGACCACATTTTTTTTTATTCCAATACTTGCATTTGTCTTTATCATTGTTATTGTTAGAATTGTTGGAGGGTTTAGTGTCCTTATATAAGATGAGTTCACCTTTCTTTACAAAAACCTCTTCGATGTGGATAGCGCTTTCCACCAACTCACAAAAGGCAATATGCTTTTGCATCTGAATTGCATAGTTCATCTTAGGTATCAAATTATTGATAAATATGCCAATTTTCTCAGTTTCTGAGATTTTCCCGGGACATCTCGCGAATATATTTCTCCATCTTTGGAGGAATTTGACAAAAGGTTCACCATTATGTTGTTTGGTATTGCATAGATTTAGCATGGTGACTATATGCAAGATGTTGTAAGAATAATGTTGGATGAACTTTTGTTCAAGATCATCAAATCTTTGAATACTAGGTGAGAGTTTCGTGAACCATTCCAAGGCTTGGCCCATGATGCTCCATGGGAACAGTCGCATTAGATATGTCCTTTCATGTATAAACTCCATGTCGAGGGCACAAAATTCCCTCAAATGATCACGAGGGTCACCCTCCCCATTGTACTTATCATATTTTAGAATTTCAACCTTAGGAGGAAACAAAGGCATGTGTAAGTTTTTACCAAATGGAAAGGGATATATAGATTCCAGCGAGTATTTGTTAGAAGGTTGTTCTTTCACTTTCTTCAATTCTCTAATCTCACATCTCTTGTAATTTTTTATTGAGGATGGTGATGGGAGACTCTGCCTCTTGTTGTATAAGTCCTTTGATATCAAAGTCATGAGGAAGTTTAATGCCTGTAAATGCTAAGTGCATGAAGTATTTACCCTTTTCCATTTGCATAAGAATTTTCATCATCTTTTGAAAGTGTTTGTCGTGTTGACATATTTGGATTTCTTCCTCAGCAGGTTCCTCAACCGAGGAGGAGACACTAGTGTGGTGACTTTGTCATTCTTGGTTAGATCCCCAGTCATAGGCTGACATTGTCGACGTGGTTTGATGTGTAGTATGAGTCAATTGATGTTGGGAGATTGACATTTGAAACAAGGGTATTGATTGATAGATAGTTGGTGTGTCTTGATTTGGAATCCTTTGGGTAGATCCAGGTTTATGACAAGATGAGGATCCTAGGGTAGAATTCTCTATAGTTTTTTCATTTGAATCAAGATTGCCTTTTTGTTGTGGGCTTCTAGTTTGTACCATGAAAGAAAATTGTAGTTAAGACTTTAGAATGACTAGACTGATAGGTAAATTTCAAATATTTCCAAATGATCACTTGTCTGATAGCTTGGTGAGAGATGTGTTGGTGAAATATTGTTGAGCTTGGTACAAGGTATCATGTTTTGAGACCTAAATATCTACTAGAAGACACTTGTGACTAAGATGATTGGGGTTGATGGTTGACAAGATAACACACGACAAGTAAGATCATTAAACAAACTAGGATGAAAGATGATGATGAGTCAAGCCACCTGATCAAGAACTGACAATTTTGGTGAGAAGGTATTGTGATTAATTCAGGCCACATAGACAAGTAATAAGGATACCAAAGATTAAGATAACTAAATGGTTTCTGAAGTAAGTGTTACCAAAAATTTCCTACAGACTCATTTTGGTAGAGCCATTATGAATTAAATCTTAAAGGTACATTCAAAATTCAAATCAGCTCTCATTTTCGATTACAAACAGTACTACTAATTTGTACAATGAATGTTACATTTGATGAAGAAAATAAAGGTAACAACTTGTGCATTCATAAGATTCTTTTCTGAAAATGTATTGTTTATTTATCAAAATACTGAGATTGTACTTCACACAAGCCATGAAGATAACTAAAATAATTTATTGAATTTTCAATTTTGAAAAATCAAAATGAATATATGTACAAGTGGAAAACAAAGGAAAGAAATGAAGGCCAGACATTACATGAATGACTGGTGGAGATGTAGGAGTTGGTGTTGATTGGTCTTGTCCTCGTTGTCCTAGACCTAAAAAGAAAGAAAAGTAAGGTTAGAACATTAAGTTCTAAGAAATGACTGGGCTACAATTTGTTTCTTTACCCATATAATCATGTTTGATTGCTAAGTTGAAAATACATGAAAATCAGTTTTAGATCAATAATCATAATCAATCAACATGGCAATAGCAACATGTGCAAATGAACAATCATGATACAATATCCTATAGCCATAGGATAGTCATCTACCATGTAGAACAACAAGAAATTACCATTAAAAGCATGCCAAGATCAAACAATAATAGTGTATTCAAGAGTGCAGATTTCTTAAAGGGTATATGACTGTTTTGAAAAGAATCTATAGCTACATGAAGAATATGTCATTTCTTTGATTCAAGAAGCAGAACATCTAAATAAAGTAACCTTGAATAATGAATGAAGATAATTTAAAGGACAGTAAATAGTTATACCACAATTTAACCACATCAACATTTTTAGAATATATTGATGTCATGTGGATACAGGGCAGAATATCTAGAGTGTTGAGATTGAAAAAAGGGGTATGTTGAGCTATATACAAAGCATCAGGGATATAAAAGATAACATCTTAATTTATTCTGTAAAGTGAAAAGAACATTGATGACATTTTCAAAGATTAAGAGCTGTAATGATCAAGCTTCAAAATAGTAACAATCATGATTATAGAAAAAAAATCACTGCCATGAAGGATAATAGCTCCATGAAAAGAGGACCCCAAGGCAGCACACAACACAATTAAGAATGGAGCATCAGATATCATGTATAATAGCAAGTAAGAATTCACTAGGATAGTGAAATCTTTCCAGTCATGAAGTGAAATGGATCACAAGGAATAATCAAAGCGAGTACAATCATCATAGCAATATGACAACAATAAGGGTGGATAAGGAACTTCTTAAAAGGTGCTATCAAAGTGGAGAGTTTGAATCAGTTTTCATCATTGAGTTTCTTCATGGAAAGTATCATTTTATTGGTTAGGAACAAGCAAGATGGTGTTATGATTAATGTTGCAAGGACTGCCTCAAGAGTACAAATGATCAATGAGAAGACCATGGAGCAATAACAAGACTATTTTAGCACAAAATGACATATGAAGCATACAAGAGAATAGTAAATTCAAAGTGAACAACAAGACCATGTTTTTGGATAAGGAAATGGAAGACACAGATGCTTCAGAAAGGTTCGTATAAGGTAGCATTTGATTTTCAGAGTTATCTTCATTTTAAATAATCACAGAGATCAGAGGCAAAACATACTACTCAATCAATCAGAGCTGTAACAACAAAAAAACATGGTGATTTTTATCCAAAAAATGGAGATATCACACATTAAATTGAACAAAGCATGGTTAGTGTCATTGCAGTAGTAAAGAACATTTTTTAATGTAGTGATCTATCTTAATACTGATATATTTTGAGGGCAATGAAGAGAGATCGAGAAGTGTCATCAAACCCTCAAGGAAAATTCAAATATATCATCATAATTTCTATATATCAACCACGTACCTCAAATGGTGTAACAGAAGTTGAAGATTCAAATATAGTGAACATAATAGCTAGAGTCTCCCAAGAAATGGAAGCTGCGATATGTATATTCCAAAGAATAGAGAGATGGCTTTGAAAATACACAGGGTTTTCCATAAGTTGGAAATCATACTTGTTAAAATGTAGTAGGTGAAAGGAGTCACGAACTCATTTCTATCAAAAATTAGAAAATATCCAGCTTTCAAACCCCAAGGTGGTGGTTGCAGGCAGAGGCAACAGTGCTAAAACTAAAAAATGTGTGCCAAAAGATCTAGTTTCAAGCCAAGAAACCCCAAGAGCCTCATGGAGGCTTTCCAGACATCAAAGCTTGAATAAGCAATATTCATAAATATGAATGGTTTTCAACATTTTCTGAGCTAAGAAGGCTCAAAATACTTGCAATCAAGTGAAGGACCTGATGAAAGTGCACAAAAATCCTCTAGAAAGCCTTTAAACTTCTCCAAAATCTCATCAAATTCTCAAACCCTCATCATGGTGGCACACAATGAAGGCAAAGAAAGGAGGGTAAAGTGAAGGAAATTTAGGGTTCAATACTATAAATCAAATGTCATGGGTGCAAAGGTTTTTGTGCCTTGGTAAAGTTTATTAACTTCAAATAATTGTAACATATATTATATAATAATATTCATTAATCTTTCCAAGAAGAAGTAAAGGCATCGATACCTATTCATCTGCCTTATCCTGGAATAATTAACCTAGAAATTGTTCATTTACGGTTTTCTCAGTTGATTCCCTTCTATTTAAGTTACTTAAGATCACAATTTAGGTAATGAGTTTGTAGGACCTGAAAAAAAGACTACGCCCATCAAACTTCGTGGTCCAAGAATCCAAATTGCATTCGATACTCCCATTACAGGTCCAAGAATAAAAGGTGTCTTTATTTCATCCCACTTTCTGGTCGTTAGGGCAGTTTTTAGAATCCTGGGAAGGGAATGTATTAACAATAATGAAAGATATAGAGTTAACTCATATATACCTACATTATTCCTTGCCTCAACCCTCTAGGTAGGAACTAATAAGCAATGTCTGGGAATACTTTGTCGAAGTGACCTTAACAGAGTATTGGCCAACATCAGGGAGGATCTTACAATACCTAAACCATGTTTTTATGATATCTCCTTTGTGGGAGGCAGATCAGTTCTAGCTAATCTGATTTTGCTATTGGACGACCTAGAGTTTCTTGTCAATTGGGCCCCTACCATAAGAAGAAATTTGAACTTCCTTTACTGCTTTTTTCATGTTAAACTACCGGATGTAGCAAATTGGATAGACTCGTTCGTTTTGGAAGACCAAGTTGTGGTCTGGGAGTTGGAATCAGAATTAAATATCAACATTGGTATTCCCCATCCTATGAGACATTTAAATGTAGAGATAGATTCTATTTCATTGAACGGGGAATAATGATGTTTAAAGTTGTTAACACGTTTCTTTGAAGTTTAGAAGATATCCAGCTTGAATTCTTGGCTTTATTCACTATATTTAAGCATTATGTATTTCAATTCACCGTTACATCATAACTAATTATAGGACTGAGAACAGGGTTGCACATTTTAGCCTCTTAATTGCTTTTCATTTTAAGCTAAATCTTTGGGTTGTTACAATTCATTTTTATAAGGTTTAAACCTAGCTACACTCTCTGTATTATCTACTTCGACATGGACCCTGCCTACGGGAATCTCATGGCACCCATAGGAAGCCTAGCCTAAATTAATCTGATAATAACCATTCCCCTATAGTAGAACTGGTCCAAACATTTCAATTGGTTTTCCTCTGGTTGTTAGAGCCTTGGTCCTCAAGTTCACATGTTTTTGGCTATTCGTTATCTTCTCCATGTGCAGTCTAAGGGCCTCAAGATGGATAAAATCCTTATTGATCTACGAACTTTGTTCCCTAGTTATGTTCTCATTCTTAGCTTACCCTACTTCCGTGCCTGCTTCGTTAGTTTGGCTCCCCCTTCTTCTAGTCTCAACTCATTTCCATTGTTTGTCTCCCATCCGGAGTCCTCCACTCATTATACAAATAGTGATAAAAAATATTCAAATGCTGAGTTTCATTTATTTATATCTATATATATAAATACAAATATATATATATATATATATATA
>MU226804.1:1260555-1272407 GCA_018584345.1 Thuja plicata
CTACTGTCAAACTACTATGTTTCGTTGTTCTGTTGTTGTCTGTCTGTCTAACTCACCGTATAATCAACCAAAACAAAATAGATCTTAGGTGGAGGTCATACATACCCCATACTTCCTTCCTCTAAGATCGCTTTCCCTAAATCGTGGATCTTGGTCTTCGACATCCAAAACACTTATGTATCTCTACTTCTACACAGTCGATTTATGAGTCATCAAAACTTATCTTTTCTTGAATCGATCTGAAACCCAGATGTGTTGCCATAAATGACAATCAAAATGTAAATCACATGTACACAAAATTGATTACTTTCCAACAATGATTGCATATTTGACTCTAACCATTTCATTTATAATTCCCTATGGTTGTAAGAACCGTGGCCCTAGATTTTCTTGGAATCTTCTCTGTATGTGGATTGAGGGCCTCAGGAGGAATAAAATCCATGTTGATTGAGGACTTTGTTCCCTGTTTAGTCCTCGATGTTGAGGCCTTCCCTTTCTAGTCTCAACTCATTTCCGTGTCCTCGTTATGCTCTCCCATTCGCTGCCCTTCCCTTTCCTATTACACTCAAAGTAATTAAAACATACTAAGGCCAAGTCACTTATATATATATATATATATATATATATATATATATATTTGTGTGTGTGTGTTTAATTATAAGTTTTATCTTTGCTTATTTAAATTGATAGATACATATATATGTATTTTAAATTTTATATATATATATATATATATACACACACACACACACACAAGCATGTTTATTCACACTTATCTATGGGTTATTTAAATTGTCATATTACCCTACATGGTCTTGCTCCATTTTTGACTTCATTATGATAATGTCAGGCATATACATAACTGATGTTACTGTACGGTCAAATGACAACACTCCTAAAAATTAGTACTCAGACATCAAGCAGGAGAATTTTGGTTTAATTTTTACCAACTTTTAAAAGGAATTACAATCTTTATCAAGATCTAGGAATAATCTCTAGCCTTTCTCATTTTATATAGTGCTGAAAATAGCTTAAAATAGCTTTATTTTATATGGGAAATCTTTAGGATCGGCTCATCAAAGCTTTATTACATCTTATGCAAATACCTAGTATGAACACTCAGTGTATGAGTATAGGTTTATAAAAACAATGGTAAAATGGTTATTCTCCCATTTTATGTTTATATTAGAATTAGATATATTAGATTTGTGGCTGTGAGCTACTAACGAGGATCTTAGTCAATAGTATGAGTGACACAGGTGACGACAAGCTAAGAATTTATCAGCAAATACAATCTCTCAAGCATAAAGGTTAACAAAAAATATGAGCAAATGAACACAGATAACATCTACTTCCGTGCAACATCAAAATATAGCAATATTGTATCTACTACTGTGTAATGTTAACCTTGTATAAGATAATAGCTAAGGAACTAATTTTGCATACATTGGTATGCTATTTGTAAAGTTGGGGTATGCCCTCTCATTTATGTAACTTTTATGGACTTCAATCACGGGCAAGGCTAGAGGTTTTCTTGACCCTGTTCTTTCCTACCAGCGCTCACAGTGAACGTGGTGAACTCTCATCTGTATTGGAAATTAATTAAATAATAAAATCATTTGGCTACGACCTTTTACTAATATATATATATATATATATTCATTAATCTTTTGTAATATATTTTCTAATAAATATTATTTGAATATAGTATTTATTAGGAAATGTATTATATGATTAAGGGATATTATTATACAATGTATTATTATTTACGTTATGGGCCAAGTATAGGATATAATTATCTTCCTTATTGATTATGACATAAGTTAAATTGTAATTAATACTTATTAGATAGTAAATTATAAACTATCTAGTAAATATTAAGTTTAAATGTAATAATAAAGGAATGAGACAAGATAGTTTTGGAATGAGAACATGTGCTTGTTTACCAAGTCAAGGGAGGAGTCAAACTATTTTTTGAGTTGTGTCAAGTATTTAGGGAAGTTGGATTTGGTCTTCCAAGAAGGAGAGAGTATATAGGACTGTTTGAGTCCTTTTAGGGGCTAGTTGAGCATTTTTTGGGAGTCTTTATGGTGGGTAGTTGAAGGGGTGAGACTTTTTCATCTTTTCCATGTGCTTTTGGAGACCTTTGAGGACCTTAAAATAGTTTTTCTTGTTGAATCTGACCCCGAGGATTCAGGTACTATTTTCATGGAGATGTTTCATGTTGGAACATAAATACTTGTACTTGGCTCATTGTTTAGGAGTTCAGATTATGTGGTGGAGACTTTTTGTGACAGTTTTATGTCCTTGAGGTATTTTTGCATGTGTCTGTAACTCATTTATGAAACATAATATACAGTGAATGAGTTTTGGAGAAGAAGATTATCTGAGTTGCTTTGAGTCTTATTTTTTTTCCTGCATATTTGAGTACACTGTAGGTGATTGATAAAGGGGGTTTTTGTGAATTTTGTCACTCCTTGTTGTCTTTGTCTCATCTAAGTACCTATTTGTTGGAGTGTATGTTTGTTTGCAGGTTATCGTTCATGTTTATGCCTTGAAACTATTAAGTGGGAATGTCTTTTCCTTAATAGTCTCATTCAAAGCCTTACTATAAAATATTTATGCAAGCCTATACAAAAAAATTGTATTTTCCTTTAAGTCAGATAATGATAAACCAACACTTATTCATTGTGGTTGTGATTCATGACATTTTGGTGCATCACCTTAGTAAGATAGAAAATCTACATTTTATGTTATTTTCAGTTCTTTCCCTGCATTTTTTCTCTCCCTTTTCCTTGTAGGGTTTAGTTTAAGTTTTGAGTCAAACATGTGATTATTGAATAGGAACCGGCCTAGAATATGGAGGTTTCATTTCATGTATTGCATATGCCACATACAGAAGTGAATCCCATGTTATACCAAATTATTAAGCTTTAGATCTTAATAGGGTGCAAAATTTGGTAGTTAACAATAAGATCATACGACAATTCCAAGGCTCCCATACAACAATTCCTAGGTTCCCAGATGAGTTTTTGTTGTTACAATGTGTTTTCGTATGACAATTCAGATAGGTGAAAATGACAGAGTATAACAGGGACAATTTTCCACTTGTTTTGAGTGAAATTTGGACCAATTTGTGCAATCTTGAGGTGAAGATGTCAATGCAAGGAGGATTTTATGTTGTTTTAGTGTCAGTTTGGGGTGATTCAAACACATCAAGTGATGAACTACAACTGATTATATGTTTGAAGTCATTTGTTGATATTCAACCGAGTTGCAGAAGTGATGATAAACATTATCAGTTAATGTATTGTCATTGATGTCAACGTATTTGAGTATTATTATGGTGGAAAAAATTTGTTATGAATTGAAGATCTGAAACAAACAATGTTTATGTGGTCAAAAAATGAAGAGTTTTGTATACACCGAGAGATAGTGATACCCGAGTAAAACATAGTGTATACCAAGCATAGTGATAACTAATCAAGGGATTATCGACACAACTATTGACCGAGCAATTTAATCAAACTGAGGCTGACTAAGATGCTAATCTGGAAATTGATGATTTCAAGGTAAAAGCTAAAGTTTTATTTTATCAAACGGTTATTAAAACTCAATGAAGATTAGACGACAAAGATTGAAACATGTTATTAACACAACTGTCGAGGATGGATCAAGTGGGAAAATCAACAATGGAGATTAAGAGACAAAATTTGAAGGGTCAAAATTAAATGAGACATGATGTTTATATAAGAGACAAGAGATTCATTATGAATAACATGATGTTATGATGCACACATGTGAATTTTATGCATGACTGATCAAAATGGTTACAGACACAACCGAGCGTTTTTCTACAGACATCGCGGAGCAAACAGAGGAAAGAGCATTACCGAGTAGAACAAGTATGAGATGAACTAAAGTGAACAAAATTGATCAGAGGTATTATGTACTTAACATAGATCTAAATATCAGCAAAATAGAGTTGTGTTTGAATCAGCTCATTACTGTATCAGTTTAACCATTATTACAGATAAATCTCTTAGCTGAGTATGACAGTGAAGTCCTTATTATGACAATCAGAGAATGTTTATTGTTTTCTTGTTGACCCCATTGTAAATGCATGGTTAAGAGAGAACTGTTAGTTTTAAATCCTCTAACCATATCACATTTAACAGTGTGCATTGTAACCTTTAACAGGGTTGGCTCTTCACCGAGATCACTTCAGAAGAGTGAAAATATTTTGGGTTACCAGTCCCAGGTGGTTTTTCCCTTACCAGGGTTTCCATGTTAAAAATCTATGTGTCAATGTGCATGATTGTTGTGGATTTTTATTTTCCTTTACACTTTACTTTATTGACCTAGATCAGTAATCACAGTATTAATTTACTAATACTCGGTAAACACTATTGATGAAAGTTTAAGATTAAAAAATACATTTTGACTGAGTTGAATTATATGTTTGAATTTGTTTTGATATACATCTGGAGAAATTTGGGACTATAGGATAATTTGTGAGGAAATTGATTCTAACTGATTCAACCCCCCCCCCTCTCAGTTATTCTAACATCGATCACAAAGGAGTAAAAATCAAATACTTCTTATCCCTAGAGTCAATTTGTATTAGTAAGAAAATTTGTCCTCATTGACTTAGGTACACACCCAATAGCTAATCAGAATATGGTCATCACCAAGCATGAAATGGCTCCATTCATGATGTCGTATTAGCCGAATCCAAACTCTAATAGGGGCATGATATGATGAGTGTCTTTTTGGAGTTACTATCTCCCTTGTACTTGGATTATCCACTTTCGGAGGTGAACTGGGTGGTTTCTACTCTATGGATTTTAGTAAGGATCTTTGTTTAGTTGTATCCTTTGCATCTGTGCAAGTGTGATTCAAGCGTATATCCCCACAAAGCATCTTAGCACAAGCATTCAT
Organism: Thuja plicata; assembly: GCA_018584345.1. NCBI lineage: Eukaryota > Viridiplantae > Streptophyta > Pinopsida > Cupressales > Cupressaceae > Thuja > Thuja plicata. Next base: position 1,265,497 of record MU226804.1, read on the forward strand.
GTAAACATGATTGAGACCGAGAGGCCCTACTTTGTGTTAGATGTGAGATGAGTAAAAGCTCAAATGACATTTGACTCCCAAGGCTTTGGCCCCAAAGAGTAAATTTTTTTAACATGAGTTGGAGTGGTGTGGCTTACACCTCATTCTCACATGGGTCATTCCCGGGAGATTGTTTCCTCAATCGGCAGGCCCATATAAAAGGTATGTATTAAAATCAAGTGGGTAGAAAAGAGAAGGTTTGGATTTGTGATTCTTCCTAAGAGGAGAAGAGCATAATCTCCTATTTCTCTTTGTGTTTCCCAAACATGCCAAACACTCAAATTTTTACCAAAAGATTACTTGCTTAGGACCAATTAAAACACTTTTAAGTTTATGATCTTCCCTAGAAGGGAAGAGAGCATAGTCCCCTAGTGTTTTAGCTTAACTCACTCAAGTAATACCCTATTTAAACTAGGTTCCTAAATAACAACTAAAGAAAACATGGTCATTTGGTTGATGATTTCATTAGGCAACCTGCAAACACAAAGGTTTAGTAGTTTCAATGAAATCATTTCTTCTTCAAACGTCCTACAAGCACAAAAGTGTTAGTAGTTTTTAACAATAGGTGTGCTAGTGTGACTTTGAAAAGTGAATCCTTCACTAAAATTCTTTCAAAAACATGTTAAGTTATCAAACAAGAGAGCCAAAAGACCAACACAAGCATGTTAGGGGTTAGCAATCCAAAATAAGATTAAATGGACCCCTAAAAATGTTCTTTGTTTCTGAAATACCAAAGTACAGAGGATAACTCTGGCATCAAAGCTTGTACAACAATCTATCTGAAACCATATGACAAAACATGTTAAAATGATCTACCGTACGATAATTCTAACAGGATAGTATGATAATTTAGACCAAATCCAAACTCGCACAACAATACAATAATTATGAAATGACAAACTAGATTCTAGTGATTTGTCGTATGAGCAGGTATGAAACATCATACGATAATGAGCGCAGCTTTGTCAAAATGTCAAAAATATTGAGAATTGGAACAAAAAAACCAGTTTCATGCCCCGTGGTGGGCGCCAAAAATGTGTGTGGTAAATGTGGTCTTCAACCTGAAACACCAAACACTCAATAAACCATTTATTCAAGGGTTAGCATCATCAAATCAAATTCAAATCATTGTACAAACTACCCTCAAGAGCGGCTTATTACTTCTTAGTTGAAGTGATTTTGATTCTTGGAGGATGCTCATCAGATTAGCATTTAGAATCAGTGACTAGATGACTCCAAAATGGAAGATTCAAAATATAGACAAGATGCATGAACTTGTATACTTTGCCCTCAAAACCATGGAAATGAAATGCATGGAAACTACTAAACTAAATGCATATCGAACATTGAGTAATCTATGCAAGAATTCAACTACAAACTAAAGGAGAATGAAGCTAGAAATCATATGAAAACTAAGACTAAAATGCATCAAAACTAAACCACAATGCAAATGGGGGCTAAAAAATGGTCAAAACCCAAAACCAAAATAACATTATAACTTTGCTTCTTCAAATTGCCTCCCTTTGAGCAAGGGGAGCTATCCCTTTTATAATAAATTATTTGAAACAAATGGCCAAGATTGAGCCATGAAGGGCGGTTGAGATTCATCCCACTCCAATCCATGTGAGCTTGATCCAGATGAAAGGTCATTAATTGGTCAACCTTGTGCTTGTTTGGGGGGAGAATGGGACAAATTTGGCAATTATCCCTTTTAATTGCTTTTATTTGAATTTTAAGTGCCCACACATGTGTGAGGGTATGTGAATGGGTTCATTTAATCAAAAGTGTTTAGGACTTTTAATTAAACTCAATAGTTCAATCAATTAAATGATTTGAGATTTGATTGATAATTTGATTCAAAAGTTGTGTTTAATTATGTAAGCAAGTTTTATTAAATGCTCCCATAATTAGGGTCTCGAAATAAATGCCTTTGATTTAGGATTTCTTAAGGCCAATTAATTGAATTAGGGGCTATGGGTTTACTATACCAATTTTAGGTGATTATAGTCTTCTCCCTTGCCCTGGTATGACGCACATCCCAAATCAGTAAAATGTTTTTTTGTTCTTTGGATGTCCTCTCGTAAACTATTTTTCATCTCTCTTAAATGTTTAAGGGTTTTAGTCACACATTTCTATTTAAAAGTTACATAGAGAATCTATTTCTACAAAGGTTCATCGGATGACTGTAACAGACCCAACTTGTCTACATTTTAAATTTTCATGTCTACAACATTCTTGAGCAGTGAGAACAACTTTTCATAAGAATCTTCTTCTTGTTTGATGATTATGATGTCAGACTATATGTTGTCTCTTTCTTGCAAAAAAATTGTATACAGATATGAGGCATTAAATTAAAGGTATCCCTCGAACCTTAAGATCTTCTATCCAATCCCTGTCAATTCTCCTTAGGTTTCTATCTTCTTATAACTTGTCAATTATGGCTTGGTTCTCGCTTATCGCCAGATCTAGGATAGAGGAGGAGGAGGTTGATTCCTGAGAAGACAAGGGCATAAGAACTTTCCTGAGATAGTCAGAAAGTTGAGAGAGTGTTGCTTTTAAGTTGTCCTTCTCTTGTTTATCCTTATCTAGCTTTTCTTTTGCATGTTGGCGGGAAAATTCTCACCCTATTCACTGTGAAGTTGGATGCATCCAAGTGAGCTAGCTTGTATGTGGCTTCATTTTGGGCTATTTCCATGACAACATGCCCGATATCCTAATATTTCCCCAAAGCAACCAGAACTGATGATTTCCTCTTCTTCTGAGGAGTAGAAGGGTTGCTTAGAATCTAATCAATCATATCTTGAGGGAGAATGTTGTTTTCTTCCCTCTTCCATTTCTTCTTAATAGGTTGGTCTAGTCAAGAAGGAGTGGATAAAACCTTCAAGGTAGACTTGAGGCTCTCTAGATCAAATAATTTCCTCACAATATGACGAGCATCCTTCTGAGCGGACATGAATAGAAATTTGAGAGCTTTAGAAGAAGAAGAAATAGCATAGGTTAAAATTGGGGGTACCTGTGAATCCATCGAGGGATTTTCTTTTTGTTCCTCTTGTTTCTGATCAGAAGCTTCCTATTGTATATTGTAAAGTTCTAATGGAATATCTCCTTGTATTGGGTTTTCTTTGTCTTTAGTTTCTTCTCCCTTTGTTAGATCTATAACTAGAAGGGATTCTTCTCCACAAGTAGACTTAGGTTCTAACTCTTTCTCTAGAGGCTTGTCGTCTCCTCTGATAGCTTGGGAAGATGTAGATGTTGAGATGCCTGTTGGGATAGGAACACCAGGTGCAAAAGACTGACGATGCATTAGATTTGGTGACTTTTGTGTGGAGCTTCCTTTTCTCTTCCCATTTTTCTTCCACTCAATCCAATCTCCAGACCTTTTCATTATTAAAGACATGCGAACATTAAGGTCATCAATTTCTAAGATGTCCCAATTTATAGGCGCTATCAGGGTTCCTTTAATATTTTCCAAGTATCGTGTGGTGAAAAAATCAAACCCATCATCCAATAGGTCATCCACATTTAAATTCACTTCTTAGAAATTTATTTGGTCTACAATGAGCCTCAACCAAGACCTTTCTCTCATTTCAGAATCCTCTGCGTAATTTGCCCAAAAATCTTCTATCACTGGCGCATGACAGAAAGATAACCCTAACTACAAATTATCTTTAAAAAAGTCATTGGGATCATATTGTGTCTACAGAACATTGTATTACTTGAAAAGATACCAAGCTTTTGTAGCCTTGACTACATTTATAACATTTGAACTTGAAGAACATGACTATGCCTCTACTGTGATAGGAAAAAAAATACCGACTTTGTGCCTTTCTCCACACCTTTTATTTACTTCAAGTACTCACCAACACAACTTGATCAAAACCATCTTGCCATCAGGATATCTAGAAAGCTTGTTGGGGAAATCATAAAACCCCTCCAATTCAGAGATATGTAAAGGTTGGGAATTGGGTGAAGTAGCCGCCATATTTGGAAATCACCCCAGCCACTTCTGGAGATAATCTCCGCTTAGGGCATCCCTGTAGTTCCCGAGTCAATTTCATGGTAAATGCATCATTTAACCTCCCGAACTTAGCATAACTATTGTGCGGGTGTAAGAATGGATAGAAATCATAAATTTGCACATCCTCATCAAAGTCTTCAACATTATTTAAATCGGGCCAATGTTGTGTGCATGCTAGGGCATAAATAATGTAAGAAGACATGAAACGGGAGTTGTGAAACTTAGCCTCAGTTATTATAGTTTTTAGTATATCACTAATGAGCTCAACCCAATCTATGTACCTTTCCTCAACGCACATAATCTGCACTAAAAAGAAGACCCATTCCTCTAAATTTAGAGCTTCCTCGCTGCCTCTCATCCTATGCAACAAGACCATCATGTCGGCAATTTCCCTCTTCAAATTTGTGTCATAAATGGTCTTGGGAAGCTTTGACTTGTTGGACCTTGCTTGCTTGAACCATTTACTCGACATTATGGCTCTCCATTCTATTTTGTTCTCATTGAAAAATGAAGTTGAATGACCGTAGTCCCGATCCGTGTATGCTTCCCTCATAGCCAGGCAGAAGAAGTTCTGGATGGTGGTCCCATCAAGAGTGATGAGAATATCTCCACTGGCCATTTTGATTTGTCTGGTATCTAGTTCAAAATGGGCAATGCATTCCCTAATCAGCTCTAGAGATTGCACAACGATGGGAAATCTGACTGCCTCCATGAGTCCACTCTTAACTAGTTTTTTGTGATTGAATGCTTGGGCTCTCGGTGAATTCTTCTATGAAGATATCCCAAGTCGAAGTGATTTAATTTAAAATCACATATTTCTTTCCATTCACTCTTGATGTCCTTGAGGTGATTATACCCATGATACTTGAGAGCCATTTTGTGTATTTGCGGGCCACGATAAAGTTTTATTTCTCAAAGGAAAGTGACATAAAAAATGAAAATACCTTTTGTGTTTGTTAATGTCACTGATGTTTTGTTTTAACTTCTTCTGCAAGATATCATGTGATTGAGGTAAATATGAGGATATCATGGTGCATTTATGACATTAAATGTATTAAGTGCAGGACAATATGTCTCTGCAAGTAAATTGCACAGTACATTTATTATTTTGATCCATGGTGGGTTGCTTAAGTCATTCGGAATTTTCAAAAATAGGTATTATGGAATACCTATAGTCACCATGTGAAATTTAAGAAAAAGCATCCTAGCACCACTAATTATGATTCTTCTTCTTTTTGTTAGGTGGAGATCTGCATACCTCGCTACATTTCCACAGGTGAAGTAGTTATAATTGTTAAAATTGTTGGAATAACTTAGGAAAGTTATGTACTGAGAGGGGAGGGGCGAATCAATACCCTTAAAATTTTTAACCATACACACTGATCAATTACCAAGTTGAATATATTGCATAAAATTAACATAAAGTAAATAACTCAAATCATAAAATCTGTAACACACAACACAAATATTTTGGCCAGGCAGAAATCCTTTGTTAGAGGAAAACACTACGATGGGGGCGACACCCATAATCCTTCACTACTGCAATATAAAGGTTGCTCGGTTAGAGCTACAATGTTATCTACTTCTGTAGCTTACCCTGTTAGGAGTAATATACTTGGTTAAGAGTAGAAAAGACTTATTCAGTCTACCTTGTTAAAGGATTTAACAATCTCTAATCTGAGAGATGTACCTGGTTAAAGAATTTACAAAATATAAAGACCTGTTAGGGCCTACCCACAAGTCGGATTTGTACTTCTCTTATTATGACAAAATTCAATACAAAATGTCTGATAGAAATGCATCAATCAAATGTTGTCTAAAATCAGTGTGCTCTATAACTCTGTTACCTTGTTCTGCACTCGGTAGCTTAATATCATAAGCTTTTCTTTATTCTGCATACTTCTCATTTGCTTCTCTTTGCAACATCGTCATCAACTCTTTATCTTCAATAACATCATCATCGACATCAACAACAACAACAACAACAACATCAACTTTCTCGATCTTCAAACTGATCTCTTATATAATTTACAGGTGGTTAATTGTGACTTAGGAGGTTAAACAGATCTAGGGAAACATGAATCAACAGTGGAGATTAAGTGGTTAAACTTAGGTAACATCTCCAATGTCACATGCCTTCTAAAACTTCAATGGTGGATATGCCTCGTGATCATATCCAATCATGCTTGGAGTCCCAATGACTCAACTAACGCTTGCCTTGAAATTTGTGTCATGCATCTTGCTCGATGTCTAAATTTAATGTATCTAATTTTAAATAAAATATTGGCTCTGGAATACTCGGTACCATGCTTCTGCTTACTCAGTAACTCTATGCTCTCTTCTCGGTGTCTATGAGTGTTCGACAACTGTCTTTGCATAACTTGGTATTTGTAGCTTGCTCGGTGCTTGATAATTGCTCGGTGCTTGGTGGCTATCTCGGTTGTCTTTATTGACTGTGTCTCCTCCATTATATGACTTCCTTCCTTCGGTTACATTCACTGATATATGACTTTACAGAAAACTAATGACAAAAAAATCTCTTTAGGAGTAACAATAATGAGGAAATTTCAAACATGGGCTATCACTTTGCAATTGTCGGGAATTACCTTTCATGAGTTCCATTTTTCAAAATTTCAGAAATCTTACTGTGTGCATAAATGTTGTCACACTTCTATGAATCATTCCATTCAAGGTTGCTCAAGAATGAGGCCTCGAATATTGATCCAGAGCTCTCTAGTCATGGATGTGTAAAAATGTAAAATGAAGGCCCTCAGATTGACCTAGTTGTGTCTATTGCAAATACACCATGAAACGAGAGATTCAAATGCATAAAAATGAAATCTAATCTATATGA